>CAJQUW010005941.1:0-600000 GCA_907163375.1 Prostheceraeus crozeri | reverse complement strand
AATAATTGTAGTTGGCCTCGATAGATGCATGTATTACGTTTTCAGTGTTAAATATCGCCTTCAGACCATACCGCGGTTTCGTGGAGTAAAGAGGTACACGGATTGTAAAATTGATTGCGGAATAAATCCTTTTGCTGATTAGCTGCTCTGATTGTCACCTGGCAACACTAATATTGACTGGATGATTGATATCATGGTCCCACCGCGCACCTTCTGGTATGTTATTAAAGCACGACGTGCAAATGACGTATGCGCATTGATTAAGGTGAATATTTCATGAAATGATACTTGCTCGAAAGCGAATGTTTAAAATCTTTAGAGAAGGTTCTATCATTAAAAAATGCAATCGATTCCTAACTCATCAGATCTTAATGTAGTCGATGTCAGATATAGCAAGGAACATCTTTGCATGTACCAGCATTTATCTACGTGTGTGAAGTTAGCACCGCCACTCAGCACCGCCATCTTGAAAATGGAATGTGCCACTCAAATAAACCTAACAGATCCATGCATTTGGTGTGTGCCAGCATGTGCCACCCATTATTTTTAAAGAATTCCTCCTAGTTTAGGAGAAATCGCTGGTTGAAAGTTCGACATGGCGGTGATGTGAAGTTAGCACCGCCACTAAAATTTTTTTTCCAAAATACACAATCAAAACATACGAAACACGCACAACAGATAGAAGACCATCAAAAACATTGTGCCAGCAAGTTTCAGCACCTAATTCCCCTTACTTCCGGAGAAATCAGTCCCCGAAACCACAAAATGGCGGTGATGTGAAGTTAGCACCGCCACTGAAGTCTTTTTTTAAAATATGCAAATAAAACACGCGAGACAAGTACAACTGAGAGATGATCATCAAAAACATTGTGCCAGCAAGTTTCTTCTCCTAAGACGCCGTACTTGTGGAGAAATTAGCCCCCGAAAGCTCAATACGTCTGGCGGTGATGTGAAGTTGGCACCGCCATCTTGAAAAATGCATGTGCCAGTCAAACCAACGATCAAAATCGATCTAGATGTAGTGTGCCAGCATGTGCCACTCACTATTTTGAAAGAATTCCGCTTAGTTTAGGAAAAATCGATGCTCGAAAGTTCGACATGGCGGTGATGTGAAGTTGGCACCGCCACTAAAATTTTTTTTCCAAAATACACAATCAAAACATACGAAACACGCACAACAGATAGAAGACCATCAAAGACATTGTGCCAGCAAGTTTCAGCACCTAACTCCCCTTACTTCCGGAGAAATCAGTCCCCGAAACCACAAAATGGCGGTGATGTGAAGTTAACACCGCAACAAAAATTTTTTTTCCAAAATACACAATCAAAACATACGAAACACACACAACAGATAGAAAACCATCAAAAACATTGTGCCAGCAAGTTTCTTCTCCTAAGACGCCGTACTTGTGGAGAAATTAGCCCCCGAAAGCTCAATACGTCTGGCGGTGATGTGAAGTTGGCACCGCCATCTTGAAAAATGCATGTGCCAGTCAAACCAACGATCAGAATCGATCTAGATGGAGTGTGCCAGCATGTGCCACTTATTTCTTTCACGAAAATACCACCAGATCCGGTGGAATACCAACCCGAAAGCTCAATGGCGGTGATGTGAAGTTGGCACCGCCATTTTGTGGTTTCGGGTACTGATTTCTCCGGAAGTACGGGGAGTTAGGAGAAGAAACTTGCTGGCACAATGTTTTTGATGGTCTTCTATCTGTTGTGCGTGTTTCGTATGTTTTGATTGTGTATTTTGGAAAAAAAATTTTAGTGGCGGTGCTAACTTCACATCACCGCCATGTCGAACTTTCAACCAGCGATTTCTCCTAAACTAGGAGGAATTCTTTAAAAATAATGGGTGGCACATGCTGGCACACACCAAATGCATGGATCTGTTAGGTTTATTTGAGTGGCACATTCCATTTTCAAGATGGCGGTGCTGAGTGGCGGTGCTAACTTCACACACGTCATTTATCTGCGGTATCTGAAGTTAATTGTTTGTCATTTTCTGATGATGCAGTAATTGCAAATTTTACTTTATTTCGTTGTGCTAATAAAAATAATTCAATAAATCGCCTAGCAAGATCCTTAGTGACTTTTGATATCCGAAGATTATCACATCTTCACTTCCAGTGTGAATGTCGAAAATGCATGCACTTTTTCAGACACTGTCTTCTATGTCTGGCTTTGTTGTTTTGTTCGATCAAAAAAGCTTCATGCATGCTTGTTCTCGGTGGAATTGCGGAGATATCGTGTGAAAGCTATGTATTCGCGGCTCAGGTGAACATGCACTGTCGAGTCTTCTCTTGAAAATAAGATTCAAGTAATGTGAACATTGTGATTTTTCGTCGGCATGATATCTCTCAACTTGGGTCTGAAAAGTTGGAAGCATAATTTCTTGTTATTACGACTTCTGAAGGCACGTTCACATTATGCCGATAACGAGAACGATGTTGTAACGATAGACTCAATTACATGTGTGGCATATCTACTGTTCACATTTGCCCAATTTTCTCAACTGTACATACTTGCAATGTGAACAACAAAACTCAGCGATTACTTGAAATTTCGTCTTTATGGTGATAGTGTGAAAACGCCTTTGCAGTGTCTGCAATTAACCTCCAAACTCTTCATTTCTTACTTTGATTTGACCAACGTAAATTTGAGAATCTTTAACTGAACTATCTTAAATACGCACAGATATTTGATGAGCAGATAATGGTGGCGTTCCAGGTACTTTCTTATCATTAACTCTATCCCACAGAATTAGATGGGTCGTCTCTTCTTCTGTTTGACTAGAAAGGAAACGTTGGAACATTCAACGTTAATGAAATAGCACAATACTACAGCAATCGAACAATGAGCAGCCATGTTCAACATTTAACACGCCAAATTGTGTGAAGTTTCAGTGACTGTTATCAACCGGATAACACAGCAAAGAGAAACAGTCGATGTCAAGTTCTACAGAGAAGTTTGTGAACGTTTTTTCGTGCACCTGCAAACTTTTTAAATAATGATAGGAGGGCCCAACATTATCGAGAAAACTGCTGCGCAATGATCTGAATTCTTTGAATATGAAGGAATCGTGGCGATCGGAGCAATTTGAAGGAATTCACAGTAATCCGCAAGCGACGCACAACAATTTTTCCTTTCTCTGCAAGGTATTGAAAATTTCTTTTTGCCCACTTAGTAAGTTCCTGCATGTGCCATCGTTTTGAATCAGTTTGCACTTCTCGCATAGTGATGCGGTTAAACAATCTAAGTCTGTGCTCTATCCATTCCGAGCTCTGAAGTGTATTGATATTCCGGTGGCGATTTCGGATTCATTATTCCTTTACTTTTAAGGAATTGCTACGAATCTCACGGAATTCACGTAACAGCATATCTAGCCTGTGACATTTCTAATGATGGCATTCATTTTATACTCGCTATTCTTCTTGCTATAGATAGCAATTCAAAATTTTAAATCACCAGTTTTGACCGATGTTTGGACATTCTGAAACTTTACCAATCAGCTGAATCATTGCTGTTTGCGATGTCAAACCGGTTGATTATGCTAAGAAGTTGCTTTTGAGTGCAAGACAGATTGCATGGAACATATGAAATGTGGAAGATTTCCCTTTAAAAGTAGATATTCCAAAGTATCTGTGAAATGTTATTCTACAGTTAATTTTTATGTTTATTAGAAGAAGGATGACTGTTGTCCTGTGGATATCGAAAGTTTTGGACATCTGTGGATTTCAAATGATAAGGAAATCACGAAAATGACTGCTTTGTTGGGTCATTGTATTGAAATATTCAATTAGTACTAGAATCTTCAGTGCTCTATTCCATGTATATGATATAATAGATGATCATGATTCATGATATGATTCATAGTTTCATATTAAAAATCTTCGGCACTCATACTGAAAATCGGTGCACTTTCTTGCAAGTAACTGCACAAAATGTTTTCAAAAAGCAGCACAGTTTAGACCTTCGAAGATAGTGCGTATCAAAATTGGTCAAAAATGCAACCCTCTGATTGAAAGTGCGCTGATGATGTAATGCGGTGTTTCTTAACCTCTCCCCCTCTGGCGATTGCTGCAATTTCTTCTAGTTATCCTCCGCACATTTTTTATTGAACCGTTATAAGTCATTGAAAAAGCACGTCATTTGGACACATCTATTCTAAGTAGAGAAATGTTCACTTCATTCGAGGTTTGTGTTCCGCAAATCATTGCTCTGCGAGCTTTTGGCATGATGATGCGAAATTAAGAACTTTATAGATGAGTGTACAGTAAGTGCTAATTTTAGCAATTACACGTGGTGACGGGCAGGATAAAATATACGTATTTTTTGAAATGCTATCTATCTAATTAAGATACTAGAGTCAGAGCGTCTCTAGTTTGGTTTCTTGCGACCGATTTTTTATCAAGGAAATTAGAATCGCCTTATTATCTCGTATGGGCAGTCTGATTGAAAGATTTCCAAAATTGAATAATAAATGCTTACCGACGTTTTGTTTCAGGCTTTCAGTTATCCAGACTTTGTTGTCAATGGATGCTGAGCGCGTTTTGCCTTTCGGTAGATGATCTAAAAACGTCATTCTGATAATTGGTAACTCATCTTTCGTCATGTCATTGTAGTATCAAACACAAATCACGAAATATTTTCATAGTTTTTTGGCTCAACAAATGAGGGAAAGCTTATTTAAACAACCTGATGCATTACTTTTTTTGCATGTAATCTGGTTATTGTCAATTTATTTGTAACTGATCGTCTGTTAGGAACTAGGTGTAATGGAGTCAAAGAAGTAGCCAATTTTCTTCAAGCACTAGAGTTTCAATGATTTGAATAAAGTAAAAACCACACTAGTACGGAAGAATGTTATTCGAGCTTTCGACCGTCCTTCAGACAGTCATAATCATGAAATGAATGAAAACATTTACACCTACACGTACACCAAAAGATAAAAATGAAGAAGTTAACAGGTAAGAAAAGAACAGAGCGTGCCGACACAGGAGGGGCGGAATGACATGTGCAAAGAGGCTCAGACATCTAAGATAAAACATTTCCAACACCGCGAACAACAAGATTAGCAACATGAGTATTTACATTAATGAGGCCGGAATTGAGATTTACAACATTGTCGGGATGCGATCTTATTACAGATGACTCTAACACTTTTCTGGTATGGAGGTCATTGCAGGGATAAATCAAGCGGGCGCTATCAAAATTAAAGGAGTGGTCATTATTTACAGAATGCACATATAAAGCATTGTTCATATTATGATTGCGAATATCATACTTGTGCTCTTTAATCCGAACGTTCAAAGAACGACCGGATTCACCTATGTAAAATTTATTGCAGTCATTGCAATCAATGCGATAAACGCCAGAAGAAGGAACAACCTTGGGGCCATTGGAAACCACAACAGACTTAATCTTATTAGGATAGGAAAAGCTAACATTACAATTCAGGTGCGAGCGAAGCAAAGATTGAGTGCGAGTATTCAATGACGGAACATATGGGACACAAAAACGCGAATGGAAGGAATCAGAGTCAGAACGAGGGTTTGGTTTATAAAATGAGGATTTAGCCTTGTACAAGGACTTATTAAGTACAGATTGAGGATAGGCTAAGGCAGAAAGTGAAGCGAAAATGAAATCAACTTCATCAGACAAAAATTCAGGACTACATACTCTCAAAGCGCGAAGGAACAAGCCATGTGCAACGCTAAGTTTGATGGACAAGGGGTGGAAAGAGAAAAAGTGAAGATAGGAATTCGAATGAGTAGGCTTTCGAAATACCTTAAATTTCAAGCCTGTGGGAGAGCGAACTATCAAAACGTCAAGAAAAGAAATAGAACAATCTGATTCCCATTCGAATGTAAAAGATAAAGTGGGATAAAGAGAATTAAGGTAGGACAAAAAGGAGTTTAAATCGAAGGTGGAGTCTACAGCAGCTAAAATATCATCAACGTAGCGAACAAAGAAAAACGGTTTTGATCCCATAAAAGAGGAAATGAGTTCAGATTCCACATGTTCTAAGAACAAGTTGGCTAACACGGGAGACAAAGGATTGCCCATTGAAAATCCAAAGGTCTGTTCAAAGAATTTTCCATTTACAGAAAAAGAACTATGCGAGGCTGCAAGCTTAATCAAATCTAACATACATGGAATAGAGATAGGCAAAGTAGGATTAATGTCTGGGAGACGCCTGGCGATAAAATCAAGTGTAGGTTAAAGGGAACATTAGTGAACAGAGACTCGGCGTCAAAGGAAATAAAGCGATCAGAAGGAGATAAAGTAAGGTTACGGAGCCTGGACAACAGATCTTCATTGTGCTTTAAGTGAGAGGACGAAAAAGACCCGAGGAAAGGGGATAAAAGAGATGCAAGCCTTTTGGAAAGATGATAGGTGGGAGAATTTACATAGGAAATGATAGGACGCAAAGGACAATTCAGTTTATGAATCTTGGGAAGACCATAAGCATATGGTAAAGAAGGTAAAACAGATTTGAAAGAAAGAATAAACGATCTATACTGCGGATATTTGTCAGACAACGATTTCAAGCCACGATTAAAGTTAGACTGCATAGAAGCTAAGGGATTAGCATCAAGAGGTTTGTATTTAGTGCGATCAAGAAAAATGGAAGAGAGCTTTTCAGAATAGGCGTGTGAATCAAGGATAACAATTTTGCCACCTTTGTCAGCTTGGGAAATCTTAATAGAGGAATTTCTTTTAAGCGAAAGGAGAGCGTCATGATAGCGCTTAGGGAAATCGGACATAGAGTTCAAATCATTGAAAATAGAGCCAATGACTGATGAAAGATACCCATTACCAACAGAATTATTACTTAGAAAATTAAAATTACGAACATACAATGGAAAATGTTTACGGTTGGCAGGAAGAGCAAAATTAAGACCAAAACTCAGAATTTCACGTTCACAAGGAGTTAGTGAGTACGAAGAAAGGTTAACGATGCTGTTGCGGGGACTGAACCTCGACCAAGGACTATCACTGCATAGATGGTGCAAGACTGCACTCAAGCGAGAGCGCTGAGCATTGGTTTTTCTCTGTGTGAGGAATTTGATAGTGTCTTCGATGTCAAGTCGGAGGTTAGGAGAATGTACAACACTTCTCAAATCACGGCGGGCTTTGCGTAGCTGATAAAAGTAATGTTCACCCAAGGATTTTGCTTCAAGAATGGCATTAGTTAAAGCAGACTTAGCACACGCGGGAAAGGGTTCCAGAGAGTTAGTGCGAAAAACCCACTTCATCGAACGAGGAACGACCTTCTCCTCAAGACAGCGCCTCAAAAATTGCACACGTTCTTTCTGGAGATGGGCTTGCGCTGACGATTTCTCCAAGCGGCGAAAGCAAGGCATGATGCAGGGCAGCGACGAGATGAGAAAGCGAATAAAAATGAAATACTCCGTGGTTATCATGATGTAATGTTAAGGCACTGTCACCCGTAGTTAAATGAATAAAGTAAAAACCACACTAGTACGGAAGAATGTTATTCGAGCTTTCGACCGTCCTTCAGACAGTCATAATCATGAAATGAATGAAAACATTTACACCTACACGTACACCAAAAGATAAAAATGAAGAAGTTAACAGGTAAGAAAAGAACAGAGCGTGCCGACACAGGAGGGGCGGAATGACATGTGCAAAGAGGCTCAGACATCTAAGATAAAACATTTCCAACACCGCGAACAACAAGATTAGCAACATGAGTATTTACATTAATGAGGCCGGAATTGAGATTTACAACATTGTCGGGATGCGATCTTATTACAGATGACTCTAACACTTTTCTGGTATGGAGGTCATTGCAGGGATAAATCAAGCGGGCGCTATCAAAATTAAAGGAGTGGTCATTATTTACAGAATGCACATATAAAGCATTGTTCATATTATGATTGCGAATATCATACTTGTGCTCTTTAATCCGAACGTTCAAAGAACGACCGGATTCACCTATGTAAAATTTATTGCAGTCATTGCAATCAATGCGATAAACGCCAGAAGAAGGAACAACCTTGGGGCCATTGGAAACCACAACAGACTTAATCTTATTAGGATAGGAAAAGCTAACATTACAATTCAGGTGCGAGCGAAGCAAAGATTGAGTGCGAGTATTCATTCGCTCTCGAATAACAAGCTCGAATAACATTCTTCCGTACTAGTGTGGTTTTTACTTTATTCATTTAACTACGGGTGACAGTGCCTTAACATTACATTTCAATGATTTCTTGTTTCCGCGCAACAAAACATACTGGATACAGGAAAAGGCTAGCGTTTTTTATCCACAGACGCAAACAAACGACAGAGACGGAAATCTGTTAGTTTGTGCTAGTATAGTTGTGATAGAACTAGTCAGTCTAGTTCTATGTAAGGCTTAATTCCATTTTGCAATATTCTATATAGGGCGGGCACATTTTGGTAGTGTCATTTACATCGTTGCACAGTTGTGATGCATATGTTATGATGGCATGCCTGAATGATGACAGATATGACATGCTGATACAGAAAGCAACTTATGAATCATTCTTTGGGGACGCATTTTTCTTTCCGGCACATCTCATCGATAAGGTATTTCTACTATGTTGTTGTTCAGGATATGCCAGATTTTGATGCATTGAAAATTACACCAGCATTTTCTCGTTCGATTGCTTTGATATCGACAGAACAATAGGCCTATTGCAGTCAACAACAGCAAGCAAACACAGTGAAGAAAGCCCTTGTAATTGAAGAATTAATTACCGAAAATTCGGGGACAGTGAATATGGGCGTCGTTTGTCTGATTGCTTAGCAAGCTTCCTAAGCAATTTTAGATGCGACTGTTTTCTCACTCGATAACTGAAAGGCATCGTTTGATGGCTATCCTATTTCCTGTTGCAAGAGTTGGAAGAGTCATAGCTGAACGCTCCTTCGGAGCTAACAATATTGCATTACTCTTTGTGCATCAGTCTGCAGCTCAGTAAGCTACATTTTTTGTAAATGAGCTAGTTTAAGAAATCATTGCTGTATTACAATTTTTGACTAGAGAGAACCAGGTAAAGCATAGCGAGCGTAAAAGTACTGCTTAAATAAACGCTCTGCTACAGATTTTGTATTACATGGCAATTATACATTCGGCATTAGAGATAACATAGTTTGAACAGGACCCAGTATGCAAAGCAGAATGACACTTTGAAGGTAACATGAAATTCCGTCATGCTACTAAGAAGTTAAAAACACTTGCTATTATCATTTTTTGTCTATGTACGCCTACATTAGGTTGTATTGTCTCGATTTCAGGGGTTGTTAAAATTGTGGCATTGCAATTAATGGCATTTAATTTATTGTTGATGTTGTCCTTTCTGCCATTCACTAGCGGCAATTTGTTGTATTTTATTGAAGTATAGGAAGTTAGTTGATAGTATGTTTATTGAAGCTAAGTGATAAAATAGAGTCTTGAGAAGTGTGCATCAGAGCAGATGCAGGTATCTTATGATAATTAAGACCTAACTAATTATCTACTTTCATTCGCGACCACTAAAAGCAGTCGCCATTAAATAATAATTTATTGAAAGTGTTGTGGTTATTGTCATGAAGGGCTGAACAGACGTGATGGGTGTGGTATGAATTGACAGAAAACTTTGAATTTTGTAGTAAGCTTGTGCTTGCTTATCACGAACGGATAGGTGCAAAAGCTATTCACGTCAAATGCCCTTTAAAAGTTGAGCATTAGAAAATATCAACGCATTTTTTTCAGAATTTAAATTTTCTAACTTAAAAATGTCTAGAAAATATTTTCAGCAATGATTTATTTAGCAACCTGGGCCTCCGATAGTGAGTGTCAAAATATAATCGATTCCGGGGTAATCGAATCCGAGAGATACGATAATTGCTGCCATCAAATAATCCGTTTTTTTATTGCTGTTGTCATTCATTGTTTTCCCAAATAAATTTTAATTAAGTTTTGATCACCCTTGCCCGATTCCCAGCTTCGCACTGCAAATTTCCGTACATTTATTTTTGCATTTACATGATTCGTCGCATGTTAATGTTGAAATGATTCTCAATACATGCATTCTCGATATATTTCTCACCTGGTTAACAATGACAGAACGAGCAATTACAAAAGCATGAGTATAAGTATTTCTATTTATAGTTTTGCTTATATTCATTTATGATCACATTCAATTGCGTAGAACGGCATTATCTCTTCTCCTGACTTATCCATCCTCTAGCAGCTGCATGAAGCAGTCGTAACAAGTTTGTCCTTAGATCTACCCGATATTTTTCTCAATGCTCCTAATAATCTTCACCATGTATTGTTTCAATTAAAGATAATTACTTATCTATGACGACAGATTTTACTTTCGCTAGACTATATATAGTCAATAAAGTCGTGGAATGGAATTTCTTCTCCTTCGTCCTATGAATCGACAAATGAGTTTACATAATCTGTATTAGGAAATGAATATTTCATTTTTTCTTCAAATAACAAACAGAAATGATTCTCTCTCTTCCCGTCACAATCATTCACCTGCGCAGTCCTTGACAACTACGAACATCGAGTGCTAGTCGTTACATTTCATCCCTCGTAATCGGCGAAATGCATGGAGATTCGCGCTACGTTACAATACTTGGTGACAACCTTGTCGTGCAACAGTACAACGAGACTGAATTTTCAGTCGAAGCCTTGCCGTGAGTATAGGCTAGACCTAACTCACAAATGTGTGGTAGATGTTGTATATGTATAGATATAATTCAACATAATGCGAATTTAGATATACCGCATTTCCTTTAACAAATTTATAAAGGCGGCGTTTATTTACAATCGCCTACTTTAAGTGCGGCGTTCATCAGAGTTCAGAAAGAGCGATTTTCCACTTACTGGATTTTTCCAAATTGCTCACCTTGGCCGGGCTCGATCCTGATTCAGCCGCCCGGATAATCGGGTAGCACGGGGTGGCCCCTCAGTCCGGTGCTTCCACATGGCTCGGTCGAAGGCTATGTCTTCGGCTAGCGATCTGACTTTCATTCCACTCTTTATCACAGTTCTCCAACTTGTTCTCGGTCTTCCCTTTCTTCCGTCGACAGGTTCTTGAATTTTCTTGAATTTCTTGATTTTTCCAAATTGAATAACAAAATAGTCACCTGGCCAATGACCTTTACGTAAAAATATGAATAAGAGCTGAAAACTGCTCTAGCATTCTTCTTACTGCATTGTCGATTTATTCATTGCCGACAAGGTGTGGTGGTTTTGACGCTGAATGAACACAAATTTCTTGGAATTGCCGGCACAGCATAGTTGCATTTGGTGTTTCTTTACCATGACCCATTGAAGGCGGGGTTAACACAAAACTTGAGTGTGATGAGCCATGACATGACTCAGTGCTCGATGGAACATGACGCTCTATAAGTTACCGAATCTGATTCTAATTCTGCATATGATGTTGATCACGATGTAAAATGAGATGAATTTTTTATTAGGCCTATGTGGAGAGGAGGATAGGTTTTGGTGGTCATAGCTGAGTATCGAAAACTCTTAATTCGATAATAGTGCGATGCATTTCGTGCAGCGTCATGATCATGCATAATAAAAAACTTCGACACAAATTGAAGACAAACCCAGTTTGTGAGAAAAAGAAATCAATCAGCCATTGATAGAAAGCATCAACAATTCCTTAACTGTAGAAAATAAAGAAGTAAAGACACACTGCTGAAAATTAAGAAATAAGTAAAAGTTAATAAAGGACGGAATTTGCAGAAACTGACGCTTCTCCTATCGGCAAAGGAGTTTGACAGGGTTGTATCTTGTCCCCCATTTTATTCAACATCTACGCAGAAAAAAACGTTAGATTGCTGGAAGGGAGGGATCAAATTTGGCGGCAGGAAATTGTCAAACTTACGATATGCAGATGACTCGACGATCCTGGCTTCTTCAAAAGAAGAGCTGAAAGAAGGCCTCGCCCGACTTAAGGCAGTAGGGCTGTATCTCAATGTGGCAAAGACAAAGATTATGACGACAGGTTCGATTACTAGCTTCGATCTTGACGGCGAGAGCGTGGAGGTAGCCGACAATTTTGTGTTCCTCGGCGCAAAGATCACTGCGAATGGACGCGTTGGAGAAGAATTGAAGAGACGTACTGCATTGGGTAGATCGCCCATGATGGGACTCTCAAAAGTCTGGAAGGATAGAGGCATATCTCGATCGACCAAAGCACGACCAGTGGATGCACTGGTGTTCCCGATATTCCTGTACGGTGCCGAAACGTGGAATTTGTTGAAAGCACATTGGAAGTGTGTGAATGCCTTTGAACTCTGGTGCTGGAGAAGGTTACTTTGTTTAACCTAGACGGCAAGAAAGACGAATGAGTGGGTTTTACGTCAACTGCCAATGGTGAAGCCGCTTCAAACAAAGATCACTACCGCAGCTCTACGTTTTTTTGGACATGTCACGCGAGCTGATGGGTCCCTCGAGAAAGACATCATGTTCGGTACCAAAGAGGGATCCAGACGAAGAGAAAGACCAAGAACCGAGTGGATAAATGGACTGAAAACCATCACAGGACAAACGGTGGAACGAATTACACGGGACGCAAGAGACCGCTTTGCATGGAGAAGGATCCAGTATGACGTCGCCGAGAATCGTACGCGACTGGACGGCATCAGGCAACAGGTAAATAAAGGGCAGATAATTTATAGAAATGACAAAACATAGAATATAAGAATTCAAGCAAAAAGGTCATGACTAGTTACGTATCAGGCAGAACCAAACCCCAAGATTGTCCACCGAGAACTTCACTCATTGCCTTTGCACGACCACAAGGCCTCCTATATAATTCGTTCTCTGTAATTCCGCGCCTTGTCTAATATTCGGACAGACTTAAAATTCATGTCATGATTGGTATTTGTCACATGATTGACTATCTTGGATGATCTATCTAGATTCAGGAAGGACCTTCGGTGCTCCTTCATTCTCTCATCCACCTTCCTCTCAGTCTCACCAATGGATCTCCATCCGCAATCGACACAGTAAACCACGTCCAAATTCTTACTATTTCTTGCTATAACCGGCCTCTTATTCACTATCACACGTCTCAAAGTCTGTACAGGCCTGTAATATCGCAGTATTTTTCATCGAAAATTAGATGTACCCGGTAGTGATTAGATTGCGAGATTGAGTGTGATACCTCCATTATGTGACTTCTTTTATCATATACAGACTACCAACAGTGCACTATCATTGAACATTCCAGGGACGCTTGATAAAGATCGGCGTTTATTAGAGGGTGTCGTTTATTAGAGGAAATGCGGAAGCAATGTGAATTGAGAGGTCTCATAATTTTCATCAAGCAGTAGGCCTATTATCTGCTTCCTGATTTAGACAAAGAACTGAAGTTGTGGTATTCATATCTGAATTCTTTGACATCAATTTATTTCATTCATTTTCAATTAGGTTCATATTTCTTGTCTTAATTCCACATTTCATTTTTCTTAGATCAAAACCGATAAAAAGAACATTTTTCCTTGGGATATTCTGTATTAATCCAGAAGTCATCTTAAATCGCATCTGACGCTCCATTTGTAGGCATTTGCATAGGCAGCTATGACTATTGTAGATATGGAACCTGAGCCGATGTACACAACCATTCAACGCGAGGAAGGCGCATTTTCTCCAGTGACGATTACCTTGAGCGGATTCTTATCGCAACACCTATACACCTTGGTTTCCAGAGCCATCGCTTTTACTACAATGCAGCGTAAGAAAGCGTATAGAAAGAAACTGATTGTGATTTGAATTCCCAAGCAGGTTCTCGTCATGTCTTCCAGCGTCACATCGTAAACTTCGGTATTGGAAGACGATGTGAAAATGACTGCTATGACCGACTTGTCAATCTGCGGAACCATTTCCAACATAAACCAGGCCACCAAGTGACATGATTTTCTCCGGACGGACTAACGAAAGATAGTATAGATCATGCTCTCATGAGATCCAGATGAAAATGAAGTATCAGGGATACTATAGCACTATCCTTCTGGGCCGCCTGTAAAACCGTCAGATCATGCAATTGTTGTATTAACAGTTAAGCTCCGATTCAAGATAAATTATACGACAACCGAAGCACTTCGAGCTAGCTGTTGATGAGCTGAAAAGTCCGTCAAACAAGAGCGCTTTCTGAAGTTCCGCCTGAAAACGTGAGAGATTTCCTCACTCACTTAGAACTCTCTAGTATTAATGGCCAATGGGTATATTTGGAGCGCGCGATCAAAGCAGCAGCCGAGACGACTCTATCTAAGAAGAGACCCCTCCCATCAGCAATGGATGTCAGAATCAGCGATGGAAATGATCAAAAGCCGCAAAAGCACTCAGAACATGTGGAGTAGCTTAGAAAATCAAATGATGCAAAACACGATGGAACTAGATATGGAGAAATACTGGACATCAATAACGAGGAATGTGAAAAATACCGCGGCCTTTGGTATAAGCGATTGGATAAGCGAAAACTATGTAGTGATCCGCGAAAGCTTAGGACTAAGGGTGGGTCTCAGCGAATTTCTTGTTGCAAAAAATGGTCAACGCTTGATAGCCACAACGCAGCACTTATCACGCTGGGCGGAGCATTACGGAGATCATATCAATCCGATGCAGGCCTACTCAAATTGCTCACGGCTGGCTGAACCGTGTGACTCGGACATTGAGTGATTGTTCAACAGATCCACCCCCAGAATGGGAGTTGAATCTGCGATGAAGAAACTGAAAAGGAATTGGGCTGTGGGCGAAGATGGTATCCCACCGGAACTCTGGATCCATGGTCAGTCAACACTTCGTGGACCCTTCACCATCTTATTAAACAGATTTGGAATAAAGAACAAGTCCCAGATGACTGAACCCTCGCCACAGTCATTCCAGTGCATAAAAAAGGGAGTAACGCCATATGCACCAACTGTAGAAGCATAAGTCTTCTGGACATAGTATCTTAGATATTGGAGAACATAATTGTCAGCCCCATTAGACCAGTTAGAGAGAAGCGTTGCCGTGAGAGTCAAGCATGATTTAAACCGTGAAGAGCTTGTGTAGATCAGCGGTTTGGCCTTCGTCAGATAATCGAAACCCTGAGCGAATTCCAGGAGCCCACTTACGGTAGCTTTCATCGACTTCCGAGCAGCTTTTGACGCTGTCTCCAGGCAGATTCTTGAAGCAGATAGAATGCCTTCGACATTGATTGGAGTCATAAAAGCATTATATGATCGGACGAATATGAAGTGCAAGTGTCATCTAAGTTCCCTAGGAATTCTGATACTCTGGTGCTCTGACATCGCCCATACTCTTCACTGCAGCCATCGACTGCATCCTTCATTAAGCCATCAAATCGTGCGTGAAACGCGGAACGAACCCTCAATGGTCTTAGCCTTTAGGTCGCCGAATCGTCCATTTGCGATCTAACATACGCTGACGATGCTGCACTCCTAACAGGAAACAACAGCGCCATGCAAATCCTGCTTGATGAAGTAGCCAAATTTGAGTCTGAGATCGGCCCTGATATACATAAATAAATATAGCAAAAAGCAAAATTCTTAACCCTCATAGCAGACTGACACCATCGTTCTGGCTGTGGAACCCTTAGAGAATGTTGATTAATTCGTTTACTGAGCTTCAAATGGATGCTTGGAAAAGGAATTAAATCGGCGCGTTGGTAGATCTGCAGCTGTATTCAGACGTTTCAAAGCCAATCTATGGTCCAGTCCCTCAGTTTTCAACGAAACCAAAAGGCTGCGTCTCAATAGCATGTGTCAAATCAGATCTCACATGCGGCTGTGAAAGTTGGGGACTCTCACAAGTTCAGGAAAAGCTTGAGTTGAGCTTGAGTATTTCAACATAAAAGCCACCGTGTCTGAATTTATGAAACATCGTCGCTTGACTTGGTTTGGTCGCGTTCTTTGAATGGACTCGAACAGAATTCCACATCAGCCATTCGTCTTCATCAAGAAACTAAATACTGACCAGCCTTATCAGTTACCATCGCGATGAATCATCTGACTGTCTGGCTACAGGATCCGATTAGAAAAAATATATGGAAGAGTTGGCAGACGATCGTCAACAGTGGAGAAGAATTGTTTCAGCGGATCATTGCCGGGATTGACCAAGACTGTCCTGTTCTCAAGTTCTGTTCCTAAGTCAAGTAAGTGCGTGTATATCAAGACAATGACGATGGACATCCCGATGGTGTTTCAGAGATCTTGCAATGCGTTTTGCTTTGACGAATATGCTGTTTGACGGGATACTCTGATGGAAAATAAATCATCAAGCCCTTTATTTGAAACATCATGCTACCCGCATTACGCTAAAATTAACTGCGAAGGGGAAATATTATCAAACATGATTTTAGTGATATGTTTTGCTGTCGATATGTTCAATTCCGTTGTCATGGATCCAATTTTCCGAAGCTAATGGCAAGAGATGCAAAGCTGTTTCAACGTTTACAAGTTTTGACTGAAACGTTTCTCTGTAAAATGATGTCAAAAAAATTTAGTGCATGCTTTCTAAAATGAAGTATCTGTTACATTCTTTTCGTTTGGCAATGTTGGCCAAATGGACACCGAAAGAAAATACCTGAATACTTTTGCCATTGATGTGGCATCGAGATGCGAGTGCTTTGGATTTTCCATCATGTATTTTCATCGTTGTCGGACGGCTCTGAATATTCTGTATTCACAAACAGTCGAAATATTATATTCTCCATGGCAATCATAATAGCCGTCTCAGATTTCGATGCTTGTTGATTGGCTAAATTTACAAAGCGTATATGAGTTATAATTTGCATGTGCAACTTTGATTTCAAATGTTTACGTGTATTACGTTGAAATCATAATGTGAAATGCATTTTAAAAAAGAATTCCAACTGTATCAAAAGGTAGTTTAGAGCATCCTGCAGGTAGGTTTATACGCCTTAAGTATTGTAAATGTGCCTTCATAATGGGAAAATGTTTTTTCGCTAATACTGCCTATTAAGCATATCTTAAAATAGTCATACTTCTCTGATTTATGGTTAAAATGCGTTTTCTTGACGGTTGTGTTCATCAGAGTGTATTGAACGAATATTTGCTTTGAAATAGCGTTTATTGATCACGAAGTACGTGAAAGTTGAAGTTCATCGTCCAAGTATTTTTGTGGTCGGTGTACAAATGGTGTCTTCAGACTCGACTGAAAGATTTATAAAGAAGACACAAAAATTACATGCAGTATTGCGCTGTCATCAAAGTGAGAGGGCGGATTGTACACGGAAAACTTAATTCGTGTCATCCATTGATTGTGTGCTTCAAGTGCTTCAGTGAATGTTGTATAGGCCTATCAAGTGTTCGTCAGCTTTGCAATTCAACTGACCTGGCAATCCTCCGTGCTGCACAAATTTTCATGTGTGCAATAAATATGCGCATAGAAACGTGAAATCACTAATAATTCGGCGATTTTTGGAATAACGGAGAGATGTCACCGTTTGTAAGTCAAGCACATCCCTTCGCATTTTAAACTATTAACGCTATATTCATCATTCATTTGTTTGTAGTTGTCATTATCATACTTTGATTACCACAGATGAATCAAATATATAAGTTGCTGTGTGAAAATTGGGAATGTTTACAAAATAAATATACTACTTTTGAAACGAACATACTAAAAATGTATGGGCAGAAAGAGAAATTAAAGGTTAGAGGTACAACTTTCATTGCCTCTCGTTTTGCTTATATCTGCATGTAGGTCGGTTGAGTAAGGCAGAAACAGTTTCCGCAATTGTGTTGCCAGATTCCGCACTTAAAGCCCATATTTCCCTGCTGCATTTGAAAATGGAGATTGTTTATTCTGAGAAGTTATGCTTTCATGAAAGAATTCCTTCATTTGTTCCCCAAATGACCGCCGGCATCGTGGTTTATATTTATCTCTTTCGAATCTCTATGATCGATTAGCCTCAAGGTTACTTCGACGGCAAGATTAACGAGTATTCTAACTGTATCCATCATCTCCGAAGCATGTCTACATTTGTGATGACAATCGAGGTTGTGTCAGTATTACTGATCTAAGTGCCGTATTTGCTACCATTTTACATTTCAGTCGATCTCTAGCTGAGCAACATTCCGAGACATCTTTTCTAATCATTTTTATACCCTAACTCAGCGCTTATAAATCAGTTATCATTGCTTGCTATTTCAAGATATTTTCACTACTTCCCTTCCTGTCTTCTTTCACTCATTCATCTTCTTAGGTTAGACGTCTCGACAACGTCGTTTCCCAGAACGCAAACGTCAAGATCTTGGATGCAGCCTCGCCAAGTCTTCTTCGGTCTGTTAGACAGATGACGACATGCTGCCGACATGGCTCCAAAGAGTATTGTACTCTTTTAATTCTCGAAAGTCATTGAGGCTAGCCTTGAGGAATGCGAATTTTTATAGCGGCCAAATACATCTGCACACAGTAAGAATCAATCTATCCATCAACCTGATATTTGCAATGTGCTATCAGAAGCTCTCAGTAACTCAGCTAAGGCTAAGATTGGGAATCTGTACATTCAATGTCATAGCTTAGTTTTTCTAGAGACCAATCTTTCTAATTCAGGAAAGAGAATCTAAAATCGGCATTGTGCGAGTATGATGTATAGTACTGCATTTGATATAGGCCTACCAGTATAAAAGGGGTATAGTATGAGTAGCAATTCGTTAGAGTTTAGCTGAAGCCATGCCTCTATCAGAGATGTGATTTTTCCTTCATTTCCTTCGGCGCCTTCCAAGGTGCCCCTATGAAGCTGTAGGGTAATATTATGAAACCTCAAGGCCCTCATAAAACTTGAGAGTGCACTCGAAAAGCTCTAAACCGCCCTCATGAAACTCTCTAGCTGTCTTATGAAACTCTATAAAGATCTTAAGACCTCTATGAAATTAAAAGTGCCTCATGAAGTTCTGAGGCGACTTCATGAAGGTCAAATGCGCTTTCATGAAGTTCAAAATCGCCTTGATAAAGCTCTAAATCACCCTTTAATTGAGATTTAGCATGAACTTTCCTTCGGCACCCTGTACAGCAATCGTATCTTGGCTCTATGCAAAAATATTTTTAGTTTCTTTAAGGAGAGCTTAGAAGTAATTCGTTTACATTGGCGCCTAACAAATAATCAAATAGTGAAATGTAACAAAGTTGGAACTCTTCATCGGGGTGTTGTTCATTCATTGATCAAATACAGTGTCCCGATTATGGCACGAAAATGGGTATTTTAGGCGCGAATGTGCGAATTTTGAGATCGAGGCGGGAATCTGGAGCTTTTCATTGTAAACGTAACATTATATGATTTGGTCTTAAATTTATAATTGACTATATTGACGATTTTATTGTTGTTGTCAGAGGATATAATTTTAGCAAAAGTACCTCCATGATAATTCTTATCGAAAAGTGGCTTCTACGATTAGTTAAGCCGACCAGACTATCGAATCCTGTTTGGAAGATCGATGTAAAAGATGAAATTTGGCTAGGTCTCTACAACATCTCATTTGGATCAGATGCCCGGAAATCGTTTAATGCTCTTTCAGCTAGCGATCAGTCAACAGTCCCGAAACAAGTACACGCTTTCTTCGAGAAAGGCACCGCTAAACCTCTGGATTACTGGCCATTCGGAAATGATTTCTAGCGCCAGAAGACCAAGCGAGTCCCGACTTTGAGCATTGGGTCAATACTGCTACTGATCTGTTGCCGAGTGTCATCAGTTCTGAAGAAAGAACTTCATTATAAGTTGAGGCTCGACTCCGACAAAGTTCGCCTCTCACGGATTTTGAGAACAGCTTCCCCACATTGGTGAATTTGGCACGAGCGATGATTATCATTCTACCCGCAAATGCAGATGTAGAGCGGCAGTTTAGCATGTTGCTTGACATAATTACGAAGAAGAGATCGAACCTCAGAGAAGAAACTGTTAGGGCTTTGGTTGTTAGCAAGTCGTGCCTACGAGCGATGAATTGGAACACTAGACCTTTGCCCATCTCTAGAAGTTTGATGGAATATTTTCACTGCCCACGCTGCGTGTAGCGAGCGGCTCAAGGCAGAGCAACTGAGGTTGGAGAAAGAAAAAAACTGCAAAATATGAAGGATATGTATCCGTCACTCGAAGAGGCAAAAAGGTCGGATAGGCGTCTGAAAGAAATTGAAATTAAGCAAGCTAAAATTGAAGTTTTGATGGACCAGAAAAGAAAATGCTAAAAGTACAGGAAGATGCACTGAAGCATGTGATTGAAAGGGATGCCGAATTCGATTATTTGATGAATGAGCAAAAGACGGTAGATGAGCGGAAGCAGAAGGCCACTGACAAAGTTTTTCGAGAACTTATGAAACGAAAAGTAACCAATGAACCAGGGTGCTCCTTTAAATTCCCCAAACTGAACTGATCTGCTAGAATTTTCAATAATGTACAAGATTGACTGAATGTATTTGGTTTTTCTTGATACTTGGTCATAACATACATGCATGCTTTGTTTAATTAGGCGAATTGTATTACATGAAAATCAAGCGATCATAAAATGATGTTGAAATGATCATAGATTGAACGAAGCATTGATCAATATATCAACATAATATAACAGCGATGGTTTATGGTAACAAGCGTGCTATTGTATGGTAGACTTAATTCAATCGGAAAACTTGACTGATGAGAATTTTGTGATAGGCGCGAATTCTGCAAAAATTCAGAATCGGGACACTGCAAATAGAATCAAAATCATTATCCTGATGGGTTTCATATGAAAAGTTATTATTTCTGCATGTAAAATTTTACTATCGAATGAATCAGAAGAATTAGTTTTTGTTCTTAACAAAAGCAAGTGTGCTGTGTTCTTTAAATTTGTTCAAGTGTTTAGGAAAAATTCAATGTAAAAATTTCATCAAAGCCATTTGAACAGATTCTCTTGTTCTGTTGAGTCACACGTCTTCGCATTCTTCTCTTGTTTCACTGTTTTTATATTTTTCTGTCGCATTTCTGTCGCAAACCATATCTGAGAAGAGACAACGAGGTAGTGACAAATGCATATAGACTCTATTCTTGAATTACTGTGAAATGCGTGCGAATAAGCTTACATGCATTTTTTATTACAAATAGATCATAAGATGGCTACTATTGTAAGTTGTGAATTTTTGACAATATTGATACCTAGTTGCAGCCAATAGGGCAGTGCGCTATCCCGGAACCTTCCCCCAGTTTATCCCTAGTTTCTGATTGAGTTTCTGGATTCATATTCGAAAATCCAGAATTTCTTCTTGACCAGAGAACACATGCATTTTTGTCACTTTCGCAAATCCAATCAATGAGGCAGGGCAGAGATAGGGAATGTTAAGCTTCTGGGATAGATGAGATGTTCGTCGAATGAATTCCCAGTGCTTCTTCTCTGATGACGTTTTTCGTGTCTTTGGCTGGATTCGGTCGTCTTGCCTTCTGATCGTGATTTTCATTAATCACTGAGCCGCATGACCACTTTTTTCCCACAAGCACGATGATGATTCGATGAAGCTTCCACCAAATGATTCGATCTATGATGTCGAATATCTTGAGCAATCCACGATCTCATCGAATCACTGATCGAGTGACAATATCTCATTGAGAACGGCCTATGAGCCCAAGTTAGTCCAATCAGGCATCATGTAATATGCAGGTATAATCTGTTGATCATGCTATTTGTTTGATTTATAGCAGAAAGAAGTATGAAGTTTAGAAGTATCTCAACAGATGCCATAGTAACAGGAAACAAAAAGCATGACCTTTCATTACCGCTTCTCTCTCTCTCATCTCCTCTATTCCACTCTCCTTTACTCCCATAAATCTCCCTGCCTTAGTGCTAGCAGAGCCCTTGTCGTCTACAGCACGCACACTCGATCCAGTTTCTTACTGTGACATCAATGCATCCCTCCCTTTTACATCTGCTGACCACTGATATTATTATCATAGTGTCCGCGTGAGCTGGAAAACCTGGAAAGTTGATATTCTAAACTTGAAAAAACCTGGAAAATTCGAAGCTGACGTGGAAAGACCTTGAAAATGAAGGTGATTTTGATGTTACTAGTAGTTGTTTGGCTTAAGTAGTTCTGTTATCTTCATCGAATTGTTTTGAGACAATAGAGTTTTCATTATTTCTCTCGATGATAACTCAATTAATTAGTACGATCATGCATGAATTCTATGTTACGCCTCATTAGCACAGGAATTTGTATTTTGCATTCTGTGCATAACGCTTATCAACATGGCGTGAAAGAAAGTGAATATATAATAGTGACGTATAACATCAATTGTTTTGTCTTTGGATACTCTTTCACAAGGCTCCTGCAAGACAAGAATATTCTTCAGATATCGCTAGTTCAAATACGCATGCTCAAATCGATAGGTTTGAAAATGTTGCACTTCTGAAGCGATGTATGGAAATGTGGCAACATGTAATGAAGTATGTTGGACATGTTAGAAGAGACCTTCCATCAATGAGGCCTTCCACAAAAAGTTTCAGGATCATCACAAAGGCTACTAAGGAAGCGTAATTCTCTCTGAGTCAGCTGTATTTCATGCAATCGGTTTCTAATCAATTTCATTGGTTCTTCTTTAAATGTCAATCTGATGTTCCACTTCTTCCCTTCTGACGTTTCTTTCATCGGATTTCAAGTCTCTTCTTGCATCATTGCTGGATGTCTAATGTTGACCTGGAAACAATGTCTCCAGATGATGTAAAAAAATGCAAGCAGTTATCGCCCAATTAATTATGTGGATTTTGGTTTCTCCTTCTCAAAAGAGCTAGATTCGCATGTCCACCAAAACAGCAAGTTATTAGAATTCAAAACTTCGGCAAAAAAGACCCTTGTTACAGCTTTAAACTGGTTTGTTCTTCATAGTCCGTTAAGTTGCGATTATGTGAAATGGCTGACCTGTCTTGATCCATCATACATTATGACTGATCCTGCTGAAAACGCAATCTGTTTCGGTTACTCAATGCGGAAAGCTAATAGTTTCGGCTATTTAAATGATGATAAACTTTGCGACAAACCACTGTTTTACTATCGCCATCTAGAAAGCAATCATTCGATTGTGAGGTCGCATGATGCTGGTAAAATACGATAAGATGATTTCTTTGTTAAGACATTAGACAAAACTCTTCCTTGATCACTGCAATCAATTTTTTCTGAGCCTCTCATGATCAAGCTTCCATTGAGAGAGGTTTCTATATCAACGAAGAAGATGCTTCGTGATGAATTATCAGAAAAGGCGATTATGGCTGTAAACAAATCACTGAAAGAAATAAGACTTCTACGACTCGTCACTGGACGTATACGAGAACAAAATAGGATTCTAAAAGGGAAACGAGTAAAAATCAATAAATCAAGGCGTCTTTCACTAGTGTTGCATTATTGTGAATTTATTTCTCTCAGGAAAAATTGTTCTATCTTCAACAGAAGAGGAGAAGACTCGCAAAAGAAGAGGACCATCCCTCAGAAGAGGCACACTCTCGTGCTCTCGAAGCAGAGAAAGTTCGATCATTTCACTTGCTCTTAAAGTCAAATGCACTGTGTTGCGCTTTGAAAGAAGGCGAAGAAATAAACGAGATAGACGACGCGTGTTCTTTAATTGAGGAAGAATTGAAGAAACATTGACCGACTTTATGGAATTCGCAATACATTATATACATTAATTGGGATCTAAGGATTCTTTAAAGGTTATAGACTGTCCTCTGATAGTATCAATGTAATTGATGTATACATGCACTACATCGAATACATACATATAATAGATCGATATAATATACATACACTATTACGTGCTGGGAAGAGCTTTGACTTGACTTGTTCAGTTTGCTGAAGTACGTGTATATGATTTACTTAACAATGATCCACCTATTTTATAATATTAAACAACTTGTTATATATGTTGTAATTCCAGCTAGACCAAGAATCTTACTAATGACCTAGAGTTTTATGACCTGGAAAAGTCTGGAATTCGGTTTTCAATTTTATCGCGGACAGTATGTATTATTCAATTAGCTTCCAAGAGAAGACTCAATATGATCATTTTGGTTGGAGGGATCCCATGTCCTGATGCTAAAGTGAAACGTCTTTTTTGTTTGTGCGCGTGTACTTTCGTTGGTCACCGACCGAACATATTCATGCGAATGATATATCCCTCCAACCAAATGATTCTGGCCAAAGAACCTCACTTTTCAAAGACTCCATATGATGTTCATATAATATTTCATCAACTCCCTGACTATTCGTTCTCTGACAAGGTCTTCATTACAGAATATTTAGAGCATCCTGCATCCCGCAACTTCACCTATTCTGTTAGTCTTGCACATACAGTATGTACATGTAGAAGCAATCAAAAGTATCATGACATCTATTTTAGTGTCGAATGTCTTGTATTATGATCTTAAGACTCATACTGAAACCCTTAGTTACAAATTTACTTAAGGATCAAGCCGATTTCAAAAGAAATTATCATTTCATGACCGAATGTAGTGCTTTCCTGGGATGTTAATGTCAAGGTCGGAGGTCAAGGATGGAGCGCACGGCGCTTCGGGAAATTGGCGTTGCGCTCCGCAGCTCGGAGTGCACATGTCCGCCTCGGCATAATACACTTTGTACCTGTTGAAAATAAAAATATTAATCAGAATGAAGGAATATAATTGATTATTCAATTTCTTTAGCATAAATTGCATCAAAATAGAATTAAACGTCTACTTTATTTCGTTAATATTTAGTAGTGTTGGTGAAACACTAATTTTTAGCTTAGCGGTTAAATTTCTCTTGCTACGTAGCTACAATTTGTAAAACTGATGGATGAAATATTGAATAAACAGACAGAGCAATGAATTTAGAAATATTCAACCAAATGTTTGTTATTTGCATGAGCAATATTTGACGTGTACACTGTACATGCAACGCTGTAATTCAGATGATTGGAAGATGACAACGTAGGATGGATTTCAATTTGCATTGTAGCAGCATTTGTTTAGGTGCATAGTGCATTACACTTATCTCGTTCATTTATATTTTGTGCATTTTGGGTAGACAAATACTGAAGTTGACTCTCAAATGAATTGACTTGTTCTTTCTAAATGATAACTCAGCAATTTCGGTTTTCAATTTTTTCAAAATAGTGATTCATTTCTCTACTTAGTACCTGTTTCGAAACCCTGTATATATACCTTAAATAGAATATAGTTATTTTTTGAGGTTAGTAAATGATTTTATAGGTAAGTCGATTTTACATGCAAGTTGGTTGCCATTATTCATGAGACAATGCATGAATAATCGCACAAAAGTACACAAAAATATTTGGCCTTGTCCTTTCATGACAGAGGGCAGAATTACATGGTAATTCTGCTGCATACATTGACATGAAGATCATTGACTAGGGATTTTAAGAACCCTATCATATTATACCACGAAATAAGTTATGGTATAGTATAGTTGAAAACACAATAACAATAACTGTTTCTAAATGTACGTCTATTTGCATGTGAAAAAGAGACAGTGACGCGTCCTTTGTGCATTGGTTGGACAATGGAGTGGATAGGATGCGTCGAACATTGCAACGAAGAAAAAAGAGCTCTGATCAGTTTCAGTCGTATCTTTGGAGATCATTGTCTATTTCGATCGTACAGTCGTAGGCAAAATTTTCGTCGACCTCGTCGCCATAACTTATTAACAATTTAAATGCTTCTGGAATCCAAGGAATCGAAGAGGGGAGAATTATAAAGCAGATCACCTTCGAACAGAGTCACAAAGGCCTCCCACAGTTCATCCTGATGGAGAAATGGTTTCAAAGGGCGCAGAAAGTAAAGTCACTTTGTGCAGCGACACATAAGAAATTTGATGACCAAATGATGATTTCCAATAGCTTGAATTCAAAGACCTTTCTGTGTGCAAAGCTAGCTAGCTCGGTGACATCAGAATTCTTCTTTGGAAACACTGTTGCAAACATAGCATAGTTGCAAAAGATTGTGAGTATTTAAAGATAAGGCCGTTTGAAGTTTCCCAATGACGGACATTGTTCAGTTGACTGTCAAATTTGAGATGTAAGAAAGCAGCCATTGTTTTTCGACTGCTATCATTCATCTCCAGATATTGTCTGAAAATTGCATGATAAAATTATCATCGTGAATCGGATTAAAGTCAAAACAATATGCATTGAACAAGTAAGGCCCTAACAAGGAGACCTGCGGTATGCCACTTCCGACTTGTTTTCTCTAATTACAAAAAATACTAACATTATAGATACATGCACTAATTATAGATTAATGTGTTTCAATATTAACATTATAATGTGTTCTAATTACAAGTGCAGAATATAAATTAGCAGTTCTGGAGACGATTTTTCACTTGTGTATCGATGTTTCTTTCTTTCTGTTAACACACACACGTCCCAAATCTACATGTGAATATTCATAATAATAGTGATCCCCTGACAAAATCAAGGCCAAAATGTGCAACGAGGAGTCATCCCCTCTCTGGAGAGAGGAAGGAAGTTGCCAAGGATGTGATGGAAGGATGGGTCCGAGAGGAGGAAACTGCTCCCTCCCCCCCCCCTCTGGAAGGAAGGAAGGACGAGTTCTCCTGTGAGGCAAGGGTAGGAATCTAGGAACGCCATAGTTAGAAAAAGGTGAGTTTTGGACGTTTTGGGATGAGAAAGTCCGTATTTTGGGCAGAAGGAAGCCTCGGATGGGAAAACGGAGGGCAGATTCGGATTCTACGTGAAATTGTGGGTTAGGGAGGTTGTTTCCAGCTCAATCGGAGAGAAAATGTTCTGACCCCCCCCCTCTGGACGAGACTTCCAACTTTGGTTCTAGAGATGGTAGAAAGTCGTGTGATAGCGCGTTTGACAGCTAAGAGTGAGACAAATTCAGTGGACGAAACGGCGTGTCTCTACGTTCGTTCGTTGAGGTTTGAGAGTGACTTTAAGATTTTTGACCATCACCGAAAAACGACAGAGTTAGAATTTTTACGAAAATGGCTCTAGCGGGTGAACGAAGCCGCGGATGGGAAAACTGAGACCAGATTTGGAATCACCGTGCAATTCTGCATCCAGAGGGTGAGTTTCAAGTGAATCGGAGAGAAAAAGTCGAAAATTTTCTTCACACTGGGTCTCAACACTTGGGACTTTACAGGATGGTCGCCAACAGGTTCTTCATACTCGAGTTGATGCTAAAAACAGCTTTCGTCTCTCCTTGAAATTTATTGACCAGATTAAAATAGTTAATTAAAAGATATGTACAACCCCTACGCGTTTCGAGCGTTCGCTCTTCCTCAGGGGGTAATTCGCTAAAACCAACTGATCTGGCCGCTCATGTGGGCTGCTTAAATACTGTACAAGGCTATCGGTTGAGAGATGTTTAAAATACCGTCAACTCTTTTCTTCGATTGATTTTTGGAATCAACTGTTTAATGTAACGAGCTTCAGTCAGTCTAGTGTCCAATGCATCTTTGCACTTATCAAGAATTTCAAGGTCAAAATCAGTCAAACGTTTTGATCTACATTTCAGACAATGTTCTGCCATAGCACTCGAATCAACATTACCTTTGTCTACAGCACGCTTGTGTTCATTATAACGATGCTTAAAAGGACGCGAGGTTTGACCAATATAGAAATCTTTACAATGATGGCATGTAAATTTGTATACCAAAAACCGATCTGTACACTTCATCTTATTAGGCAAACTCTCACAAACAAGGCAACTTTCGTGTTTTTCTACTTTTTGTTTGAATTTCAAGGCATTATATAAAGTTTTATTAGGGGAGCTAACAAGATTTATCGGTAACTCGTATTTTTTAATTAATTTGCGGATATCACGATCAGTTTTATCGTTAACAAATCCGAGTTTTAAATACGTACTGTTTTTACGTATTTCCTTGCCTCTTTTACTACTTTTCTTATGTTTTCGTTTCATTGAAAATCCATTTTTACTTAATTTAGTTTCAAGTTTATTAAAAGCTACCTTGCAATCAGCTTCGTTGCTACATCTTCTCTTTACGTAGTTGATGCTATTATTTACGTAATTGTTTTTGATATGGTTAGGCACGTAACTATCGCTGCGCAGTGAAATACCCGAATGTATTTCTTTCTCAAACCATTTATAATTCATACTGCCTTCTTTCACCGTGATGCTTATGTCCAAGAAATTAAGTGTAAGGTTTTTTGGAACTTCCAGAGTAAATTCAATATTCTCATCGATGCCATTAAAAGTTCTTAATATTACATCAAAGTCGAAATCTTTGTCAAAGGGACCCATAATTACGTCATCAATGTATCGAGCATAAATGCTTGGAGATATATTGTGCTGTGATTTCAAAAGTTGCAGAGCTTTACTTTCAATACTATGCATAAACAAAACCGCAAAAGGCGGACTAAAATGGGCTCCCATAGGACAGCCTTTAATTTGAAGGTAATTTTTGCCATTATATTCGATTTCGTAGTTAAAACATACAAACTTAAGCATTTTTTCAATTGATTCTAAATCAATGCCAAAGTTATTTATTTTGTTCCAATTTTCCTTCGTAAACTCTATGACTGCCACAATAGCATCCATGATCGGTATACTTAGGTATAGGTTTTTCACATCTAAGGATATAAAAGTTGAATTTTCAGTTATTGGGACGTTATTGCTGTTTAACCGCTCAATAAGATTTTCAGTGTTTGTGATGTGTGAAGGGACTAAGGTCATAAGTTGAGACACGATTTTACTCAATAACCAGTCTACTTTTTCCGTGGGATTATTTATGCACGAGGCGATCGGCCGCAAAGGATAGACTCCGTTATTCGCCATTTTATGATCTTTCAACGTAGTCCTAAAAGTGGCTGGTTCTGTACCACAACTTAGTAATTTCTCGATTTCTTGTCTTTTTAGACTATTTTTGCAAACTGATCTAATAATTACATTAGCCTGGGTTTCTAACTTTGCGACGCTAGACTTTTTTAGCTTTTTGTAGGTATTTTCATCATTCAATATGTCTTCGGTGCTTTTTGTCAACGTTTCTCTTTCAATGACTTGTAGTCTGTTAGTCTTATCTGTAGGAATCACAGTAAGGTCATTTTGTTCTAGAAACTTACGAGAAACAATTATATC
The DNA here is from genome assembly GCA_907163375.1 of Prostheceraeus crozeri. Taxonomy (NCBI): domain Eukaryota; kingdom Metazoa; phylum Platyhelminthes; order Polycladida; family Euryleptidae; genus Prostheceraeus; species Prostheceraeus crozeri. The sequence goes on along the minus strand of CAJQUW010005941.1, from coordinate 570,891 downwards.
TTTTTGAATTTGCTTGTTTTGCCGTTTCTGAGACTGTATTAACTTCATCACCTCAGCACGAAAAAGCTGTAGATTAGTTTCTTGGTTTTCGTTCATTCTAGGAGGCAAGTTAACTTTATTCTTACTAAATGGAACACTTATGTTCCCCTCATCCGAGCAATCATTTTCAAACACTGTACTCCATCTCATACGGTAAGTAAGCTTGTCTAACTCTTTTTCAACATCACTAACAAAGTGTTTGTTAACATTATGAGGCACTCTGAATTTAGGACCTTTTTCCAAAAGGTTATTAAGAGTTGACGGTATCTTATCATCTCCACCTAAGGAAACAGACTCCTTGAAAACAAGGCTAGTTCTCAAATGCTCCGAAGAAGGACACAGAAAGTCATCCTCGTACTGAAAAGGAAAAGTAGGAGCTACATCAACACGGCACTTCTTGAGATGTACAGGATACACTTCTCCACCAGTGATAGCACTCCACTTCTTTGTATGGGTCTCGTAGGTTTCATTCTCCAGCCGTCTCACCGCCGTCTCCAGCTTCTTGAGAAATTCTTGGACTTCTTCTGGCTTCCAACTCCGAACAAGGTGAAGATACCCATATCCTCTTCTCGCTTCTTGCGATAGTTACGTGCCTAACCATATCAAAAACAATTACGTAAATAATAGCATCAACTACGTAAAGAGAAGATGTAGCAACGAAGCTGATTGCAAGGTAGCTTTTAATAAACTTGAAACTAAATTAAGTAAAAATGGATTTTCAATGAAACGAAAACATAAGAAAAGTAGTAAAAGAGGCAAGGAAATACGTAAAAACAGTACGTATTTAAAACTCGGATTTGTTAACGATAAAACTGATCGTGATATCCGCAAATTAATTAAAAAATACGAGTTACCGATAAATCTTGTTAGCTCCCCTAATAAAACTTTATATAATGCCTTGAAATTCAAACAAAAAGTAGAAAAACACGAAAGTTGCCTTGTTTGTGAGAGTTTGCCTAATAAGATGAAGTGTACAGATCGGTTTTTGGTATACAAATTTACATGCCATCATTGTAAAGATTTCTATATTGGTCAAACCTCGCGTCCTTTTAAGCATCGTTATAATGAACACAAGCGTACTGTAGACAAAGGTAATGTTGATTCGAGTGCTATGGCAGAACATTGTCTGAAATGTAGATCAAAACGTTTGACTGATTTTGACCTTGAAATTCTTGATAAGTGCAAAGATGCATTGGACACTAGACTGACTGAAGCTCGTTACATTAAACAGTTGATTCCAAAAATCAATCGAAGAAAAGAGTTGACGGTATTTTAAACATCTCTCAACCGATAGCCTTGTACAGTATTTAAGCAGCCCACATGAGCGGCCAGATCAGTTGGTTTTAGCGAATTACCCCCTGAGGAAGAGCGAACGCTCGAAACGCGTAGGGGTTGTACATATCTTTTAATTAACTATTTTAATCTGGTCAATAAATTTCAAGGAGAGACGAAAGCTGTTTTTAGCATCAACTCGACTTGGGACTTTTTCGTGAAAATGTTAAATTGTGGCCTACTTTGGTGACGACTCTCTCAGGAATGAAGGTGAATGAAGAGCTCGGGTTTCTTTTAGGAGAAAGACCGCACTTTGTTCTCTAGGATCCTATCTTTTCAGATCTGTGGAAGGTTTTTTCAACTCGGCTTCTGGTGATCGTAGAGAGTCGCTTAAATGAAAGGTGAGAGTGAGAAAACGTGACTGTCAAAATTTGAAGTCAATCGGAGCACTAGAACCGGAGATAGAAGTGTTTAAAGTTTTGGACGATTGAGATTACGTCATCAGCTGATCGCCACAAACTATATAAGTGGAGTCTCTACTTGTGGGAATCAGTTCTCCTCCCGATTGGATTGGGGTAGGTGAGCTCCGGAGCTCCGATGATAGCATCGGAAATTCCAAATTTCAGGAAACCGACTTAGAAAATTTCATTGCTGATATCAGCTAAGGCGTCAGACTTAAAGGTTAGCCAGGAGATGGCCTTAGTCTCTAGGCCATAAAAGACTGCAAAACTTTAAAGGCTTGTAACTTTGCTTCTACAAGTTTTTGACTTGATTCAAAAAAGATTCGATAGCCATTGATCAGACCTATATTTACAGACTAATAAATGCTGAAAACTTTAAATTCATTATTTTTGGAGGTTTTCTGGGGTTTTCGACCCTGCTGAAGTCAACTAAAGGATGTGTCATGATGTCTGAGCCAGTCTTTACATGATACAAGCGGCTTTTCACTGAAAGCGAGCATGGCACGGAGAGTTTTGCTGTAATATTCCAATGACAGGGTGTTCCTTCGGGACGGCGGATGATGCCGTAGTGATAAGTGTGGCAAGGGTCGGTCATATTTTAGACCGAAACCTGTGGGGCAACTCATGTTGGGCATTTGACACAGTTCTCAACGTAGCACTTTGAACGCCAATCGGTTGAGTCTTAGCTATCTTGCCATGGGTGGCTACTAAACATCTCCATTGCAAAACGCTTGTGAATCACGGCTTGTCATCAAGCACGTTTCATGTCTGGCTATCAAGTCATCTCAACGTGAGGTGGAGACCTTCAATATAATACTTCCTACGGTAAGGCGTTCCTTTTGGACGGCGAGCACTGCCACAGATGGAAGGAGGGCAAGGGACGGTGTCATACTTTAGAGAGAAACCGCTGAGCTGTTGCTTATGTTGGGCATGTGACACCGATCTCAACGGACTCTTTTCAATCGCTCGGTCATGAGTGCTTTAGCCATCTCCCGTAGGTTTTCTTTAGGATTCTCCACCAACGCTGTGAGACTGCCTCTGACCGAGGCTAAATGAATTGGAAGGGACATTCATGCGCCACACGCAACCACAAGCCCATTTCTCTCTTCGCTAGTGAACAAGCTCCTGTGAACGTAGTCAGAAAGTGCATCATGGTTTGCAAAAGCAAAGTTTAGTGTAGTCAAATAGTTTTACTGTGACACGCGTTTGTAAAAGTAAAATTTGATCATCGAAGTTTTATTCGTGAGTGTAGTCAGAAAGTTTATCATGTTGTACAAATGTTTTACTGCAACACAGGTTGATGTATAGTTAGAAAGTTTTATCATGACGTTTTATGAAACACAAATGTCATAAAATGTAAGCGTTAGTGTAGTCAAATAGTTTTTACCACAACACACGTTTGTGAAAGTAAAGTTTGATCATTGAAGTTTTATGACTGACTGAACTCACAACAGCATTAGAAAGTTTTTATCCTTAGTTGAGATCCTGACTGCAGTGTGCAAAATGTTTTATGTGACAGTCTTTTCACAAATGGTGAAGTGTAAATTCAGAGTGAATACATCTGTTAGGTATACATCAACTTTGGATGTGAAGTACAGCGAATCATGTTAGATGTACAGAATGAATTGAATATTAGACAACGCATGCAAGTTTTTGACGACTTTAGTGGTTGAACCCAAGTCTAAGTTTATCATGTTGGATATAAAAGTGAGATGGATAGGAATAAGTGTTGAATGTTTTATAAAACCAGGTAAAGTCTTGTCACAAACGTTGAGTGTGTGAGGGCTAGTTCCATGACATTGAATCACGTGAGTCAGAACACAAGTCCTAAAGTCCATAATCCAAAGGTAGGGTCATCTACGGTTGGATTTTAGGATTTAGGGTTTTATATCACACGCGTTAACCGTTAGTGTAGAATACGTGAAGCACATGTTCGCTTAAAAGTCTAAACGCAAACGTTGAAATAAGTTTTGTAAGAAGTTAGAAACAATGACATGCTGTTGTGAAATAGAAACTTAGCGAACGTTGAAAAAAAATTTATGAAAATGTTTCTGCAGTCACTATCGTTAGTGCACCAGCTTTGCTAAATGTGTTGTTTGCCTTTATCAAATTGAATTCGTGTGTAGACTGTTTTGTGAATAAAGACAGATAGTGTTAAACGTTTTTGCAGTCTGCATCGACAGCATACAAGTATACACATGACATCATGTAACGTTTTTCTTAAAAGAGTCGAATGCATATGAGTAGGAAACACTCAAAACATGTGTGAGATAAAAATCAACCTGCTAGATTAAGTGAGTACCTCACAAAAGTGTTGCATATAAACTTGTAAAGGAGAACTGTGTATCGAGAGTGTTTACTATCATCATAGACATTTGAACATGAATGATATATTCTAACTTCAACTTTCTGACGTTCAAATGAAATTCGCAAACATGAAGCTCTAGACTCCGCGGTGTAAAAAACATGATGAGTGACAACAACTTTATGCTGGTAAAACTTTCATAGGTTGATGACTACAGTCGCGTTTAAAGTTCTGACTCGTACATTGAACTAACAAAACGAACAAGTCTGTAGAGGTACATAACACGCTCATCAGTAGGAAACAGCAAAGCATGTAATGTCATTGAATTATCAAATGAAAGTATTTGAGTTACAAGTCTGTGTTGACGAGAGTGGGACTATTTCATTGGTATGAAACAGTGAACATTACATTAGGACTGTCCATGAGTATTGTAGAGAAAGGTTAGAATCAAATGTGTAAGTTTGCTTTTCATGTGCATGACAAATTAAGAGAATCAACACGTGTCTCATTTCTAAACGAATCGTGCGTTACTTGTAAGTTGATAATAGAATCAACATTGAAACCTGCATCAAGTGATTTTCTGTGCGAATGCAGACGATGTGAAAATGATACACTGGTTGACATTTAACAATGCTTGCAATATTCAACACGCTGCCATTCAAAAGCATCTAAAACGTTTGTCATAAAACCTATCAGTGAAACAGATGTCATAACTCTTCCAACCTTCATGTACACACAAAGGTTCACGAGTAGAGACAGCGCACTCTATCGCCTGTTTGTCGCGCTGCCCCCTCAGAAGATAGAGTGTGCCAAGAACACAAAGATGAATGAGAGCGCAGCCGGTTGGCGACCCTCTGTCGCATTAAATACATTGCCCCTATACACATTGAATTTTCTATCGCATCTGTGCAACAAACAAGAATGTAGGAACTTATCGTCATCTCAGACCTTCTACCTAGCTGATTCCCACACAGCTCATTGCTATCGCACCGGAGATATCATCGTGGCGACTGAAAGGATTCTCACGTTGACAATTCGTTACTGTATACTCTCGCAGTTCCGCGCGCGCATGAAACCATTTGCTGCTAAAGCATGGACACTGCCGATTTATATAAGGCTTCAATGCCTTGCTAGCCAGTTACAAAAATGTAGAAATATAAGGGAGACGTTCACACTCACTCATCAAATACAAGTCATTTGATGCAATGTCGTTCGATATAGCTTTCTTTGATATAAGCCGAACCCTTGAGCTCCGCTGTGGATGCAGAGTGAAGATGGGGAAAGTCTTTCTCCTGGCTGCTTTGCAGGCAGAGAAAGGCAAAGCAATTCGCTGCCCCATCCACCTCATTCCACATGAGCTTGTGGAAAACCCTTTGTTCAGGGATATGGCGCTAGAGTATATAATGCGTGTATATTTTTGAAATGGAAATCGTTGAAATTGCATAGAAACATTTAAATAAGTGATAATATAGGAACAAGTTTATCAAGTAAGATTTAAACATTCAAAACTTAATCATTTGAAAGCACGTTCGTAGGAATCATTGAAGCGCATGGCGGCTTGAAAAATGCATGATTGTCTTCGTCGAGATGTTCGAACCTTCGACAATAGGAAACGACCAGTTTGGGATCTTTCAGGAAAGAGTTTATGCAAAATATGGTTTGGGCACATAATTTTCTGAAAGAATCTGTTGGTTAGGTCATCACATCGATCTTCAAGAGAGGGTAAGCAATGATCACTACAGTCATTTCCACACATCACTTTATGAGAGCGTCTTTGGATTCGCTCAAGTCGTATTGAATCGGCAGCCGACAAATCTATAAATACAGGTGCACAATACTCAAGAATCGAGCTTACTGTTGCATAATATAATGTCTTCAATTGACCAACAGATAAACAAGGTTTAATTACTCGTATTGCATACATTCTTCGAGGCTGTCTTTGAAATTGATTCCACATCAGTTGTCCAAGTTCCTCTCGAATTATATGTGACCCCCAAAATGTTCATCGACTCAACTAGTTTTACCGAGGAAAAATGGAAAGAATCGTCAAAGTTTCTTTTCGGTATCAGGAGGGCCCTGCATTTATCATTGTTCAAAGCTAAATCCATTTCATTAGACCACCTCAAAAGGTTATCATGTTCGGTTTGAATGTGGATGTTGTTTTGTTGAGGATAAATAGGGAAGCACATAGTTGTGTCGTCAGCATATCGTATAACATGACATTCATTACCGATAGTGCGGAACGATGATGTGGCCAAGGCATACAAATAAGGACCCAAAACTGATCCTTGAGGGATCCCCGATGTCACGTTCACGCAGCTGCTCTTGTTCTCTCCAATTGCAACGTACTGCATTCTATCGGTTAAGTAGCTTTTTATCCACTTAACAACGGCGATCGGAAAATTGCACTTCATTAGTTGGCTCAAAATGTGACTAGCACGCAATTTATCAAAAGCCTTTGAGTAGTCATACGATATGACAAGTACACCACAAGTTTGCGAGTCATCCAAATACTGTAAGATATGTTCGTTAAGAGACACTAGTGCACATTGTGTCGAAGACATTGGACGGAAACCGTACTGATAGTCATCATAATTTTGTAAGATGATGGCCTTTAAGAAACTCACAATGACATTTTCCAATAACTTTGCTGGAAATCTCAAAATGCTGATAGGACGGATATCACACAACTCGGGAGATTTAGTCTTTGGGACCGGACAGATAGCAGCAACTTTCCATGTCTTCGGAAAAGTACATAACTCGATCGATAGCTGAAACAATCTACACAGAGGCTCAGCCAGAGAAATTCTTGCTTGCCTATAAAGCAATATTGCAAGTCAAGCGAGGCTTTAGAAGTCTAACATTTAGCTATCATATCATAGATGGCAAAAGGCAAAATATCAATGCTGATCCTAGCTTCAGAATCATAAGAGTCTATGAAGACACTATCATTATCATCGTCCAGAAAAACAGAAGATAGAGAAATATTGATGGCGTTAGCAGCATCAAGAACAGTCGGATATTTTGAAACAAGGGACATAACATGATTCGATGACTTTGAACTTGACTGTGTCTTTATACCTTTCCATAAGGCGTTGCTGAGAACTCAGCGTCCAGAATACTTCGAGTAATCGAAGTATTTCATCGGTCCTTCCTAGGGCCCGGTCACCAATCCGTCACCATATTAACAAAAAAAGTTACAGACTGTGCTACACACAAACACTAGATTCAAGGATCTCTATCTTTCTTAGAAAATGAAGAAGCTCTTATTAAATTCATCTGATGAGAAAGCAACTTCATGACAAGTGTTAAACTTGTCCAACACACATCTTTAAAGTCCTAACTGCCATGAAATCATCATGTTTAAAGTTTTAGAGTCCATATGATAAGTAGCAAGGATCTATTGCAGTTACATGATGTAAAATATAAACGTGTGTAGAGAGAGGATGATGACTCTTACACGTGAAGTCATGAATTTTATTTCTTCACCACCCGTCAAATGGAAATAGTAATGGTGGTGGAAGAATCATCAGAGCAAAATGTTGTATAGTAATGCAGGCAATGACAGTCACGATTGGATTTAGAGATTTAGCGTTTTATATAACATACATCAATGATAACTGTTGTTGTAGAGTTTTACATGCATTTACTAACTTAACCATTTGTAAATGACATAGCTAAATTGTGAAAGTCCATAATCTAAGGAGAAGGGTTACCTACCGTTGGATTTAGGGTTTTGGATAACACAAATTAACGATCTCTTTTAGTGTAGAATACATGCAACACATGATGCATATGTTCGCTTTATAAAATGACTTTGAAGGCAAGACTCAATTTCATGATGAAAAGACAGATTTCATATCGTTGATGAGAGATAGTTACATGCTCATTATGTTATACACTTTACATTTGATGCAGTCAGCTGAAAGGTGTTTGATGCATGTTCAATAGAAGAGTTGAATACATTGTATGTATCTTAGTGATTGGAATAATAAGTGTGTAAAGAGTTGATTAGGAAAATATATAATAGTCATCGCATGAAAGTTTCTTGTTATCCAAGCTAGGAATATATGAGCATCATTCATCAGTCAGTGTTGCATTTTAACATTCATGTTTTGTACAAGGTAGGATTCGTCGGAAGTTTTATGATGAATGGTTGGATAAATTCATGAAACACACAAACCAAGTATTGAAACGAAAAGCACGAGAGAAAAAATGTGTGACATTAAAGACTTATGTATATCATGCTAAACATAAGGTAATGATGATGGATAGGAATAAGCGATGCAATTAATGTCTTATCTCACATGTGTTTACTTATACGTTTGCTGTAATTAACATGGGGATAGAACTGTAAATCTCACCAGTATGACTTTTACAATGTGAAGCATCTTGAAACTCTAGGTAGACAATGACCAAAGAGTAAATAAAACCTAACTGAAATACAGGGTCATACAGATGTGTGACCTACTCTGAGGTGAGGATGTGTCACTACTCTTACTTTTAACGATGAAACTTTTTCATACAGATTGCTACACTACCTATTCATTAAACTTTGCAATCTCAACCTTTGATTTCATCGAATATGAACGTCTATTTTGCATACAACAACTACGGTATGTCATGTGTTCTATCTTATGCACTCAAAAAGACTGTTGCATCCATAAACATGACGTGATACAATTGTAAAACCATTTAACAGTGTCTACCGTCACACCAAATCCCATACATTCATTTCAATGCAAGGTAGTTCAATTCATTGGTAGTAACTGTATACCTACATCTTACCAGAGCACTATGTTTACAAATGTTTTGTGCAGATGCTACAATGTTGTCAATTCAAAATGTGTTGCTAGCGACAGCATGCCAACAGTGTTTCATGATAGACCAGGGCACAGGTTTGCAGGACAATAGGCGTCGGTGATTGCTCACAATCCTATCTGCTGTCAGCGTGTTGGCGACAGTTTCCATTCAACTTCAGTCAATAGGGAAGATGATGACGGTAAATCTCTGATAACCATTCAGGTCAGCACATCAAGCATGAAAATGAACGATAGGTTGACACAGTCGTGTTACAACTATCAACCGATAGTCTAAAGCGATTTGATTGCGCAAACAAGACATTTGAAAGGCTGTACATCCTTTATTTCACAAATCATCATGTCTGGCAAGCCGATTGCACAAGTTACCCCATATAGAATTACTTATATGGGCGAAACTTTTCTCTCCGACGAGTGTAAGAATATGGTATTTCAGTTTATGAAATACTATTCCTTATTCGACGAATCTAACGTTTTACCTCCACCCGAATCCCCGATGATGGATCCGGGGGAATCTCCGAGTGAAGAGGAACGTGACGAAGAAGGAATGAGTGACAGTCAAGAGGAAGGAGAGACGTGAAGTGAGGACATGGTGGAAAGTGAGGAGTCAGAAGTGGAAGCAAGTGAAGATGTTATTGTGATATCAGATGATGAAGTAGGAGTTTTACGCATGCATATGAATGGCTGTCATCTCAACTCGTTCATGTTTTCTTTCAGTGATGGCGTGGCACATGTTCTTTGAAAACATAAAGTCATAACATACCACACAGACAACACACTCTTTCTATACCTCTCCTCGTGAATGCATCATGAGTTCTTATAAGAACTTCTTTCTAACGCAGCTAAAGCGGAATGAAGGGAAGCCAAACTTGCACCACATGCAGCGCACAAACACATCTCTATCTTCATTAAGATGACATTCAATCACTTGAATTCTAATGTGACCATCACATCCTTCTAATGTGATCCATCACAGAGCAGTCAACTCTCTAACGTGCTTGTTAAACCTATCATCTCTAACTTTACAAACAGTGAAATGATTCTAACATTACCTCAAACATTACAAACATCAACTTTATTTCTAACTTTACAAACAGTGAAATGCTTGTGACCGTATCTTATACCTTACCTATCTTACAAACACTGAAATGATTCTGACAAAATTCCTAACTTTACAAACATTGACATGGTCACGACTTTATTTTATACTTCACCTATCTTACAAACACTGAAATGTCTGTGACATAACTTCTAACTATACGGTGACATGGTTATAACTTTATTTCTAACTTTACAAACAGTGACATGGTCGTGACTTTATTTTATACTTCACCTATCTTACAAACACTGAAATGATTCTGACATTATTCCTGACTTTACAAACAGAAAAATGGTTGTAACTTTACTACTAAGTCAATCCACTCTGTTCGAACCCCAACTTTATGTGAAAAGAAAACGACACAGTAAGTACATGATATGTTATTGAAACCCACACAGCATTTTTGTTACACTAACAATTCAGTTCAGTGTCAGCTAGTCTTGTATCACTCATTTCATACGACATAACTTTTCACTTTACTTATTCCTACGATGTTACCACTATGTGTTCTAAACTTTATGAGATTGCTTTCACTTCTATCTCACACTTTCTTCATCATATAGCCAAGTGAATGAAATTGATGAAGCATTATCTGAATAAACTCATTGAGTCACATTCTGCACGAACAGATATTGCTAACATGGATCATGTAAAACGCTGAGTCTTGTCATAGGGTTGTCTATGCTATGGACTTAGTGATTTATCTATGTAACTTACACTTTTAAAACGCTAAATCCCTAAATCTCAACAGAGGGACACCTATCCTATGGATTTAGGGATTTAGCAGTTTTGCTGTGTAATTTAGTAAACTTATGTCTCTATCAGCATACGACTTTTAACATTCATGTAACTCGCTTGAACTAAATTCACTTTGATGATGGATGACATAATGCATGCAGTCAATTAGTAGAGTTTTCACTTGTCTGCATTTGTGAAGATGTTTTCTTATCACTCCTCTTACTGACTTTCTTGTTCACTGTAAATCATATCAGCAGATCATTTAACGATTCCAATCTGTCGAACAACATTCATATCAACACCACTAACGTCGTAGAATCCTAAACCTCTGTATGACCCTGTATTTCAGTTAGGTTTTATTTACTCTTTGGTCATTGTCTACCTAAAGTTTCAAGATGCTTCACATTGTAAAAGTCATACTGGTGAGATTTACAGTTCTATCCCCATGTTAATTACAGCAAACATATAAGTAAACACATGTGAGATAAGACATTAATTGCATCGCTTATTCCTATCCATCATCATTACCTTATGTTTAGCATGATATACATAAGTCTTTAATGTCACACATTTTTCTCTCGTGCTTTTCGTTTCAATACTTGGTTTGTGTGTTTCATGAATTTATCCAACCATTCATCATAAAACTTCCGACGAATCCTACCTTGTACAAAACATGAATGTTAAAATGCAACACTGACTGATGAATGATGCTCATATATTCCTAGCTTGGATAACAAGAAACTTTCATGCGATGACTATTATATATTTTCCTAATCAACTCTTTACACACTTATTATTCCAATCACTAAGATACATACAATGTATTCAACTCTTCTATTGAACATGCATCAAACACCTTTCAGCTAACTGCATCAAATGTAAAGTGTATAACATAATGAGCATGTAACTATCTCTCATCAACGATATGAAATCTGTCTTTTCATCATGAAATTGAGTCTTGCCTTCAAAGTCATTTTATAAAGCGAACATATGCATCATGTGTTGCATGTATTCTACACTAAAAGAGATCGTTAATTTGTGTTATCCAAAACCCTAAATCCCTAAATCCAACGGTAGGTAACCCTTCTCCTTAGATTATGGACTTTCACAATTTAGCTATGTCATTTACAAATGGTTAAGTTAGTAAATGCATGTAAAACTCTACAACAACAGTTATCATTGATGTATGTTATATAAAACGCTAAATCTCTAAATCCAATCGTGACTGTCATTGCCTGCATTACTATACAACATTTTGCTCTGATGATTCTTCCACCACCATTACTATTTCCATTTGACGGGTGGTGAAGAAATAAAATTCATGACTTCACGTGTAAGAGTCATCATCCTCTCTCTACACACGTTTATATTTTACATCATGTAACTGCAATAGATCCTTGCTACTTATCATATGGACTCTAAAACTTTAAACATGATGATTTCATGGCAGTTAGGACTTTAAAGATGTGTGTTGGACAAGTTTAACACTTGTCATGAAGTTGCTTTCTCATCAGATGAATTTAATAAGAGCTTCTTCATTTTCTAAGAAAGATAGAGATCCTTGAATCTAGTATTTGTGTGTAGCACAGTCTGTAACTTTTTTTGTTAATATGGTGACGGATTGGTGACCGGGCCCTAGGAAGGACCGATGAAATACTTCGATTACTCGAAGTATTCTGGACGCTGAGTTCTCAGCAACGCCTTATGGAAAGGTATAAAGACACAGTCAAGTTCAAAGTCATCGAATCATGTTATGTCCCTTGTTTCAAAATATCCGACTGTTCTTGATGCTGCTAACGCCATCAATATTTCTCTATCTTCTGTTTTTCTGGACGATGATAATGATAGTGTCTTCATAGACTCTTATGATTCTGAAGCTAGGATCAGCATTGATATTTTGCCTTTTGCCATCTATGATATAATAGCTAAATGTTAGACTTCTAAAGCCTCGCTTGACTTGCAATATTGCTTTATAAGCAAGCAAGAATTGTTCTGGCTGAGCCTCTGTGTAGATTGTTTCAGCTATCGATCGAGTTATGTACTTTTCCGAAGGCATGGAAAGTTGCTGCTATCTGTCCGGTCCCAAAGACTAAATCTCCCGAGTTGTGTGATATCCGTCCTATCAGCATTTTGAGATTTCCAGCAAAGTTATTGGAAAATGTCATTGTGAGTTTCTTAAAGGCCATCATCTTACAAAATTATGATGACTATCAGTACGGTTTCCGTCCAATGTCTTCGACACAATGTGCACTAGTGTCTCTTAACGAACATATCTTACAGTATTTGGATGACTCGCAAACCTGTGGTGTACTTGTCATATCGTATGACTACTCAAAGGCTTTTGATAAATTGCGTGCTAGTCACATTTTGAGCCAACTAATGAAGTGTAATTTTCCGATCGCCGTTGTTAAGTGGATAAAAAGCTACTTAACCGATAGAATGCAGTACGTTCCAATTGGAGAGAACAAGAGCAGCTGCGTGAACGTGACATCGGGGATCCCTCAAGGATCAGTTTTGGGTCCTTATTTGTATGCCTTGGCCACATCATCATTCCGCACTATCGGTAATGAATGTCATGTTATACGATATGCTGACGACACAACTATGTGCTTCCCTATTTATCCTCAACAAAACAACATCCACATTCAAACCGAACATGATAACCTTTTGAGGTGGTCTAATGAAATGGACTTAGCTTTGAACAATGATAAATGCAGGGCCCTGCTGATACCGAAAAGAAACTTTGACGATTCTTTCCACTTCTCCTCGGTAAAACTAGTTGAGTCGATGAACATTTTGGGGGTCACATATAATTCGAGAGGAACTTGGACAACTGATGTGGAATCAATTTCAAAGACAGCCTCTCGAAGAATGTATGCAGTACGAGTAATTAAACCTTGTTTATCTGTTGATCAATTGAAGACATTATATTATGCAACAGTACGCTCGATTATTGAGTATTGTGCACCTGTATTTATAGATTTGTCGGCTGCCGATTCAATACGACTTGAGCGAATCCAAAGACGCTCTCATAAAGTGATGTGTGGAAATGACTGTGGTGATCATTGCTTACCCTCTCTCGAAGATCGATGTGATGACCTAACCAACAGATTCTTTCAGAAAATTATGTGCCCAAATCATATTTTGCATAAACTCCTTCCTGAAAGATCCCAAACTGGTCTCTTCCTATTGCCGAAGGTCCGAACATTTCGACAAAGACAATCATACATTTTTCAAGCCGCCATGCGCTTCAATGATTCCTACGAACGTGCTTTCAAATGATTAAGTTTTGAATGTTTTAATCTTACTTGATAAACTTGTTCCTATATTTTCACTCACTTAAATGTTTCTATGTAATTTCAACGATTTCCATTTCAAAAATATACACGCATTATATACTCTAGCGCCATATCCCTGAACAAAGGGTTTTCCACAAGCTCATGTGGAATGAGGTGGATGGGGCAGCGAATTGCTTCGCCTTTCTCTGCCTGCAAAGCAGCCAGGAGAAAGACTTTCCCCATCTTCACTCTGCATCCACAGCGGAGCTCAAGGGTTCGGCTCATATCAAAGAAAGCTATATCGAACGACATTGCATCAAACGACTTGTATTTGATGAATGAGTGTGAACGTCTCCCTTATATTTCTCCAACATTTTTGTAACTGGCTAGCAAGGCATTGAAGCCTTGAACAAATCGGCAGTGTCCATGCTTTAGCAGCAAATGGTTTATTGCGCGCGCGGAACTGTGAGAGTGTACAGTAACGAATTGTCAACGTGAGAATCCCTTCAGTCGCCACGATGATATCTCCGGTGCGATAGCAATGAGCTGTGTGGGAATCAGCTAGAAAGGGAGGTCTGAGATGACGATAAATTCCTACATCCTTGTTCGTTGCACAGATGCGATAGAAAATTCGATGTGTATAGGGGGCAATGTATTTAATGCGACAGAGGGGCGCCAACCGGCTGCGCTGTCATTCATCTTTGTGTTCTTGGCACACTCTATCTTCTGAGGGGGCAGCGCGACAAACAGGCGACAGAGTGTGCTGTCTCTACTCGTGAACCTTTGTGTGTACATGAGGGTTGGAAGAGTTATGACATCTGTTTCACTCATAGGTTTTATGATAAGTGTTTTAGCTGCTTTTGAATGGCAGCGTGTTGAATATTGCAAGCATTGTTAAATGTCAACCAGTGTATCATTTTCACATCATCTGCATTCGCACAGAAAATCACTTGATGCAGGTTTCAATGTTGATTCTATTATCAACTTACAAGTAACGCACGATTCGTTTAGAAATGAGACACGTGTTGATTCCTTTAATTTGTCATGCACATGAAAAGCAAACTTACACATTTGATTCTAACCTTTCTTTACAATACTCATGGACAGTCCTAATGTAATGTTCACTGTTTCATACCAATGAAATAGTCCCACTCTCGTCAACACAGACTTGTAACTCAAATACTTTCCTTTGATAATTCAATGACATTACATGCTTTGCTGTTTCCTACTGATGAGCGTGTTATGCACCTCTACACAGACTTGTTCATTTTGTTAGTTTAATGTACGAGTCACAACGTTTAACTGCATCTAAAACTTATGCGTCTCTAAAGGTTTTTATATCAACTTTAAACGCGACTGTAGTCATCAACCTATGAAAGTTTTACCAACATAAAGTTGTTGTCACTCATCATGTTTTTTACACCGCGGAGTCTAGAGCTTGATGCTTGCGAATTTCATTTGAACGTCAGAAAGTTGAAGTTAGAATATATCATTCATGTTCAAATGTCTATGATGATAGTAAATATTCTCGATACACAGCTCTCCTTTACAAGTTTTAAAACATATGCAACACTTTTGTGAGGTACTCACTTAATCTAGCAGGTTGATTTTTATCTCACACATGTTTTGAGTGTTTCCTACTCATATGCATTCGACTCTTTTAAGAAACGTTACATGATGTCATGTGTATACTTGTATGCTGTCGATGCAGACTGCAAAAACGTTTAACACTATCTGTCTTTATTCACAAAACAGTCTACACACGAATTCAATTTGATAAAGGCAATCAACACATTTAGTAAAGCTGGTGCACTAACGATAGTGACTGCAGAAACATTTTCATAAAACTTTTTTCAACGTTCGCTAAGTTTCAAAACATCATGTCAAAGACTTCTTACAAAACCTATTTCAACGTTTGCGTTTAGACTTTTAAGCGAACGTGTGCTTCAAAAATTCTACACTAACGGTTAACGCATGTGACATAAAACCCTAAATCCCTAAATCCAATCGTAGATGACACTACCTTTGCATTATGGACTTTAGGACTTTAGGACCCACGTGATTAAATGTCATGGAACTACCTCTCACACACTCAACGTTTGTGACAAGACTTTACCTGGTTTTATAAAACATTCAACACTTATTCCTATCCATCTCACTTTTTATATCCAACATGTTAAACTTAGACTTGGGTTCAACCACTCAAGTCGTCAAAAACTTGCATGCGTTGTCTAATATTCAATTCATTCTGTACATCTAACATGATTCGCTTTACTTCACATCCAAAGTTGATGTATACCTAACAAATGTATTCACTCTCAATTTACACTTCACCATTTGTGAAAAGATTGTCACATAAAACATTTTGCACACTGCAGTCCGGATCTCAACTAAGATAAAAACTTTCTAATGCTGTTGTGAGTTCGGTCAGTCATAAAACTTCAATGATCAAACTTTACTTTCACAAACGTGTGTTGTCGTAAAAACTATTTGACTACACTAACGCTTACATTTTATGACATTTGTGTTTCATAAAACGTCATGATCAAACTTTCTAACTATACATCTACCTGTGTTGCAGTAAAACTTTTGTACAACATGATAAACTTTCTGACTACACTCACGAATAAAACTTCGATGATCAAATTTTACTTTTACAAACGTGTGTCACAGTAAAACTATTTGACTACACTAAACCTTGCTTTTGCAAACCATGATACACTTTCTGACTACGTTCACAGGAGCTTGTTCACTAGCGAAGAGAGAAATGAGCTTGTGGTTGCGTGTGGCGCATGAATGTCCCTTCCAATTCATTCCATTTCATTTAGCCTCGGTCAGAGGCAGTCTCACAGCGTTGGTGGAGAATCTTAAAGAAAACCTACGGGAGATGGCTAAAGCACTCATGACCGAGCGATTGAAAAGAGTCCGTTGAGATCGGTGTCACATGCCCAACATAAGCAACAGCTCAGCGGTTTCTCTCTAAAGTATGACACCGTCCCTTGCCCTCCTTCCATCTGTGGCAGTGCTCGCCGTCCAAAAGGAACGCCTCACCGTAGGAAGTATTATATTGAAGGTCTCCACCTCACGTTGAGATGACTTGATAGACAGACATGAAACGTGCTTGATAGCAAGCCGTGATTCACAAGCGTTTTGCAAAGGAGATGTTTAGTAGCCACCCATGACAAGATAGCTAGGACTCAACCGATTGGCGTTCAAAGTGCTACGTTGAGAACTGTGTCAAATGCCCAACATGAGATGCCCCAGAGGTTTCGGTCTAAAATGTGACACACTCCCTTGCCACACTTATCACTACGGCATCATCCGCCGTCCCGAAGGAACACCCTGTCATTGGAATATTACAGCAAAACTCTCCGTGCCATGCTCGCTTTCAGTGAAAAGCCGCTTGTATCATGTAGAGACTGGCTCAGACATCATGACACATCCTCAAGTTGACTTCAGCAGGGTCGAAAACCCCAGAAAACCTCCAAAAATAATGAATTTAAATTTTTCAGCATTTAGTACTACTTATTAAATTTTATAAGTAGTCTGTATATATAGGTCTTATCAATAGCTATCGAATCTTTTTTGAATCAAGTCAAAGGGACTTGTAGAAGCAAAGTTACAAGCCTTTAAAGTTTTGGAGTCTTTTATGGCCTGGAGACTAAGGCCATCTCCTGGCTAACCTTTAAGTCTGACGCCTTAGCTAATATCAGCAATGAAATTTTCTAACGGAAACCTGAAATTTGGAATTTCCGATGCTATCATCGGAGCTCCGGAGTTCACCTACCCCAACCCAGTCGGGAGGAGAACTGATTCCCACAAGTAGAGACTCCACTTATATAGTTTGTGGCGATCAGCTGATGACGTAATCTCAATCATCCAAAACTTTAAACACTTCTATGTCCGGTTCTAGTGCTCCGATTGACTTCAAATTTTGACAGTCACGTTTTCTCACTCTCACCTTTCATTTAAGCCATCCCTCGACTCTCTACGATTACCAGAAGCCGAGTTGAAAAAACCTTCCACAGATCTGAAAAGATAGGATCCTAGAGAACAAAGTGCGGTCTTTTCCCTAAAAGAAACCCGAGCTCTTCATTCACTTTCATTCCTGAGAGAGTCGTCACCAAAGTAGGCCACAATTTAACATTTTCACAAAAAAGTCCCAAGTGTTGAGACCCAGTGTGAAGAAAATTTTCGACTTTTTCTCTCCGATTCACTTGAAACTCACCCTCTGGTTGCAGAATTGCACGCTGATTCCAAATCTGGTCTCAGTTTTCCCATCCGAGGCTTCGTTCACTCGCTAGAGCCATTTTTGCAAAAATTCTAAGTGTCGTTTTTCGGTGATGGTCAAAAATCTCAAAGTCACTCTCAAACCTCAACAAACGAACGTAGAGACACGCCGTTTCGTCCACTGAATTTGTCTCACTCTTAGCTGTCAAACGCGCTATCACACGACTTTCTAACATCTCCAGAGCCAAAGTTGGAAGTCTCGTCCAGAGGGGGGGGGTCAGAACTTTTTCTCTCCGATTGAGCTGGAAACAACCTCCCTAATCCAAAAATTCACGTAGAATCGGAATCTGCCCTCCGTTTTCCAATCCGAGCCCTCCTTCATGCCGAAATACGTCCTTTCTCACCCCAAAACGTCCAAAAGCCATCTTTTTGTAACTCTGTCATTTTTCGCAGATTCCTGCCATTTTCAAGCCATTTTCCACTCTAAACCCAGGAAATCCTGGACATAGGATGCTTTCCACTGCATTTTTCTCACTCTTAGCTGTCAAACGCGCTATCACATGACTTTCTACCATCTCTAGAACCAAAGTTGGAAGTCTCGTCCAGAGGGGGGATCAGAACTTTTTCATTCCGATTGAGCTGGAAACAACATTCCTAACCCAAAATTTCAGGTAGAATCCGAATCTGCCCTCCGTTTGTCCATCCGAGCCCTCTTTCTTGCCGAAATAGGACTTTATCATCTCAAAACGTCCAAAACCCACCTTTTTCTAACTCTGGCGTTTTTCGGAGATTCCTTCCATTATCCTCTCTAAACCCAGGAAATCCTGGACATAGGAATCTTTCCACTGCATTTTTCTCACTCTTAGCTTTCAAATAGCTATTACACGACTTTCTACCATCTCTAGAACCAAAGTCGGAAGTCTCGTCCAGAGGGGGGGGTTAGAACTTTTTCTCTCCGATTGAGCTGGAAACAACCTCCCTAACCCAAAATTTCAGGTAGAATCCGAATCTGCCCTCCGTTGTCCCATCCGAGCCCTCCTTCTGCCCGAAATACGGACTTTCTCATCCCAAAACGTCCAAAACTCACCTTTTTCTAACTCTGGCGTTCCTAGATTCCTACCCTTGCCTCACAGGAGAACTCCTCCTTCCTTCCTTCCAGAGGGGGGAGGGAACGGTTTCCTCCTCTCGGACCCATCCTTCCATCACATCCTTGGCAACTTCCTTCCTCTCTCTCCAGAGGGGGGATGACTCCTCGTTGCACATTTTGGCCTTGATTTTGCCATGGACTCACTACTCATAATTTACTAAATGTCTATAGAGACACTTCATGCACTACAGGACATCAAGTAACATGTCAATTATCGAGACTGATAATGATAAGAATGATTGCCTCTGGCTTTATCTTCTTTCATTAAACCTTTTTTCATTGGATGAATGTCATGCCTCTGATAGCATCAAGATGAATTGTTTCTGTGGTATGTCACAATGATATCTGTTAATGAGTAGGCACCAATATGGGACATTGCTCGACAGTATTGTGAGAATTTTCTTTCTTATCTTGATAGCTGATAGAATAAAGAAGCATTAATTTGTCTTGCCCTGACTACTGCTCTGTATCGGAGAAAAAATTGCTAAATATCATGATTTCTTTTGTTTGTAGCGAAACGTCTCAATCAAGAAAGCAATACGATATGCTATGTGGAGTTGCTGGGCGATAACAAATACTCGTAATCCTAAGAATCAATATAGAAGGGGGGAGAGAGAGAGAGGTGGTATGAATGTAGTCAATGGAAATAAACAACATACTCTGATGTATTCTTAGTATAGGCTATCATATCAGAATGATCAGGTTTTCACACAGTAACCTGTGATTGATGAAATGCATCACTTCATGCTTTATACAAGTCAATTTCAAGATTTACTGACAAATTGTGGAGACAAGTTTGTCATTGGAGTGATAAATAAAAAGGATTATATCGAAATTCGACAAATGCTATCTATGACATGATTTTGGGATCAGGTCGCTTTGAATTTGAATGTCTCGTGAAAACCTTAATTTAGCGCTGATTCCATCACCCGTAGATATACTTGTGTAGAGGGATGTTATGACCACGGTGAAGAACATAATGTATTAAGGTACTGTAAGTTCACGTAAGAACGCAACAATATGACATATTTTTGCTATTGTGGTTACATATAGTCCGGGAGCCAGCGTGAAGTTGTGCAGGGAACGAGGTAGTGCATAAAACTTTCACATAGCATAGTACACCTCTAACCTACTGCAAAACTTCGCGTCTGCCGGATCAGATCATTTGCTTTTAAGAAATAGAGAGGATTACACAATCCTATGTATTTCCAGTGGTAAAATTGTGACATTTAAGGCTGTTGACTCCATTTTTTCGAATTTTTGCTCATAAAAGTTACACAAATTGGTATTTTGTTGAACTGATTATTATAGAAATCATCTACAGATCATGATCTTTCAAATGAGTTATCATTCAGTGACAGAGGATGAAGTAAAGTGTACAAACAGACACTTTTCGTTGGTGTAACTGCAAATTTTAACATAGAAATTTCAGGAAAATTGTTGATATACTTTAACGAAAAGTGTCTGTTTGTACTTTTTACTTCATCCTCTGTCACTGAATGATGACTCATTTGAAAGATCATGATCTGTAGATGATTTCTATAATAACCAGTTCAACAAAATACCAATTTGTGTAACTTTTATGAGCAAAAATTCGAAAAAATGGAGTCAACACCTTAAATGTCACAATTTTACCACTGGAAATACATAGGATTGTGTTATCCTCTCGATTTCTGAAAAGCAAATGATCTGATCCGGCAGACGCGAAGTTTTGCAGTAGGTTAGAGGTGTACTATGCTATGTGAAAGTTTTATGTACTACCTCGTTCCCTGCACAACTTCACGCTGGCTCCCGGACTAATACTGTTACTTGCATATTGTTGCCATATTGTTACATTGTAATGAGTCTTGGATATAACTTATAAGTTGTTCAGCAATCGGAGTCAACAAAAATCCGACAAATTCAGCAGTTATGGGAAGCAAAGTTGCATGTGTTCATATCATACCTCAAATCAGTGATAGAAACATGATGGATTGCCTTCAGAAATGGAGACTGCTGAATTTAGCAACTTTAAAGTAAAGTGCGAAAGGACAATTGAAAGGCGTAAAACCACATGGAGTAAGAATCTGAAGCGTCAGGATAACGGTTTCTGGTCTGTTGTTAGAGATGCAATCGGGAAGGCCTTTCGAAATCCCCTGAAGAGTTTGACGTCTTTCATTTTCTGCTTCAAGAAGAAGATGATAACGACCGGTCACCACAGAAGACGCTCACCTACACACTGTCGACAAACACTCTGCGTCTCAAAATCAACAGGCTCCGATGGAATTCCTAATCGTTTCACGAAATTGCAGCCCATTTTATTGCCTAGCCCAAGCTGTGCAACATCCTCATTTCCGCTGCTCTCGAAAGAAATGTTTCGAATATATTCAAACATTCTTCCGTATTTACCGAAGACTTCCCCGGAGAATAGAACAAGTGTATTCTCCATGCAGACCAGCACCAAGCCGTTTAGACCGAGTTCGACGACACTCAAGCAACATCTCTGAAATTCGTAGAAATCATGAAAATCCTCTACAATCTCTAAATATTCGATTATATTTCTGATCTTTATTGTGCCGGAAATCCTTGCGTGAACTGCCACGCATTACAGCTTAAAACATATAGTGATTATTTAGTGATTCATCCCTGTCAATGGGTTACAGAATCTTTTTACCAATTGCCCAGCCAAAATATTCAATCTACATTTCTTTGCTTAGCTTAAAACAGAAACTTCTATCTTTAAATACCATTCAGACTATGGTGTTCACGATCATCGCAGATTATCTAAACGGGTAGAGCTTATCAAACACAGTTAATCAGATACTTTTGACCGGCATATTTTGATGTCGGGGAATTAAAGTTGCATTTCTTATCATGACTCTGAAGTTAACCAAATATCTACTGAAATGACAGACAATTCCAAATACGCTAAAACCAATATTCACTAGTCCACTGGTGGTTGTTGCTGAATACTTCGAACTTCAACCCTCACAACAGAAAATCTGTTTAAAGTTAGATATTTCTTAAACATCCGTGTCTTCTTCCTGAGAAGATTCAATTGATGACACGAAGTACTTACAATATTTCTGAATACCATGAATCATCATTATCCAAATGAAAAAGTCAATCAGTGGTCATTTTCAAAAGCTAGAGTGGTTTAATTGCTAAAAAGAGTTAAATAGGTTTGAAATAAGAGTTAATTTATGTAATGTTTCTCGCATCGGCAATCTCAATGCCCTGCGGGCATAATATTCCCCTTGCCTCAGTCAGAGCCTCTATTAGAGATCTCGACTTAGTGAGTGCTCGAGATTTTAGTCATGTTTTATTTTGGCATTGACAATTATTCATTGTAAATTTTTAGTTTTAAATAATCTGCCGTGTTCCAGCTAAAGACAAGCTAGGCCTATTCCATTATACTCCATGATGAAAACGAATATGCAACGTTCTTTCACTGGACATGCACGGAAAGATCGGCTGGAGATTCATGACAAATGATGATAATAATGAGTCTTATAGGGTCTTTATTGCAAGAAAAATTGAGAATTCATGCAGTTTCTGAGTGCATCTCAGGAATAATTAAAATATGAAATCAAGAATAAGCCAGAATATGAAACTCAGTCGACGAAAGTAAAAATGTTCAGAATAATGACTCTCGGAAAAAGAGTTCCGTCTAGATGCTTGACACAATGGTTACAAAACACCACCACATACAAATGATTGTAAGGGACGCAGTGAATGGTACGAATATTTTGGATATAAACAGTTTTATAGAAAAGCGTCTAAGTTTCAGATTCGCGTCTACAAACGTAACCACGTCGACAGGATGAATTGCCAAAAATTATTAAATGTGCTCGTCTCTACGACTTCTTCCAAATGAACTCAGAGGAGAGTCCAATGAATGGAAGTGAACAGCTCTCAATCACAGAATGAAATAAGCAACTATAGATCTGTATCAATTGAAGAGCGAAGAGCATTTGAACGGGAGACGCACATGGAATTGTAAATTTTGTTTGGTTATCGCACTTCGAATCGTCAGTGAGATTGAACACCATGAATCTCAAGATCAGTGGCAGCGGCGATTTGTGGCATCAACACATGCCCGAGCCACGAGTAGAGTTTGTCTGAAACAAGAGACGCTGTTCTATGAGTTCAGAGCAGCTGGATAAAAGGCTTTTACTTTATCGGCAACATGTCTACAGTCCTTCGACAGCAAACAACGAATATTTAATCTAAATCAAAGTATTTTGCTATAATTTCTTCAACTTGTGAACGTTTGTTTTGCATTGAATTATAAGTTTTATATGAATTATTCGTGCTATGAAAAATATTGTCGTTTAAGACGTATAGTCAGGCATCCAGAACGAGCTTCTGCAGGGAACTTCATGTTTGCAAGTATCTGCATATATAATATTGTTCAGATTTTGTGTTTCGTTTTTGGGTGCAATGACGGTGACCTAAATTTATTCATTAAAGGCTTTTGACTTTCAAAACTAGGATTTGATGCTTCTTGGTTCCTTTCAAGTTACTCCCCGTAGACTAAAAATATTTTACCAATTCTCTAGGATTCTAAACTATTCAACTATTTCTTATTATCATTATTTCTGTCTGCTGTCTTGACAGACTAAACAAAGGAGTCTAAATTATTGAGTTGAAGTTTTTTTATTCTACAAGATCAGTGATGGATTTTCAATTTTACCATAGAGAAAAACAATGAATCACAAACATTTGAACAATTTGTCGAAATCTTATTATTTGACTATTCATTGAAAAACGACAATTTCAAGAACAAATTGAAGAAAAGTTAGGAAATTTAATCAGAAATATCGATACTTTGGATTGGAATATTTTCTAATAATTCAAATATTTTCTCCAATGTTGAGAATGGATGAATTTCATATTTTCATGGTGAATATTGTAGCACATTAGAAATACAGGTTTGATCAAATAACTCTTACTTCGAGGTTTGAAATTATCTTATTTAGTTTCTGCATTTTGCAACTCTTTCCTAAAATTAAGAATTATAACTTCCGTAGATCTCGAATGTATTGGTGCCTTGCTTTGTATGTTTTCTAGTCAGATGCGTTCCTTTCCAACCGACGATCTCCACAGTTTCTCTAGCATTTATTCAATCGAACAATTTTGCCATCTTTCAGTTAATGTGTACGACCATGATTTCTGTTAAGTCATGTTTCGTAGATTGCGAAACTTTGACTGCCAGACAAGTCTCTGATCATTAAAGTCAAATTAAACTCCCTGTCGGTTGGTTAAGCATAATATTATCACATAGCATTCATCTTACCAATGAGCAATAAATTCATTTACCAAGAATAGCAAAGCCAGTATAGAACGCATGTCACTTTGAATAAAGTTTTTACAGCTTCAAAACTGAATTTAGCTTTGAGAGAAGGAGGAATTTTGAGCACTGTAGAATTTGTACATTCCTCGTGAAACATGGAGATTCTCAATTGGCCTCGGATTTGAATTTTAATGTCAGATAAGGTTGTATTCGATGCAAAATAAGCCTTTTAATTAATAATCTTTCATTCTTAGGGATCACTTGAAGAGGCACTGAAATACTGCCAAAACATCAAAGAGAATCAGACATTCATGAAAATGTCCATCATTCGATTATTCCTTCATCTCATGCATTGCACAATTTCTCTTTCTGGTTCTTTTATATGAACCTGAAAGTCGAAAGGCATTCATGCAAATGAGTTATTGTGTGTTACAATTTGTGTTTTTTTGCTGTGGCGAGTTTGTCTGTGTGTCGCTTCTTTAAAAATGCATGATGATCTTTTACTACAAAAATTCATTGGCCATATAGTCTGCTAAGAAGATCGTTAGAAATTTTTTTTTCATGATTGCAAGAGGATTTATGCTTTCTCAGCAGTCGCAAAAAATCATATAAATGAAGCTATTGAATCATCATTTCTTTCTAACAAGCATATTCTTAAAATACATGAGATTAAGAAATTGATATTGCTGATTTCATCTTAAATAGAAAGATATTTATGTGAACAATTAACCAGTATGGGACATGCTTGCGTACATTTTCAATGAGTATTATTCATTATTAGATAATTTAGGTGAACTTTTATAATTACAATTTCCCAAGACTTGCATTCAATTAGTTGCAAACTTTGTGAACGGAAAGGATGCTTTGCTGTCTCAGTTTTAAGCAATTATTTTGTACTTGTCTTCCTCTAGTTCTGTTTTATATCAATTATATTTTGTTATCATTAGGATTGCATTTCAAAAATCTTGACATGACAAGCATCAAGATAGAGCTATGTTAAGCTGTGTAATCTAATCTATTTCACAAAATGCTTCTTTCAAACTTTTTTTGTCATATAGTGGCGATGCTCAATGTCAATATGTATGTGCATATTCTCAAATTGCTCGAAGTTAATTATACAAGTAGATTGATTTACGAAATTTAGCATCGAGCTGTCTTAATGGATTTTTGATTTTGCTAGGGATCATCGTATTTCATCAGTGGAATCTAGGCCGTCATAAAATGATGAATTCTATATTCACTGTCAAGCCTACGAAACAATTCTACAAACACAGTATTACGCGATGTGTCAACTTGTCAAGTTGAGCCTTTAGTGATTTACCTTCACTGTTCATGCACATGCAATTGACCACGTTGCATGGATCTATTATCTCGCAAATTACTTCGTTTTTGCTTCTCTCATCAATACTTCACTGAATTCCATCGAGGTTTCGTGGTAGTTTCTGGAAAATATACATAGAAGCTCAATATGCTCGGAGTGACCTCAAATCTCGAAAATGTTATTCCGTTGTAAGAAGAATAATGGCAGCAAGCTCACAATTAAAATTATATCGTTCCCAAAGGATGCCCTCTAAATACGGAGAACAAGGCAATATATTGACACAATGTAATTCAAGCTAATTTTGAAATTACTTACTGCCGATACATTCTTCGTGTCGGTAATGTTGCAGGTTTATTTAGGACGCAATCACCGACTTCTGATAGCATGTAAGCATAAAACTAGCAAGACAGTGTACCGATTGCATATCGGCAGTGCGACTAAATTTTTCATTCTCATTCAAATGATGTTGTAGCAATACGCTGAAGAGAACTATTCAGAGTTGAATCCAGAAGAATATTGCTTTGAAAATCTTTGTACGGAAATATTTCATTATCTTATTATATAGTAAATGGGAACGTTAGGCCTACTGCAGACACACTCGAAAATTTCATGCTTAGCTTAGATTACCGAAGTTTTGTGATCCATATCCTTAATTCCTTAAATTAGTTTGCTGTGAATTTCTCAAAGACAAATTCAGTTACACAGCAACATTATTATTTATCTGAATTACAAATTAGTATTCGATGCATCAGTTCATGCGGAAATATCATAAGACAAATATAACTAATAATATTCGGGATTCGAAACAAATTTTGAATAGCATCAAAGCAATTGAAAAAATAAAAATCGAGTATCACCGATATATTTTATTCTCTGGAGATTCTGAGAAAGCCGCCGAAGAATTGTAGCAAATTGTTCTTGTGTAAAGTAAATAACAATTCCGCTGTTATTATTATATATCGCTACGATTACCATGAGATTTGCCCTTTTTGATGGAGACTGGCGCTATCATAAAGGATCAGGTTTTTGTTTTCGGGAAAGTGACGCAAACGAACTTATAAACCGGATTTGCCAATATTAGTATGAAAATAGCAATGTTAATTTTGTTCGTAAACAGATACTTTCCAACCAACATGAATCTTCCAAAGCTCCTTTCTCAAGTCAATGGAAGGCCTCCTTGTTCTGTAATTGCATTCTATTTATGGAGCTCTTACTGTTCTGGATATGGTCAAGTCAAAGAGATCTGATGTCATAGGAGAGTTATTTTACAATTCCACGTATAGCATGATAATAGGGCTACTGTGAGAATAAGGGTTGAACAATTTGTTTATGAGAATATGAGGACAGTGAAAATCACTTTTTTCAGTAAATTTAGGTTGGACGTGTTAGAAACAACACCAGTTTTCATAATCACATATTCACACCATAAGTGGATATCTAATAGGTGGGTTTGAAACCGTTTTCATTTGAAGGGAATTTTGTTTATTTAATTTAATTAAGATAACTGTGGTGACATGGTAATATGATGAGAAAAGATGTCCCGATGTAAATGTATTTATGATTCACTCCTGTCTGATGCCTTGCGCTTCCAAGAAAGCATGAAAATATCCATGACCTGAATGAGCACTGCTCTTTTCATCTGAAATAAAGCATTAACGCCGTTCTTTTTTTAGCACACATCGCATCGGCGCCAGCGTATACAGAATATGATAGTGGCAGAGATAAATTGCCTTGTCTGCGTGTTTAAGTGTAGAAATGACCTTCCTCAGTATTGATGGTCACGGCTACAACTAGTCTCGAGGGCAAGAAGATCAATTTTCCATTGAACGTAATGCAAATTCAAGGCTGAATTTTGACGAGCCAGAAGATTGACGCCACATTAAACGCGCACATAGTCCGGCAGCCAGAACGAGTTTCTGCAGGGAACGAGGCCGAAAATGAGACTTTCACAGAATTATGTACATCTTCTGTCTACTACGATACTGCACGTCTGTCGAGTTCTAGTGAGTTCCTCTTCTTGTCAGATAGGATCAAAGAAAAACACATGTACATGTATATCCAATGGGACGCAGATTGCAGTTTTTGGTTAAAATGAAATTTTCTATGTTTTCTCTGATTAAACAAAAAGTACTTATCCCAGAGTCATAATTTTTGACATTGAATGTCTTCAGGTCATTTCCTTTCATGTTCATGCACCTCTGTCTATAAAGTTAAACACATTTAGATTTGGCGAGCCTCTTAATGCTGGCAAACCCAAACATTTTGAGCAACTTTATCCACTTTCAACCACATTCTCACATACATTACCGATCAGAAGCATGATAATAGCACATGCACATAGTAGGAAATGACCCGAAGACATTCCATGTCAAAAATTATGACTCTAGACGTAATACTTTCCAGTTGACATGCGGAAACACAGAAAATTTCATTTTAACCACATGGTGCTATCTGCGTCCCATTGGATTTACATGTGTTTTTCTTTGATCCTGTCTGACAAGAAGAGGAACTCAATAGAACTCGGCAGACGGGCAGATTCGCAGTAGGCAGAAGATGCACATCATTCTGTGAAAGTCTCATTTTCGGCCTCGTTCCCTGCAGAAACTCGTTCTGACTGCCGGACTAACAGTCAGTAAATTTATATCATGAAGAATCGAACGGTGTGAACAATATTTCCATTTGACGAATTTATCACGGAGGAAAATTGAGTCAAAGATAGGTACTTTTCACTCAGCAGACCTGCCTGCATTCTGTCCGTTGATGTTCGTTTGCTCGCTGATACAAGCCACTTCTGCAATGTACTCGCTTGGCCAATCACACAAGCCAAAGAGAGACGATTATCTATGTCAATTTCTGTCACTTACTACCTTTACATACAATGTCTGAGATAGGATCTCTGTGATGATAGTAGACAGGTCATGCCGCTTAGTACATTTATACAGTACTAATTCCGACAGTATCCAATCAAAAATTGTCCGATTGATCGACCTGACAAATTAGGAATGTTTGGAAGAAAATTCCCGCCGCTTAAATTATAAAAATTATTGAGGAATTGATCAATTAGAAACTTTATTGAAAACTTCAGAATATTGGGCTCAGGTGATTCCAGAGTGGAGTGATGCATTATCTTTTAATAGGCATTGTATATTTCGTATCTGTGTATCATGATTCATCTGATAAGTTACTTCAACGAGATTTCTAAACGATGGACGCATACGGAAGTTTTAAAATGATTTCTCAATAGTCCTGTGCAGGAGTTATCGAAAATTAAATACGATTAATTTTGGGCAAGCAATCAATTGCAACAGGAAACAATCAATTAATTTCAATTTATTGGTCTCACCGATCAAATAATTGCAATTATTCATCATCACCGTCTGAAAAGACTAATTCTTGATTTTGAATTTTTCACTCTGTAATTTCAATTTAACGAATTAGGCTACATTGGCCTACATGCTTTACACGTCGCATGGTAGTTTATCATCAATTTGGACAGCGACATGAACAGACCCTTTCACATGAAACAAATGTAACTACATGTATATCCTTTGTTGGATTTGAAGACAGATAAATTTTATTACAAACTTCAAGATAATGCATTACTATTATAGTGATAATCAATTACTGAAACTAGTGAATGAACAATCACATGTGCCTATGATAGAAAATGAAAGAGGGTTGCAATCATAAAGGTACTGTAATATCGAGATATTAAATGCGTTTTGCATTAGAATCCTGAAAGCGATCAACAAAATTGCGACATCTCATTTCCGAATCTGATTTTTCTGCGGTTGACTTCACGGTTTCGCTTTCCAAATTTGATATTTCTTGGATTTGAGATGATGTAATGTGGTAATTATTTTCTTTACGACGGTTGATGACGATGCACGGGAGGTGATAAATTATCTTCATTTTTCGAGCATAAAGTGAAAGCACTCCCTCTTTTTTATAATCGTCTATTGGTCTGTTTTTTTGGCTTTGTCAAACCTGTGAACAAATCCTTGCAGGACGAAACGTCAGGGTACTATCACGTTATTTTATTTTAATCTTTACCAACAGACCAATAGACGATTATAAAAAAGAGGGAGTGCTTTCACTTTATGGTCGAAAAATGAAGATAATTCTTTACGACGTTCTGGTAAAGTGATGATCTTCAATTTGCTTCACAATATCTTGAGTTGGTGACTCATCGAAAATACGTTTCACTTCTCGTTCCATTGTGTCATTAATCAGTATGTTCATGATCGGGGTCGGTTCGCATGTAGGAAAGAGTTTTACACACATTGACGCTCGTTTGTTTATCACTGCTTCAATGAAAGAGTGCAAACTTCAATTATTTCACGTTTGTTTGTAAAACAGAAACTCTGAAACGAAAGTTTTCAATACTCAATTTTAGGGATATTTTATTTAAAACTTATCGAGCATCTTGATAACAACGATCCATTCATTAACTGAAATTTTATAAAGGAAGGATTTTATTGTGTTTTTTAATGGCAACAGCTTTGCTGAAGGCTCTAAGAATTTTACAAGGGAATTAAGTCTACAAATCCTACCAAATTGATAAAAAAGGGCGTGCATATAACAAGGAGATTTCGTTGTCTTCAGGTTTGAACTTTTCAATTATTCATGGCGCAACATTCAATCGAGAACAGCTGAAGACTTAAGTTTTCGATTTTCATTCCTGTGAGGAAAATAAAATATTCATAATTCTTCTATGATCGTTGGATGAACTACGTGCCTTAATATTCGAATGACGGTTCATCATAATTTTACTAATAATTAAAATCATAATGAGGTTTTCTTACAAAATAATTAATGTGTGCATGGTTCCAAAATGTAATAGCATGTTTTAGTGCAGTAGTAACATACCAGCGTGCATTTATACCAGAGATAGTCACGGTCGGCTTTTTTAAGCAAATGAGCAAATTTATCACCAGGCAAGAGATTTCTTTGGGTGAAAAACGCCCTTTGATTACTCATTTAAGACAATTTAACTTATTAGTTATTGCAACTTTCAGCATATTGGAAATGATTTTAGCTGATAATGACATTTATGTTGATTTTGATAATGCCTGCAGTGAAACCTCGTTAAGTCGGGCTGTGGTATAATAAAGACTTCCGAAAAAGATCGATATTCTCTCTGCGTTCCTATTGACTAATTACGCTATTATGCTTTAAGATAAAGATTATTACGGATCATGATGTGCATTTAACTAATATCTGATATTCGAGATCTTGCATGTAATTAACGAGTTTTGCGGTAATTTTATATGTGATTGCTATCTCTTACCTGTCAACCATTCTCTTACGTGTTATGCATGAAAATATCACTCATTCGACGATGAACGAATGCGTGATCACTGCGCGCAACAAGGTAAAGTGGTAATCAAGAAATGGAAGCCGGTCGCCGGTCCGAAAATCTCGGCCGGTTTCCATCTCAAAACACTATTGAAAAAATGTTTCGAATGTTCAGTCTGTAGTTAGGTTCAATAGATTGCGACCAATTAATTGCAATGCAATGCATTTTTATAACCCCTGGCCCTGTGATTGCTGTATGTTGATGCATCATGTGAGCTTTAGGGTAGATCATCGGCAGACCCAACGGATCAAATTGGAAATCGAAATTTGTAGTTCTTGAAATATGCGATCAGCCCCTAATAAAATGCACCGCATGTGTCATAGCATGACATTTCATGCAATTTTTTACAGGAAGTACTTGAAGCAATTGAAGTTTCCACGGTCCGAAAATCTTGGCCGGTTTACATCTCTAAACACTATTGAAAAAAGGTTTCGAATGTTCAATTTGTATTTAGATTCAATAGATTTCTGAAATGAAAAAAGGGCTGTGAACAGAAATGTCCTCACTGTCCCATCGTTGCACCCGCAGCTGCTCGAGTCCGGCAATTACAGGTTGCAACACGAGCGATTACTCGAGCGCCAGTGCGAGTTTAATCGAGAGTGGTGCAACCGAATTGTCGCCATAGTTTTCTGGCAAACTGAAATGTATGATGTTCGATACATGATAAGTGAATCGACAATTCCTTGTTGTCTATTTTTCAATGACAATTCTTGTAAGCACCACTGGTGTTATCAAGTTTGCACTTACTCTTCTAAAATTTAGACTAAGGAAAATAAGTTGCTCTAAAAAACGTTGTTTAGAAACAAAACAGTAAATTAATGTTATAAAGAATGAAATGTGCTCTTTTTAGTCGTAACCTCAATGAATCCTGTAAGGAATGGAAGAAATAAATACTTGTTGCACATATTATCTGCTGTTTGTCCTATAATGGCTAGCCTATGACCACAACTGCATAGAACGAGTTTTGTCAACAGAAAAAAATTTACTTAACATTTTATTGGCGGGATAAGCTATTGACAACATGGCAATTTCCTTAGGCGGCAGCAGTTATACTTGCGGTTTGAAATGTAAGCACACGTTTGTATATTTCAAATTATGAAAACATACTGTAAACATGAATACATGAATACAGGCCTACACTTACTATATTAATTAAAAATTGCATTTAGCTGGTATTTATTAACAGGGAAACATTGGGTGAATCTTGAAATATGATAATCGGTTATTCAACCATAGGCCTACTAGGTTTGAATAAAACGGAGCGCGGGTCTTGGCTAACGAAAAATCCAGGCCTGCTCCCAGTCTGGTCATGCCATCGGTTTGGAGTGGAAATCGGAACCTTCGCTTGAGATGATTTAATAAAGGCCTGACTTCTGGACTGCCGCATACTCTTGGCCTATCACTGGAAGCGCAAGCGATGTAAATTTGGTCAATTCCTGAGTCGCATGTTTGCCAAAATTGATATTGTTTCTAAAGGCCTGGATCTATTCAATGCATATTTGCAAATTATGTCATTATCTGCAAATATTAGGCTAAAGCAATAGCAATAGACATAAAAATTTTAGCTGGGATGTAAATCGAATTTGAAAACTTGGGCTGTCACACTAAGGACTTCTGCCATGCGAATACTCTATTTCGATGATTAAATGATATTTAACTGTTTACTTATAAGTGTGTTTACATATACCGGTACTTTAATTTGAGCTGTTATGTTTTGTTTATGTGTTTTTCTGGTCGCTTTATATTTTCGTGATAACTTATGCATCTATCTCACATGCAGTATTAATTTTATAGATTGGTAATTTATAGCATTTTTATTTTTAAACATTTAGAAGATGTAGAATAAAATAGTCCGGCAGCCAGAGCGAGTTTCTGCAGGGAACGAGGCCGAAAATGAGACTTTCACAGAATGATGTGCATCTTCTGCCTACTGCGAATCTGCCCGTCTGCCGAGTTCTATTGAGTTCCTCTTCTTGTCAGACAGGATCAAAGAAAAACACATGTAAATCCAATGGGACGCAGATAGCACCATGTGGTTAAAATGAAATTTTCTGTGTTTCCGCATGTCAACTGGAAAGTATTACGTCTAGAGTCATAATTTTTGACATGGAATGTCTTCAGGTCATTTCCTACTATGTGCATGTGCTATTATCATGCTTCTGATCGGTAATGTATGTGAGAATGTGGTTGAAAGTGGATAAAGTTGCTCAAAATGTTTGGGTTTGCCAGCATTAAGAGGCTCGCCAAATCGAAATGTGTTTAGCTTTATAGACAGAGGTGCATGAACATGAAAGGAAATGACCTGAAGACATTCAATGTCAAAAATTATGACTCTGGGATAAGTACTTTTTGTTTAATCAGAGAAAACATAGAAAATTTCATTTTAGCCAAAAACTGCAATCTGCGTTCCATTGGGTAAACATGTGTTTTTCTTTGATCCTGTCTGACAAGAAGAGGAACTCAATAGAACTCGGCAGACGTACAGATTCGTAGTAGACATGGGGTGTACATAATTCTGTGAAAGTCTCATTTCGGCCTCGTTCCCTGCAGAAACTCGTTCTGACTGCCGGACTCAAAGTTGAGCTGAATACAGTATCGGTCAGCCATCAGCCATTAGTAGACCATTTAATTTGCTTCTATTTTCGTCTTTCTACTTAGCATGTTGATAGAGATATAATCATCTAGCTATGAATAGAAGAACTGGCTCCCCTGGACCCTTCCTCATAACTCTAAGGGTAGGCCTATAGAAATGCTTATGTCTGTGAGGATTGTTGCAAGGTTGATCGTGCTGTTCAACAAAGAATTTAAAGTGCTGGCCGAGATCCGCCTACTCTCGCCCGTCACGGGCTGGCTCCTACAATTGTGTTGTACAATGAAGTTGTGACACTTGGCATGCATTTTCCAAATTTTCCATCTTTTGTAAGTAAATCCGTCTCACAATGAACAGAAAAATTGTTGAGCTTCCTGTGCTTGTTGGAAACTGCGTTTGTTCCGGTGAACGAAGAACAGTTAGCTAATCAAGAACTAATCGCTATCAGACCTAGTGTACAGCTGTAGGTTATTTTTATGTGGATAAAGACAAGCATTCATATGATTTTGGACATATGTTCTTACGCAGTTATTCTTGTTTTTCTTCCGCATTTCTGAATATTCTTCTTCTGTATTTATTTCTTACGCATTCACTTTCCGTCCTAAGTTCACGATCCCCGTGCTTGTCTGCAGATTTTCCCTCCGTTTGATTGTGCGCGTGTGCGTCAGTCACCCTCACGTTACGCGTGAAATAACAACGGAAGCCGGACTCTGATTCGAGTAGAATCTTTAGATTGATGCGAAAAACGACAGTGGTGGAGAGACAATCACCGTGAGGCGAAAATCTTTTAAATAAGCAAAGAAATCGCACATTATTAGTTACCTTGAGTTCTAGCATGGCTGTTCTTTTCTCATGCATCTCATTGGATGAATGTTTTTATCGTGATGATAAAGAGTAGTGGATGCTTATTGTTTCATTTCACCTTGCGTTCACATCGAGGTCGAAAGTAACCCAGTTTCTTACCGTCTTGATAAATTTCTGCACAAAATTTGTTTATCTAACTGTTTCTAACTCCTCCCGACTTGCCAGCAGCAAACTTATTCGACATTTCAATGCACTCGACAAAATAGACAATTTTATTCGTCGCTTTCTTCATTATGCATTACTGTTCGATTGTACTTTCTGTTACTTTACTGCACATGAACAGCAATGTGCAACCTTGCGAGTTCAATTGACTTAACTGATAGTGAATCAGTTCGGAAAACGGCGAGTAAACCTTCTCTCCTCAATAGTGCATCTAAGTCTTGCTCCTTTCACTCTCCGCATCGAATGTGCGCAGACTGAATGCAATCATGTCAATTTATCGCCGACGACTTTCAAAACAAAGAGGATCCGCGCCTTGTATACAAGCGTGAGTATGACATATGTGTGATGCTTAATTCTCATAAAAGCGCTCAACATTGCAATACGTACTCATAGGCAGCGAAAATTGGTATACATACAAGAATGTAACGAACATGACGTTGAGAGGCGTTAAGAAATTGATTTCCGAGATATTTCTAAGAAAATCACCGAGATTTTTGTGTTGCTCTTTGCTGCTTTGCATTGTGATTTCTAAAGGACACAGGGACCATTAAAAATTCGAAGTTCTACGACCAGTTAACTGAAACCAAACTAACTACGACGAGTTAGCTAAACTGAAAAGATAAGCTTTTCATTGTTTAATTAAAAATTAGCTTATTACTAATTTACTAATTAGCTTATTAGTTTTTAAACAATATGTCAGATCCTCGGATAGTAAACATTCTATATCACTAGCTTGTATAACAATATTTTACGAACTCGCTGAAGAAGTGTGCCAATTTGTGTTCTTATCACATTCGTGATATCTGTGATTCATTTGCAAAAGCATCCATACTATGAAGCAAATTCAGATTTAGGGAATGTTGAGTTTTGCAGTCATAAATGTGTACAGTCACAAATATGTTCAGCACATTTAATAATAGGCCTAGATGACTCAAATTTAACTATGTACTAGATGCCATAACAACGAAGACAACAAAAGTTGGCAACGTCGATAATGTAAAAGACATTGATGAGCAACGAAAGATGAACCAGTGCCTCTCACAGAAAAATCCATGTCAAATAGTAATGGGGACCCTACCGAAAAAGGAGGCCAAATTAGATTTGAAGATGGTCTATTCACAACATACACTCACGCAAGTGATTATCCACATAACCATTATATAAAGAGGGGCATGCATGCATATCAATTGGTAATGTGGAAGGCTATCGACTAAAACATCTGATAAACTCACATGTCTTTTACGAAGAAGTCGTAGCTTTTCGACGATCCCAAGACCGTGAGGAGAAAAAGATGATTTAAGTGAAAAAAGTGAGTTTAGTTTATTGATCTCCAACAAGGAAGAATAATTTTACAAATGGCATATGACAATCACACCGATGTTAATGAGTAAATGCTGGAAAATCGCACAATAGTTGAAATATATTTTTTAAAATTCACGAAGAGATTGTCATTTTTGCTTCACGGCTTCACCAGCAAGTAACAAGACCGAACAAGACCAGCAAGTAACAAGATTAAGATTTCGTACATTGGAAAATGGTAATGAGATCAATCGTAAAACCGTCGACGTTGAATCCCTGCGCGTAGTGAAATATTAGAGCGCTATGCACTGAAGTAAGGGAGCCCTGCATATGCGCAAAAATGGTTGTATATGCTGCAATGCCAAAACATTCTTCAAAAAATGAAAAACTGTTGAAAAGATGCAGGGAAAGAACAAAATGTACTTCTCAAATGTCCTTATGGCACATTATGCATAAAGCTCAAGTCATGAAAAAATAACACTCAATAATTTTAGAAGTTTCGGATAAAACTATTTCCGTATAATATTACATTACTATAACGGGTGCATGCACCACTAACTTGCATATGCACAACATCACACTTTTGGCACGACTGTTGTATACGACAGCGATCAGATCAGGTTTGATGAAAAAGTGAAACGATTTCTGACCAGGCTGCAGATGCATAATGAAGTTGCTCCATTGAACCAACTTGTAAAAATGCTAAATAACTCATTCTTGAAGCGATACACTTATTCGAATAATGTGCGGTCAGCGTTGAGTGATATTCTGATTTTGATTCTGATAAAACTCATGAGCTAAGTAGCCATTATGGCACAGTACTGATCTAACTTCTGATCGGCCCATTGATTCCCTATCTTCGTTGACATAAAGTTGTCTTGCAACTTGTAGCTTCTTAGAAAGAGCTTCGAAAGCGCATTTTCCGGAGATCGAATCTGTTCTGTACAGTAGATGCCTGTAGTTCAGGAGTGACTCGTCCGGTTGTTATCGCATCCACCGGTATTCTGCACTAAATTTAAAGAAATATTGAAAAACCTGCTATGCGAATGTTATCTTGAAATATAATACCTCTATCAATGCCGTCCAAGATGAGAGACGATTTGCCGAATCATTGGAGATCAGAGAAACATGAAACAGAATATCAGATTTTAGCCTCAACCAAATCTCGTTACTCCCATCGAATTTTTCGATCAATTTTTCTTAAGGTCTGCTTATACGTGTAAATAAGATTGGCATCGCGTTTAAGTGAAAAGTATGTCTTTTTTGCTGTTCTCTACCCAATTATCTCTTTTCAAAGCCCTACCCATTCCATCCAAAATTTCCAAACAAAGCATATTTCCCCAAACACGGCCTCCTTAATCATTTCGCTCGTTGCAGACGCAATCCAGACATAACTTCACAACCTAACTTAGCTAAATTCTATTGATATTCTACTTTCATAATGTCAATAGATGGACTTTGATTTTACACTTCCAGTTGCAACGGCAACTGGAAGAGTGTTTTGCCTCGCCTTTCCATCCTTTAGTCTTCTTGGTCAAACACACCTGTTTTTCCTCCCATCGATGCTCACCATTATAGTCCGGCCAACCAAAGCGAGTCTCTGCAGGGAACGAGGTCAAAAATGAGGCTTTCATAGAATTATGTAAACCCTATGCCTACTGCGAATCTGTGCGTCTGTGGAGTTCTATCTGGTTCCTCTCCTTGTCAGACACGATCAAAGAAAACATTTGTGAATCCAATGGGACACATATAGCAGTTTTTTGTTAAATTGAAATTTTCGTTGTTTCTCTGATTAACTGAAAATTACTAAG
Source organism: Prostheceraeus crozeri (assembly GCA_907163375.1). Taxonomy (NCBI): domain Eukaryota; kingdom Metazoa; phylum Platyhelminthes; order Polycladida; family Euryleptidae; genus Prostheceraeus; species Prostheceraeus crozeri. Next base: position 532,821 of record CAJQUW010005941.1, on the reverse strand, counting down.
TCAACAGCCGTAATTTTTGGCATGCAATGTCTTCAGGTCATTCCCTATCACGCACCCGTCAATGAAGATAAGCAATTTCTATGAAGATTTGGCAAGCCTCCTAATGTCGGCAAACACAAGCATGTTGAGCAATTTAATCCACATTTTATCTCGCATACATTGCTGATCAGAAACATGACAATAGCACATGATAAGAAATGACCTGAATACATTTCACGTCAAATATAATGTCTCTAGACTTGCGCAGCTACTTTTCGCTTAATCAGAGAAAACATGAAACATTTCATTTTAACCAAAAACTGCAATCTGCGGCCCAGTGGATTAACATGTGTTCTTCTTTTATTCTATCTGACAAGGAGAGGAACCAGATAGAACTCGGCAGACCCACAGATTCGTATTAGACATATGGTGTACATCATTCTATGGAAGTCTCATTTTCGACCTCGTTTCCTGCAGAAACTCGCTTTGGCTGACCGAACTATTATGCTCGTAATTCGTATTGTGCATTCTAACCCGATGAAGATGAAATTGCTATGGATTTCTCTATCATTCAGCGAGCAATAATGCAGTAGTTGGCATTATTGCCCGCTGAATTTCCATTGAAATTGCATTGGATAAAAAACTGCATTATTGCCCGGCACGTAAATTCTATGCCAATTATACATAGAAATGATGCAAATATCACTATTTTGGGATGATTCATGCATACACATTAGCAATAATATCTAGGCCCTACTTCTCTCGATTCATTAGAGATTTCAAGATATCATTTATCTAACATAGATTTTCATTTATAAACATATCACAGAATCATTGATTATAGGCAGCGACATAGATTTCATCTTCATTGGGTTAGAATACCAATAATATCCACTTTTATCGGGCATAAATGCATAATTCCTCGTGCGCTAACGCGCCCTCGGAATCTATGCATTTATGCCCTCTAAAAGTGGATACTATTCCTATATTGTTGAATTATATCTAGTCCATAGAAATTAATGATACCATAGAATAATACCACTATTATCCACTTCTATGATCTAGTCAATGGAATAATAAAATTCAGCATATTCTATGTTAATTCATTGAAATAGATTTTAGCAGTGAATGAATTGAAACCGTTTAAGATTAGATATTCAACATTACTTTTTTTAACATCACTTTCAACCATGGAAATTAACAATACCATAGAAAGTCCTAGAATGGAAATTGCATGAAAATTATGGCACACGCCGGGGGAACTTAGTTGGGGCAAAATGCAAATTGTACGAGCTAGTTTCCATTTTTTCTGGTTGGCATTCATATTTATCAAGCCAATTTGTGACCTGGATTGTTGCTCCATGTCCAAAGATCATGTGTACAAAATCAATAGTGAATTTATAAAATGCTGCGCTGACAGGATGACAAAGAAGGAAATCCTTTTAGACGTTCTGTACGTTCATCATTTTGAAATATCGCTCCGATAATCTATTAATAGTATAATCAGACTCTTATGCAACTTGTGATGTCGATTTACAGAACATGCATAACTCCAGCTTGAAATCAGAGGCCAAGAAATCTTAGAGTATTCATTTTACTTTAAAGGGTTCCCCTGTTCACTAAATTTGAATAATTTTCAAAATCTCCAAAATCTCTACATGCATTCGAATATCAGCTTCCAAAATATCACATGTGTCATTCAATGATTAATTGAAAAGTTCCAGCGGCATTTCATTCATTTGAGAAATGATTGTCGGTAAAGAAACTTTCAATGTGTTTATTCCAGAAAAGCGCCAGCTTTCTTAGCCGCTTGAAGAATAAATTATCCAATAATTAGACTTTCTATCTGTGAATTCTTCAGATATTCTTACAACCAGTACACCGACTACTTTCAATTATGACTTTGTGAACCAATTTTTAATTCTCATTCCAATATTGAAAAATTGTTGTCAGTGACTGCTACAAATAGACACACTATATTAATCCATGGAATAGTAGGCTATTTCACATGAAACAATGCCACTATCTCACTTGCAATTCTCTTCATGAAAATCCTGTAATTAGGTGTCCTAATTAATTTAGGGTAATTAAACAGCTTCCACAACCAACTTGGCAAATAGATTGACTATGATACAATGTTTCCATGTGCCATCATTGTACATGGGCAAGATATCAAACTTCCATTCTACACCATTTCCATGTCTATTTCAGATATTTCCAAATCGATTTCAGATCTTTCCAAATGAATTTCAGACATTTCCAGATGGATTTCAGATTTCTCCAATTGAATTTCAGATATCTTCAATGTTGAGTCTGTGATAGATATCTGAAATTCAATTGGAGAAATCTGAAATCCATCTGGAAATGTCTGAAATTCATTTGGAAAGATCTGAAATCGATTTGGAAATATCTGAAATAGATATGGAAAAGGTGTAGTGTACTGTTATCTACAGTGTACTTCTATGCTTTCAACTAAATGTCGCTGGTGAGTTGCACTTCTATGCCAAAGATATTCATTTCATGGATATCTTCGTTACATATCTATGTAAATCTATGACATCATTCATTGATATAATCTGCTTTGAATATAATTTGTATGGTTAATCTCGATGTCTACTCGTCTATACTCATTGAAAATGTAGAACTCACTTCGCTCGTTCTACATTTTCAATGTCGTATAGACATCGTATTAACATTGCTATAATGTAATGTGACAAATGTCATCGTAAAGTTCCAACTTCCGCTTCGGGGCAATTGAGCCACTGTTAGATTCGCCGACATGCGCTGTAAGATCTTCGATGGAACAACTAACTTTATTTACAGAATACCAAGGTAGCACCCGAAAATGTTCATACTTATTCTCAGGTTAGTACTTCATCTTGATCACGCTAACTCGCCTCGCCTTCATGCTCCTTTCATCACACAGTGTTGATATCTCGATTGCGTTCAGAGGCTCACTGAAAACGCACGTCCATAATAATTGAAGCAACAAAATATTTGCAAATTGATCAAACCAGCTATAATACTATTAGGAGGAGTTTGCCAGTAAGATGTCCAGCTTGTTTGGGTCAAATTCTTGATATGTTGATAATGATGCTGTTATTCATGATGAAACAAACAGTCGCAAACAATGCCATTAATTTATTTATCATTTCTATTTTTGTTAGGGTGCATAGTCAATGACTGGTAGATGGAAGGCTTCATGTCAATGCAGTAACATTGTTTACAATGACTTCAGTGAAAATTGTAGTCATGAAATTTTATCGGAGGATTCATTTGTCAAAAATACAAGTGTAGTGGTCTTCCACTTCACAAACTTTTCATGAATAGAGCTTGCATACAAGTGCTCAATTCCGATAACTCTTCGTTTCACTCCTAAAACTGAATCCCCTATATACATTGTCATTACTAGGTTGGTGTTGCTGCTGATTTCCATGGTTTAATTGCTTCGCTTGTTTTCAAGCAGACAGTTGTCCGTCTAATGTGGTATGATTTGAGTGCATCCACAGTATTTTGAGTACCGCTATTTCTGTGTATTTTATTTTTATTTTGTTTTATGGGGTACGCTTATGGCGTGGGTCCGCCACTGCTTATTCGTCCAAAATGTTAAAGGACCCGAAGTGTGACGAAAGCAGTTGGTCATCTTGCTGATGAGCCCCTTGTATATATTTGTTTTAGTGCTGTTTTGTCTTTTATTATTATCCAGTTTTATTTTTAATATTTTCGTTCTTATCTTTGTGAACTTTTGAGAATCCGTGTGTCCAGCCTAGTGAACGCTTAATGAGTCCTTTTCAGGATATCTTGCATTTTTTATATACAAACAATTTTTATATTTTATTACATGTGTTATCCGCACGTTAGCGGACTTCAGTTACAAAATTCAACAAATCGTCAAATTTAGAGAGCAAAGTTGCCAGGAATTGCTTGGAAACACATGGCCTTTCCTGTAATGAAACATGATTTTCATTTTCTTCACTTCATCATTCAACGCCGGTCAAGTTTCAATTAAACGATCTTCCATGTATTACATGGTGCTTTCAATCTAGTTTTGCTCTTTATTCACCCAAGTATCAAAACAGATTCGTAATAAAATCATCTAACATGGTAAAATGAAAAGAATCGTAAGATTATTGTAAGATTTTCTTTTTTGAATATAAAGCCGGATCATGATAGCATACTCATGAAACACGTTTTCTGACCTTCAATGGGAGCTACATTTTTAACATTTGTTCTGAATTGGAATTAGTTTTCAATGATGCTTTTTTACATACAAAAATTGGTTTCATATGCAAATGCGAATCTCTCTTTCTTCAACTCGTATTAGTTCATTCATTAAGGTTGATGGCTTGTTTCATGAAACCAAAAGATTCCACAAAACTGGATAAGTGCGCAAGAAAGTGGATGACAAAATTAGGGATGCAATTTTAATTCATACCTGGATTTCCAAGAGTTTGCCGAAGTTACAGACTGCATCAAGAGTCAGGAACGAAATTCTGTATATTATGCATTCTTGTTGAAGTTATCATGTTTGTATCTTGATCACATTGATCTTTCACACCGTTCAGTAAAAACTTAGTTCGATCTGTCCGTCGCAAAAGAAATGTTTCCTTTGCGCTTTCGAGGATGCGAAAATGGTCATTTCATGTATTTGCAGCCGCATATCTCCGGCGTCGACCTCTAGTTTTTAGGAATTACTACTCGTTCTGAACCTGAACAACAGTAGAAGAAAATTGGAATTTTGTACACGAGTAAGATTTTGTGTTCTAAACAACTATGAAAATAGTCAAAATTGTGCCGGCATGATCGAAAACCGTCGCCTGCGGGGTTTGAGATCGACAGCCTGTGTAATGGAAAACTTCAGGCGGCGACGGTCAGCTTCTACTGACCAGTGCAATGATTGAACGATATTCCAGAGCAAATGTTACTTTCTTTCTATAGTGCTTATACGAAGTTCGCGAATCGATAACTTTGATGTTAGAGACGCAATCTATTGTGCAATGCTTGTTAGTTGACAGACAGCTCAGAGATAACTATACAAAACAAAATTTGTAGTTAATGAATGAGTGGCGTAAAATAAGGAAAAACAAATTGAGCAATCACATTTTTTCAAACACTATATAGCGAAACAGCGACATCTAGATTGCAATCATTGCCTGTTTTGGAATCGCAACATCCTATATAATATTGCAATTTTCAGTGTCAAGAAGCTTCATTTTCCGCATGCTTTGACACGAAATTTCAAGTTCCGTCGGAAGTAAACCCTCTTCCAAACAAAAAGTTTTCGCGGATCGGGTCCCATGTTCCAAGCATATATGTACTTGCTTTATTATATAGCCCGTCAATAAACGTTGCAGGTGGTGATATCGATGCAGTAAAAAGTTATTTGCATCACACCGACTGCTCCACCGCTGAAAAGGTCGTCAGAATACATTCACAGATCGAATCCGTGCCGAGGCTTGATAGTTTGATGATAGCTATCTTAGGCCACTGCCACACAGAATAATGCGTCTTCCATCTTCCATTTGGGATTTCCCTTAAATTGTATGTAGAAAAGAATGCAACCTATCACACAGAAAAGTCATCAGCCGTAAGTCATCTTGCATCTTCCATCGTCCGTCACGCTGTCACACAGAAAAAGTGATAAGGGGTCGTCCATCGGACATAAGGCATGAAATCATGCGGTTGATGAAGTTCATTTCCATAAGGCGTCAGGCGTCAGCCGCGAGACTGTTCTAAAAATAGAACAACGTGAAATGACGTCTGAGGGAAGATTTAGGAAGCTGTCATTTGCGAAGAGAAGCAATCAGAAAGCAGTCTCTGTTCACAATGTCGAACGAGGACGAGGATCAAGACAGTAGTCATAGCAACGGTAAATAGTGAAAAATAGCGCTGACTGTATCGGAAATAGATTTCCCTAGTGTGACTGCGGTCGTTCGAAGATGGAAGGCGGAAGACGGCAGATGAAAATCGTCTCATCACGCCTTATGGAAGACGCCTTATGAAGAATGTGCAAAGAGGCGAGTGACATGGAAGATGTAAGACGCCTTTTCCTGTGTGACAGCGGCCTTAACCATCCAAGCTGTGGCCTGTCAAATGACAATTTATGGACTCTTAATTGATAGCATGCGCTTCTCAGTAATTGTATGCCATGTAATTCAACGTAGCAAAGTGCGTCAAGGTAACAAAGTTAAAAAAAAACAAGCTAATGACTAGTTAATTTTCAATAGGTACAAAGTATGATTTTAAAAAAAAAATTTATATCCTAAAATGTCAAAAAATTTTAAAAAAAACTTACTAGAAGGACAAACAACGCTTCTCCTCATGTGTAATGAATCTACCAAGTGTGTAAGAGAATTAATATTAGTTCCTTAAGCTAAAACGTGAAATAGAATTGTACAAAATATGCATACAAATTATTTGACTATTTTAATGAGGTCATCAACAGGAACTTGGTCAGGACGATCGCGTTTCAACCGCTTAATCCTGGACGCTCAAACCCGACCAAGCGCTGTCCTGTACATTTAAGATGCACAGCCTCAAAAATTAAATTATTTTCGTTCACGCTGTTATTAACTGGTAAACTATAATCCATCTGGATACAATGGAGTGTCTTATATCTCTCTGAATCAAAGCCTACAGAAGTAAAGCATTATTTGCTGGGTGCGCATAGACATTCAAATGTTGATAGATTAAACTTTTTTTATGATTATTAGTGTTCTTTTGATCTCCACTGCCATGTGATTAAGCTCAACCCTTTGAAAATGTTCTTCGTAAAGGAAGTTATGACTGAGAATATAGTGAATTAACCTCGATTTTGTGAGTCGAATCGAATTATAGATTGTTGAAAGCACGAAGCTCTACCACTTACTGTGGATGAATAGTAGATGTAAATACCAAATTCCTGACTCCTAATGTTAAATTTTCCTAATAATCGAGAGGACAACATGATTGCCGAGTAAATGTCCATGAATTGACTTAATGTACAATTGGTCTATCTGACGTAGTCAAAATGTATCCTTGAGCTCAGCAAATTTACTTCAGCAAGTGGTTCCCATCCATACATTGTCTGCCGAAACAAACATAATCTTTGGCAACGACAAATAAAGTGAGGAAAGTAAAAATAAACAATAATTGACTTGCTCTCAAAACCTCTCGTTGCTCAGCTGCGATGGTCTCATTTTATTTGAATATTGAAACCCACAGCTTTACGTTTACCGTTATCTACATACAAAAAAGTACTGTAAAACCAATTGAAATAGAAAGTACGTCACTACACCTTTCAGTTGTCAAGAATGCTTTGATCATGAATGTTGGCATGTCTACCGGTAAATTTAAGACTTATGAGAGAAAAATGATTATACGTCACTGCTTCAATCTCGACGTTTCCCTTGACACTTGGATTGACTTTTCTTATGTTTGAATGAGTGAAAGGAAATGGAGAGAAAGATCCTTTGTTGACACTGACAATCATCATGTTCTCCTTAATTCAGTTTGAAATGGTTTACTGTTGAACAGATGCTGAGAAGAATTTAAGCCAGGGACAACATGTGATGGTTGCTGTACATATTGAGGTCTTACAATGAAATCTTGATTGATGTCTTCCACCGCCAATTAGGAAAACTAGCATATCGACCAGTAAGAAATTTACAACAGCCCAGTGAAGTAAATTAAGGATGCGTTTGCTATTAATTATTTGAGGAGCTATTAATGACAGTGCTCTGGTGAAGCTTGGCAGATAATTTTAGTGTCTACAACTGAATATTCTTCAAGAGTGAGGTTTGAGGTGGTGAGGGTTTGATCCTGCCAATTGACACAGTCGTATAAGTGGCGCGTAGCTCGATTGGTTCGAGCACAGGTATAGGTAACCCTGGCCGTTGGTTCGAATCCTACCAGCAGTACATCTTTTGCATGGCAATTTGATCCATCATTTATTTAATTTCATTGTTGTTACGAGTAATTGCATTCACGACATGGTTTAAGATACTTTGGTGGACAATCGATCCCCGCTACTTGCCTTAATGTCGGTGGTCACAATTGTGACGAGTTATTTATTGCTATGACAACTAATGTGTGGTGGTGAGGGTTTGATCCTGCCAATTGACACAGTCGCATAAGTGGCTCGTGGCTCGGTTGATAAGAGCACAGGTCTAGGTAACCCTGGCCGTAGGCTCGAATCCTACCAGCGGCACATCTTTTGCATCGCAATTTGATCTATCGTTTATTTAATTTCATTGTTGTTAATCACATATAGCATACACAGGCATAGCTGCACACAATTCCAATTATTCACGTGAATTTCCTTGATGCTCTCCGGAATCATGCACTTGCTGACTATTCAGAGCCTTTCAGTCACATTTGCCTAGTTGTTGAGCAAGATTGTGACAGCTATCTTAAACTGTTTCTTGAATAAATTAATCATTTTTTTTGATAAAGTATAACCTACTTCAGAGATGGACAATGGCCGATTTTACAGATAAGGCCCCTCAAAGTATGACGACGACACATGGAATTACGATTAAATTAAGATCCAGCACCTTTGGTTAACTACGCACATTTTTGCACGTGGGTAATTTCGTGTAACTAAGCTTACACGTATTGCAGTAGGGATGTGCAACGACTATAAATTGAAACCCGAACTCGACCCGACCTGACCTGAAAATGTTACCGCTCGATATCATCAAATCTTACGAAGGCACGAGATTAATTTTCTGAAGCTATTGCAATAATTGCTGCAATATAGTAAGTGTATACATTCAACGTATTCACAAATCTAAATAGGAAAACGTGTGCTTGCCTTTTGGACCATGGCCCATGCTCGCAAAAGAATTACCATGTTATCAATAATGTAATCTAATAAAATGTCTTGAAGCCGATGCCATATCTCTCAGAAGCAGTTTTTTTGATCTGCAGAATGCGATGAACAAAATCCATTTAGTGAATAACTCTTAGAGAGAAGATTGTGCGTTTGTGTCAGGAATGCTTATGTCCTAGTCATTATATTAGCGTTCGTCATGATAGAATGATATCAAACCTAACAAATTTAACTCGATCGCGCATCAGCGCAATATAAAGGAAATGTGAGTTTTAAGAGAACGTCAAAGAAAATTTTCTTGAAAAGATGAGCTCCGAGCCCTGCTCGGCCTGGTCATGGCTGCAACAATTCAAGCCTGACACGGTTAAGTTGTGTTTCTACAAATCCAGGCCCAATGCAATTGTGTTTCCATTTATTAGTTGTGTTTCCAGGCACGATGCGGTTGCGTTCCCACAAATCCAATCCTGATGCGTTTGTGTTTCCACAAGCCGCTACTTTTTAGTTCTGCATCAGATCAGCAATTATTGAAATTTTTCAAAATCATGTTGCTTTTTGCCTCAGTGTCTCCGACTTAGGTGATTCCTTCACTTGCAGAAACTGAATACAATAAAATGTGCGATTTTAGTGATATTTGAGCAAAAATTGGTGCAATTGTTTAGGATATCGGCAGGGGGCGCGTTCGGAAAAACACCCAGTGGGGCGAAGGTTAATAGACCGCCACTTTTCCTATCTTTCGGCAGCATAAGTAGTGAGTACCAACATATTCGCTTTTATAAGGGTTGTCCGATATATTATGTGTTAATAGCAATTACTTATTCGCTGCACACCCTACTGTAAGAGGACAACAGTTGTTCAGACAGCTTCTTCTTGCCTTTCGTTGACTTCCTCAAAAGTAACAATTGCTTTCGATGAATCATGAAGTACCTATAATGGTAACCACGATTTTTGCTTCTGGTTATCTTGTTTCTTCACGTGGGCATATTATACTAGATAGATAAAGTGCATCATCTTGCCAAGTGTTGGGCTTTAGTTTCTGGTATGCGGGTCAATTAATCCTAAATGTTTTATTGAATACTGATATAAGTAAAACACGTATTTCATTGTGAAAGTCATACTTATAAGCCCAAATGTAGATGTTTTCGTAATACTATATAATGTATTTAATAATGCGATATAATGGAATATACACGTAAATGCCAGTTTTATTGAAGCGTTACTTCTTAATTCTGTCATGCTCGGAGAATCTGAAAATTATACCACCACATTCTAATAGAGCGCCACCTGTTTTAGACCGCCACAAAAGAGAGAAAGGGTTGAAAAATTCGTCGCTATGTTGACGAAGGGGCGTATGAGCAAAATTTGACTTTCTGAGATAAGAACATATCCGGGGGTTTTCCGTGTCGCTCTTTTCAATGGTGACATTTTCAAGACTCGAATCTGAAGTGTTATATGAGTTTCAGAAACATGGGGAGGCGTATAACTCATACGCCTCTTCGTCAGCATAAAAATGAGAACTTTGTAATAATTCTCTATTTTACAAACAGACGTATAACTTATGCGCCCATTCGTAGAATAAAATTTTCTTTCCTCAACAGTATAGCTGGAATTTATTTGGGCGTATCCTTACATCAAAGACAGTTTTTTGCTTGTTTAGTACAATTGAAAAAACGCTTAAGCGATTTTAATGGGTTGGTCATAAAGTTATATTTGTAGGAACCTAATTGCTTCAGCTCAATTTGTGTTTTCGACCCAAGTACTTTCGCGATTCGTCGTATTGTATTTTCTTGGGTGTGACATACGGTGCCCCAGCAATGCCCAAATTTTATATCGTCCTCGAGTCCGACTCGATGCGTCAGTATCGGTAGTGTTGTTAATTGCTTCGAAAGTAGTCTAGGTGTTTGGATTTCGTAATTCATTGTTGATGGCTGCCTACGTTAATGAAGGTGAGTTTTTTGTAAAGCATTGTCTAGTTTTGGCTACGTTTAGGTTCAAAAATTCATGCTGACTTCCAAGCAGATATTCGTTTATATGTAGGCGAACTATTTTATAGTCTTTGTTGAATACAAGCCACAAACCTAAGTCAATGCACACTGCACCTATGTAGCTAATCGGCCTGATGTAGAAGCGGTAGAGGTATTTATTCACCGTTCAGTATATTTATAAACTCATCATGATAAGTAGGGAAGTTAGGTAAGGCTTACTTATCTTACGATTAGTATATGCATGTAATGATGCACTTAAGTTCGAAAAGTAATGAAAGCGTCCCTGATATGCTTCAATATACAATAGCTCCAGCCTTATTCTCCAGATAAGATAGTTCCAAAATAGTTTAGATATCAAAATATTACTGAAGTAGTCCTTTGCCAAACCGTGGCTTTGATTCAAGTGCTTGATGCATCATCTTGAAAACTTACTGCTGATACGCCTACTACACATGCAAGCCGCTTAGCGCTCGTTACCTTTGTTAAATTTCAAATTTTCTCTCGTCAGTACGTAGGCCTACCTTCACTCGCAGGGAATGGTTTGGTTGCCAAAAATAGCACTGAACTACACTTAAATAGGCCTGAATAGGCATTCCTATTTCTCCTTTTATTTGAAGTAATTATGGCATTAACTGTCATTTCTTCTACCGAATATTACATTCCATTTCGACATTTACTATTGTATCGTCACCTAGGCCTACTTTAGATCGTCATTGTATGCAATAAGCTGCACGGCAAAAGACTGAGTGTACATTCTGAAAATTTCATAAAATTGCGGAACCTATTGGATGAGGCAGAATAGTCTAAAATTAGATCTATTTGAAAGCGCGTTGGTACTATGGCCCATGATATATCAGATTGTTTCATAAAAAATGGATCACCCTTAAACATCGCCTTAACTTCAACTTTGTCGAACTCCGCCAAACTTGAACGAATTTCTCTGAAATTTGGAAGATATGTCAGTTGTGCTTGCTAATATCATTGTTGGAAATTTCAAGCATGAATATTGAGTTGTTTTCCTGTTATAGATAAAAAAGTAGCAGATAATTTGATCTTCATTTAGCAATGTTACACAAAATCATACCTCACTCTTATAAAATTACATTTGTTTCCTTTGTTATGTAATATGTTGTTCTACAAGCCAAAAGCTATCAAGCAAAACAAAAATAAAGAAAATCGGTCAATCAGAGCCAGTATAGCACCATTATTCATCAACGATAATGTAGCTGCTACATGTGATTAACTGGACTTCATGTTCCATAGCTTCCTGACTTCGTTGCGGTGGTGTTGGCAGCACTCCTGATTGCTTTCAGCCAGAAATCTATCTCTTACCGGTTGAAAACAATACAAAGCACAAATGAACAATAACGAGATCGCATTCACAAAAGGCAAAGTGTCAGCCTTGCTAGAACTAGGGTTTTCTTTGCAAGCTACAAGCAAGCGACTAAATGTCCCTTACACAAATGTGCATCGATGGCATAATGATGATTTTCGACTCTGTCGTAAGAGGGCTCTGGCCGTCCACGCAAAACATCCAAACGTAGAGACCGCCTAATTTTGAGATTTGTTAAAGTTGATCCAAGTCTCGTTAACTGAGATGGCTGCACTAGTCTCGTCTATTTCTAAGTCCACTATTCGTAGAAGACTTATTGAGTCGAATTTCAAGAGCTGTAAGATGCCCTCTCGGATCGAATTATCAGATCAGCATACAAAAAGAAGTTATTTATGGATGATAATGCTACGTGTCACAGGAGTAGTAGAGTCAACTTATGCAAGTCTCAATTAGGGCTTAGGACATTATCTTGGCCAGCTCATTCTCCTGATCTGAATCCCATACAAAATGTATGGAGTATTCTAAAACGTAACATTCGTCGTTCACTGCTACCTACAGATGGCGTATCACAACTTACGTCACTGTTAAAAAGAGAGTGGAAAAAGTTAGATCAGTCAAAAATCAACGATATCATCGAATCAATGCCTAGACGAATTGGTAATGTCATTGACAATAAGGGTAGGGCCACAAAATATTAGCTTCTTAAGAACCGTTACTGTATCATAGCTTATCAGATTATATAAGGACATTTAAATATATTAGGGACATGAAATAACATGAAAAATGCTTTCTGTATCATACTTATGTTTTATTTAGTCAAATTTTAGGATGATCCACTTTTTATGAAACGGACTGTATTTGCAGTATTGAATCTGTGAAGTTGCTGTAGACTTATATTTTCATATCGCTGCATTTTTTGTATAGGTGCTGCAGGCTTCCTCTTTCTGGATTTCGTCCGATGCTACAAATATATTTTCTGGGCCTACTATCATGGTCTAAGTATTCATTTCGGCAGTATGCGTTTTTAGAAGTGTCTGAAGTTTCTGAAACTGATAAAATAAAATATCTAGCATTTTACATTTTTGCGTATAGGATCTATTGTACAAGTATGCACATATGAAGGCATGGGCCTGTAATACTGAAGGGGGATTCTATTCTACAAATAGAGGAAGATAAGAAATTCATGTTGTCGAGTTCGCCTTTAGATTATGAGAATAACTAGAGGAATTACAGGACGACTATTTCTTACCCCCAACAAGAGGCTAGAAAATGTGATCCCACCAGAAACCAAAAGCGCTTGCGAATCTAGCAGAACTCTGGCGAGTCATATTTAACTGGAAAACTGTTAAACAAATAATCTACCGCTTAGTTCGACGATGGAACCTTGTTAAACAAATTACCATTGTTGCTTAATTTATTATTATTTATCTCTGCTTACTATTTTCCATGGTTGTTGTGGTTCGCAGTTTTGGAGTTAGTTCCGATTAACAGTATAAATTTTGCTTTCTTGAAAATTAAAAAAACAGTGTGCTTCTGGATTATGTATTCTTGATTTTGGTAAATATCTTGGTGTTGACAACATAAAGTACGTTTTATCACATGCTTAAATTTCTGGTTCTGAGATCTGACGCTAGATCGGGAAAGATGTGGCTGGTTCTGAGTTTTGGCTATAGTACATATTTTATATTATAACAATCCCTGACTAATCAGATGTTGTACGTATGTGCATGAACATTCTTCTTGAATACGATGCTTCTTGAACTCCTTCAATTGAATGAAGGAGTTTTTAGAAAATGGAAGTAGAGTGTGATGTTTGCGTGAGCCTTATCAAAAGATAAAGGAAGTGATCACAAAATACAGTCATGTTCAGATGCTTCCACTCACTGAATCACATTATTGTCGGAAGAAAACGACACGAAAGTACTTTAAATCAAATTCAATAAAAATACTTCATGTACAGAAATGATACCGTAATTTTCCGCAATATTCCTGTACCAGCCATTGCATTTTCACAAAGATGATGTCAACAAACCTTTCTGTCAACAGACAATAGAAAGACTTTTGTGGATTAATGATGCTTATCATTGAAGGACAGAGGATTCAAAACTGACAAATTTCTTCAATTGAATCATGATCATATAGAACAACAAAATTCTAGGTCTAAAGATCGAAAAATAGCTCCAATGTAGCCTATTAATCCTAGTCGCCACTTCTGATTTGGTGACATGTACATCAGGGTGCAGCATGATCCGCTACATTTCATTTTGCAAAAATCTCTCCCCTCCTATATAAAATATAAATTGTTATTTTGAGCCTCATCATTTGGCACAACGTGGGAACTTTATCCAGTGCAAGAGCTCTTACGAGACATATTGAGAGTACCATCTCAGTTGACGGCCATCATCTAAGACTGTCGAACATCAACAAACATTTCACTAAATAGGGGCAGAGCCAGACATTTAATTTATCAAACTTGTGGCAAGCCCGAAAACGAGAGGTGTGCACGATTGCTATTTCATTACCAAGGCCTTTTAGGTAATAGCCTACAGGACTAATCTTCAGGCGAAATATCTATCGAGTCTCTCGTTTTCGGACTTTCCTCAAGTTTGATAATCAACAAATATTGCCAATATGTACAGTGTATGTGTACTCATGGCTTGTAACTGGAAAATCTCGGTATGTCGAAAATATAATGAGTGATCATGATATGCAAATTATCAATTGGAAAAAGGTGAAAATCCTGGAGTTGGAGTGAAAGAGCTTTTACAGCCAGGTTTCAAAATGTCGCGAAGCGATGCAGTGTATTCAGTTCTGCAATTTGCCAATCAAGGTCAAAAATTAATAGTTGTCAAACCTGCTTGTGTTTACCAATCCATACTAAGAACTTCATCATCAAAATATGACGACCGTAAGTTTCAAGTTCGGTACCTGTTAAATAGGAATCAGGATCATAAGAGGTTTATGTAAGTCAATACCACATTACGGATGCAGGATGTTTGGTCCATATTTGACTTAATAGGTGATATCCAACCATTTTTCCAACTTACATTTGGTGTTTTGTACACATGTGCACGTGACAATCAGTGACATTTGTAATGGATGTACATGTACATGTATTAAGGTCCACAATTATCGTCTTTTGACTGATTCCCATGTGCTGACTTATTCTGATGTATAAGCATTGTAATGAAAAATTTCGATATACGCTCCATAAAGAGCATAAATTGACCAAAAAATATTTTACAAAGAGGCGTATGATTACGTATGTACTATTTCGCTCAAATTCTATGCTTACAAAAGGGCGTATACAATTATACTAGTTTTAAAATCGGTATTACGTGTAATTAATGATGTTGTATGCAAAAATAAAGTAGCTCAATCGATTTGAAATTCCCGAATTTACTAACATATCAAAAATCAAGACAAAATGATGAATAATGGTTGAGATATTGTACAACGAAATTACCCAAAACTTTAAAACTGATTATTTTATTAATTATCTCAAAACCATCTTTTTTGTCATACGCCCTTTCGTCAACATAGCGACGAATTGATGCCCATGGCGATCTATTACAGGAGGCATTTGCACAAACATTTCCGAAAAGTTACAAGACCGTCACCCGACTTTAATTCATAGATTCTCATCAAAATTATCTTGCATTAAAAAAATATGTATTGAAAATATCAAAGCAGGTTTATTGAGCGGAACTTTCACAAAGACTGTGGAAAGCTATTATTGTATCATTCATTCATTCATTAAGGAATCAAATCACCATTATGCCATTTGTGGCAATTGCGTGCCGGAAAAATTGACTCATCTTATTCCCCCAGTAATTTTTCATATTTCTTCAATTCTTCTTATTCCTTTTTGAATCGAATTCCTCCCCAAAATCTTATACTCGGTTAAATCAAATGTATTTCTTTATGATAGTTAGATTTATTTGGTGTTCATATCTAGTTACTGATAAACACAGTAAAAAAAGTATGGGACCTAAGACAGATGAATATTGGCAAGTAGTAAATAATTTTATGCCAGAAGATTGTCTTTGATACCAGACTGCTTTTTTTGAGTGAGAGGAGATATTCGGAGATTCATCAATCATCATCTTTTCCTATTTCCACCTAATGAAAGCGTCTTCCATGTAGAGGAGGCAGGCCATTTATGTATGTGAGTGTGTGGGTTTGTTTGTGAAAGAGAGAGCGAGAGAAATTGTGGAGCTATGATATAATCTTTCAAAACACACAACCGGCTACAAGCCCGATAAACCATTTTATAATGTGGAGCATCTTCAATTAGATGATATTTCACAATTAAATAACTTATTTAATATTCATTTATATTAATTGTGATTCATCAAAAGTCAAAAGTCAAAAATGTTTATTTCCAAGAACATTGGAAAACAGGAGCATGTGTGCTCACATACACGAAAAACATAGTTTGATGGCAGAAAACAGCGTGCGGTCGGTGTTGTTAAAATATATTCTGAACAGGAAGGAGAGGAGAATTGACGAAAATAAATTTCCAGATTTCATATTTATTGATTAGTGATTTCCTTAGTTATCGTTCGCAAGTCGTTTGCTTTTTTGAGAAACCTCGCGATGGATTTTACCAGTTTCGGAGTTAAAATATTCATCAATTTACTGAATTCTGTTGTATTGTCTTCATCACTGTACTCAGGCCTAAAATTTGGCAATGCTGAGCCCGAATCCTTCACATAATTGGTTGATTATGCAAAGAACGAGAAATAACGTCTTCGGATGCTACATACATTATGTTAATTTTACTCACTTCATCAAGTAGGCATATTATGTGCTGTTAGACGATATTTCATTGCTACATTTTGTATGATTAAGCTCTGTGTGCGAAACGCACACGACGACGACGATTTTGTTCTCGTTCATTGTATCATTAGGTCAATTAATAAGTATTGATAACAATGTTTGATTACATGTGATAAGTTGTTGACCTAAATGCGGACATGTTAATTATACTCTACTCCTGAATAGGCTTTTAAGAAAAAGTTCTAATGGTTCTACACTTTGAATTATCAACCAATTGATCCTTTATTTCTTTGTCACTTCGAGAAATTTTCCGTGGTAATCAAGAAATAGCCCTTTGATATTCCAACATCCCTTAAGTAGAAGTCTTCTTTCGTCTATGAAAATCCATTCTTTTACATGAAACCCTCTAAAAATTCAAGAACCCTAACATGCAAAATCAAGAACCCATATTGATGGTAGAACCCTGACGAGAACTTCATTTTTAACAGAATATGAAGGAGGGAGAATGTTTCGTAATCGCCGAAAATTCACCGGAAAATCAAATTTTATAAATGCTTCAGACCATTAATTATCACTGAATGTGATACGTGTTTTGCATTCCTGAAAATTGCTGAATGTATCAAGCAAAATACTTTCAAAACAATACAAAGCAAATGAAGACAAATGTGAGCAGATGCAGAGAGGAGACCTAAGTCTCTCCTTCCAGAAATTATTTTTGACACTCTACGAGCGCAATCAGAGTTATCCAGAATTCGATTAAATCATGTGTTTATTTCCATTACAAGTGTTCGTTTTGTTAGCTTCACACCTATGGGTAATATTTTCTTGGTTTACTTGCTGCATTTTGTATTTGTTTGTTGTAGGCTCTATACGGAGTTCACATTGTACATCCAGCTGAAAGATTTTATTTTTTATAGTCATTTCAGATTTTTTGTTGATTTTTTCAGATTCGATTTGAAATTTTATATGATATTTGAGAATTTGCGAACACTCCGAGTCCTTGATAGAAATTATCGCCGCTAACAAACGCATGAAAGTGAAAACTGTTGAGACTATGCAGCGTAGCATGCCATTAGTTGAATATTACTCATTACAAAGATGGCTCATTTTGCTTGGAGAAGGGATTAGCGATCACGTGATCGATATGGGTTGATGAGGCAACCACGGTACCGATTATGAGGAAGGGAGGGGTTCAAAAAAATAATTGGTGTGTTGGTGACCCTTTTACATGGCCCCTCTGCGTTGTTAGCGTTTTCATGCCACCAAAATCTGAGGATATGATCAGTAACACACCAAAGTCGTAAGCAGGGCTCACACTTCCACTTTGGCATTGGACGTCATTTGGTTGGATGTCGTTCATCCCACTTACCCTTCGGCCACCTGTACACAGACCAGGCCATGCATCTATTGAAATGCACTTCCCAGGTAAATGAAACTAGTGGCCCAACATGTGTATTGCTCCACACGGAATTCTGCAGGAGGCTCACCAGGGGCAGGTTCTGTATTAATGTCTTCACCCAGGTCGGAGGTAGACCTACAACAGTCGCTTTATGGAAAGATCTTCTCCTCACATGAAGACTTTATTGCCCATCTATGTAAACTAGGTTTGTGAGCGTGCTTTCGATAATAGTTATTTCTTCCTTGTGACACTTAAGTCTGCTGATTCTCTACTACATGAGACTACAGAAAAATCAAAGAGGGATAACGCAGCCAACAGAATCTCAGTAAAGTGTTTCAAATGGCTCTGAGTATGTTTAGCTGATCCTCATGTTTGTGTTGGTATCCGTCTGTAGTTAGCGGATGAGATCAGTCTTGGCAGCCTGAGTTCCGATATCCTCCAACCACTTTCATAGCATTTTCCGATCAGCAGAGTCGAACTCCGCTTGAAAATCAAGTTAAGGCACATGAGAGGGACCAGTTTAATTCACGATATGTCTCAGATGCAGGGTCAGAATTAGGATTGAATTGGTCGTCTGTCACTAGGCAACAAAGGTTTGATCCATAGAGTAAGTACATTAGGTAGAGTAGCAACTCAGTAAAAATTAAATCCCCCGATGTGCATACAGTTTCAATTTTATTAAATGAACTCGAGTTGAATGCAATTGGGTATTGACACCAAATGTGAGATATGCAAATTTTTGCAGTTTTGAATTACCACAGAATCACTGATCATGATAGCAATACAGAAGGAATAATAGTATTTTGCAGATCCTCTGTGTCATGACAGCCTTTGAGAGGTAATGTTTGTTCAATTAGCAATTCGACAGATTGCTATTACTTTTATGGTCAGCCTAAAAGAGTATTTTCTTAAGCGTGATCATACCACAAGCAACCTGCGAACTGGTAGAGCAAAATAAAATAATCAAAGACAACGCTCATAATTAACTTTAAAATATGTAAATGGGTTCATCTTGCTATTCAGACTCAAGAAATGAAACATAAATTTAGTGAATCATGAAATCATGGCGATGAAAACTGTATTAAAAAACTGAAATTTCAGCCAAGAAATCACAATAAGATCTCGACTTTTTCATGAAGACTTTTATTATAATGCGGTTCATGAAATTTTCTTGATAATCAGCTCAATTTCCGCCTAATTAAGATGCATGTTAGTTAATGGTCATTCCATTTGATTCCCAACATTCTTCATAGTGCTTATATATTGTGTTCACGTCAATAGTATATAAACACATAAACACAGGAATAATTTGCAAAAATTTAGATTCTAAAAAAGTGTTCAAATAATTTTTAGACTGCATGAACGTGATCTCCGCAAAACAATGAATCTTTTCATTTATAAATTTTCACGGTATACAAATCCATTTTTGAGTCGACACTCTACCTACTACCTACTACCTACTGCATACTTACTCTATGGTTTTATTCTTGAGAGCAAAATCGATGCAGACTTTTCCAAGTTGTTAATAAGGAAAGTGGACGATAGGAACCCCAGGCACCTCGGTAGCCCTTGAAACCAGTGATCTCGTCCTCGGTATACATGATTATACCTTGAGATACACGGCATAACTCGTGATAGATAGCATCTTCGCGGTCTGCTATGTATTTACTGTAGGCCTATCCAGCTATGTAAACAAATTAAAATACACATTCACATGAAATTGCTGCAGTAAAACTTTGTTCATACAATTCCAAAATTAAGTTAATATATTTTATAAAATACCGATCAAAGTTCAATGTGAATACTCCAAATTGCCATCCGACATTCTGTATGCTTTCCTTTCGCGAAAGAAGGATTGCTTCCGTCGTCACTTTACTATATCGAAGGATAAAATCACTAACTCTCAACAATTTTCAATGAAATTCTATCTGTGTAACGATTAAAAACAGCCGTGGCTGCTTTTTGACAACATTAACTAACTAGACTCACATTTCGGCGCTCTTTGGATAAAAAAGGTTCTACTATTCATCACTAGAAAGGAAGATTATTGAACTTGAGAATTGGAAATTGGGATTTAAACTTTGCACATGATGTTGGACAATTTCCCGGACACTTGCCGTGATTTGTGCTTGCTAACCTGAATATTAAAACATGTCATCGCCGTCATAAATTTTGGACAATCGAATTTGCTAAATTGAGATGTTGCATACGATAAAATTAAGTGGAGGATAGAGAGAAATTTTGAATGAAAGACATAGCGGGTGTAGAGTCTGTGTTAACAATCACACAACACCAACATTTCGTCCCCAGCTCTACGCCACGTGTACGTACGTACACTAGTTTCAAAGTGTCCTGCTTCTCACTGGATGCAATAGTGGAGGGGTTTTCCCAGCAGAACAGTTTTTGAGTGATTGAAAATGACTGGCTGGTGTTTCTACTCCGTCATTTGTCTGACCTGTGTTCTGACTGGCGGCCTCCACACAAACGTTGGCGTCTGTGTGGACAAGGGAGATTTGCTCTTCTCTTTTTTTGTATTTGAAGAATGGAGGAACACGATTCAAGCTCAAAGTGAGTTGGGAATCTCAGTTTTTGGGGTATTCTACTTTCTTACTTCACACGTTTGGGAATTCCATCAATCAGAATCCATCTTGACTCTTCATATGGATTAAAAGCTGAATTCGACAATTTAATTTTCAATTCAGTAAAAGATAAAATAGCACAATTATATTGAGAGACTTTTGAAACTGCTCAGCACTTCAGATTCGTTAGCTTGCTCATCTGAAATAGGAATACTTACATTCATCAACACACGCAAAGTTTGTTGTTTTAAAACTTCTCTCTGTATATCAGCGTTTTGCTCTTACTGAGGCGTTATTTTTGTACGTCGTATTGTTGTATCATTATTTGTGTGTTCGTTTTTCGCTGAAGTATTCGAACAATCAGCGGCCGGATTATTGCACTGTGAGGATTGCAGCCACTCAGACATCGAATGCTTGGTAACAGACGATGTATTCCTATTTTCGCATGTCGTTATTCAGATTCATTTGAATTTCAAAGTAGTTTCTCATTGGTCTGCAATTTAACACCTTAAAATCAACCTTCTCGGTATCTCCATTGATATGCGATCTTCGCGCAATAACCACAAGCATGCCCGCAAAACAAACCATTGTTTGACTTCATCATTCACTGTAATGTATAACCCTATAAACAGCGAGCTGTCAAAGTATCAAAAGATGTAAAAATCAGTGATACAAAAAATTTGCGTACAACACTTGAGTCTTAATTTCACTCTCTTCATGGGAGACAAAATTGCATATTTGCAAAACTTTTTACAAAAGTTCACATCAGTGTTTGTTTACATAATCGTATTGTTTGTGTCAAAATAATCCCATTGTCTGCATGTATTTTAACAGGTATTCGCACAAATTTGTAATATTGCATCTCAAACTAAAGCGCACTCTAAGCAGAAACCTTGATGTCAAACCAATATCCCTAATCGTGTGATGTTTCGATTATGACTTGGACATGAATTTAATCTTAATGTATAAGATAAGCCACTGTAACCATTAAAACCAAGGCAAACTTAAGCAATTCTTTAACGATAGAAGCTGGGATATCATTTATTATGAACTCCAAAGTTTTTTCTCTATTTCACTTTGCAATTTGAAGTCCTATTTGCTAGTGAAGTTCACATTTCTGTTTCAATATTTATTCAAGTCAGAATAAGAAACAAAGGCGCTACAATGCCGTTTATGAGCTGACATTAACGTATGCGCTTTGAATGTAATGTACTCATGCAGTTTGCCACGAATTTGAACTTTCACAAGAAATGAATAATGCTTTTATCTGTTACTATTTGAATTTTACGTACGATTTTATTTATCGATGCTAAGTGGATCTGAGAAGATAAGAAATCTTATCAATTATTAGTGAAAACTATTTTTAGAAAAATTCGAATTGTGCTCTTCACATGAATAATTGGACATCAAGATTGAATAAAGCTAGTGACCAAGTTGTTTTCGTGAATTAACGATGAATTTTATTGCTGTCGTATAATGCGAGGTGCTCCTATAGGCATACTCAGTTCATTTTTGGTGATGAAGACACTTAAATCGTGGTTAAAAATTGCTGAACACGAATAGTTGTCTTCTAATAACCAATCAAGTTAGAATTCAATTCTTTGAATTTTGATTCCGACTCATTATAGGATATTTTATAACTTTTTCCAAAAATTTTCAAAAGTTTAGGTCAGTATCGAAGCAGTAAGGTATTGGAAGTCGTCTTTCAGAATGAGATAACAGTTTTACCACAACTTGCGTAATAGAAGACTGAGAACTAGCGACTGTCATTAATATTAAAGTCCTTATTGCCACGAGATTGACCTACTCAACCTCTTCGAAAAACAAGCCTTAGTGATCTACTGCAGTCATAAAATTACTTCAATAATTATCTTTCAATTCAACATTTTTGAAGATGTGTATGCATCTTTAATGTATTTGGCTTTCCTTGTCAACCCAATTCATCTCGGAAAGTAATTTCATTCTATCCAAACGAAAAGAAGAGGCGTGGTTCTGAAATCTGAATGAAATTTTCCAATCTGTATGAAAAAATACCGACAGCCATCGCTGAATTTTGCATCGTGACATACTTGTCAACTTGTCAGATGTAACTCTAATTCAATGTGCACTTTGGAAGAATACACTTCAGTCTATTCAGAATTAAATGGAATGTCACTATCTCGTCTTGAAAGAATCTGGGAATTTCCATACTATACTTAAACAGAAGTTAGGAGAGGAGCTTTATTTCAGTAGGATATTCAACTTAATGAATTTCAGAGATAAAATGCAGCAGAACATAATGTTTCATACGTCATGTGACATGTGAAACACGAGCCTCAATAAAACTGACCTCTGCTGTTTAACATGACACAACTTGCGCGATGAGTCCTGACATGGAAGGGCTTTTTTCTGTTGAGGCAAATCCGCTTGGCATTTGAGCAGTGTCTTGCTGAGGCTCCACAGATTCGCTTTGCCAAACCAGCATTATGTGTTGGTTCTAGAGCTTGCGAGTTGTCATCCCGACATCTCGGGATCAGCTCCTTCTATTCCAGGGATTTTGGTTTATATCTTCATCTTCCCTGTAGGAGTCAATCCAAATCTCGAACTCCCTTGTCTTCACCAAGTCTTATAGTTAGTATTGCAACGTCTCACTCGTGTCCGCTTAGTAGAAGTCAATCCCGGGATCTCGTGTCATCACTGAGTCTAATAGTATTCCAACGTCTAACTCGTGTCCGCTTAGTAGAAGTCAATCCCGAGATCTCGTGTCTTCACCGAGTCTAATAGTATTGCAACGTCCCACTCGTGTCCGCTTTGTAGAAGTCAATCCCGGATCCCGAGGTTTTTTTAATCTTGAATGTCGGGATTTTGCAAGCTCTAGTCCTTGTGATTGCACTTCAGTTTGAGCTCTCTTTTATCTTATTATCGCATTTCATTTCTGCGATATTGATCCATGATGGAGTAACATTGTGACTCGTTGATTGACTAATTAACTTGACAATTTTTCCATCAAATGCTTTGTTGGTTTGTCTTTGATTGACCAACATATTGATCTAAAGTGTTCATGTCCGATGTCATAATGTTTTGCGCATTCACTCTAAGAAGTCACGAGGAGCGTAGCTGACGTCTAAATACCTATCATCATAGTCTTCCTCCTTGTCCAGTTAGTTTCAGACTGACGCATTCAAAATACATGTACAGTAGGTTTTAATAAAGGTTTTTGCTACTTGTTACCATGTTACTTGATTATTATGTTCAGTCAATCTCAGGACATTCAAAGTAAACCCTCCTAGCAATGAATGCGTGGTGTCTGTTTTCTACATCCTATTAACAAAAGATGTATTGCTTTTTTGCTCGTGCAATATATTCTTACTCGAGCCTCCTGAAAATTTTGTAGATGTGTAGAACAACTTCAACTATTCGTTTATAGATTAGAAGTGTCGGTGTATCACTGAATGATTGCTACTAACATTCCCTTGAATATACGTTTTGCGAAGTTAGCAAGCACAAACAGTACACTAGTTTTTAAATAACCTTTTATCAAGTGAACAGATAATATTCTTCATATGTACGCATGTGTAAATTTCTAAATCACACATATTTGAATTAGAGGTTTTGAATCGCAAATTGATTGATGGTAGGACCTGCAAATGAGTTGAAATTAAAGAATCATAAAATGCAGTGATTTTTGAATCAATCTCAAACGTGGATTCAATTCAAGGCAAAGCTGAAAAATCTTTTCTTCAATCATTCTTGAATATTTAATTAATGAATTTTCGTAAAACAATTCATGTAAACCACTTAAATGCAATTTTTAGTTATGTTGCGCAGCAGAATAATCATTTACGAGTATAAGCTACTTTTTATAATTTATTAGTGATTGTGGAGTAGGTTTCATGAGGCATCCTTGTAGCCGACATTCGAGGTGATGTTTTCAAGATATTTTGGAAGACTGAACTAAAAGAATTATTTCAGTAAATAGAGTGGAAAGCGATTGCGCCTACGCTTTGCAGCGCAAGCTACTCAGCAAAGGGATGCATCACAGTACAACTGATTTCTGAGGTCACATGTCATAATGAGAAAATGTAGCACGTGTTGCGCTGATCCGTCCGTCATGCCTTGCCTGATAAACACATGCACAATTACATTTTTATTCAATGGAACAAAGGTTACTGCTCTGAATAATTCAAAGTGACTTTTAGATCATGATTATGTTTTAACCATTTTTATTCAATTAGAAGAATAAAGAACATAGAAATTGAGCATTTTTACCTGGAGGACTAAATAAATGATTGAATTTGATAAATGAAATAATATGTATTTGATAGTTTAGCATTATTGGATTCCTGTCGGACATTTTTCAATTATTGTAAGTAATAAGTTATTGAATCTAGGGAAATCTGTTTTTATGTTGCGCCTGGCAAATGTCAAATATTAATTGTGATGTATCATTCACTCGCTGAAATCTGATTTGATAATGTGGTTGGCGTCAGTTGCAAGATCTTATGTTTCTAAGTAGAACGACTAATTTAACTAATTCAAGAACGTTTTGTATTATGTTATGTTATGACATCAAATGTATGAAAGATTTTAGCTGCGACATGAATTACTTTGCCATGTGCAATGTACATGCAGGCCTATATCAAATTCTCAACTCACTGTTTCAGACAGACCATTGTGTAAACAGTGCAAGAACAACCAGTAGATTAGAAGAGATATTAGTGAAGAGATATTATTAGATTTATTAGAGAAGAGATAAGTTTTTACCGTTGAATAGGTTCACAATTATTTTACATACGGTCTCCTCTTAATTTAAAGAATCAAAATTGTACAAAAATGATTCATACAAATCCTTACATAGGCCTATTTGTGTATGCGTATCATTCAGCTTTATGCTGCCATTATTGGAGTTTCGCTTGGTTTTATTCCAGTGCATACATACAAGAAACTGAATTGTTGGACACTGTAAATTATGAGATCAGTTATTTAGATTGACTTATATTTAAGTCATTCATTCGGTAGCGAATATTAATTTCCTCTTCCTAGATATTCATAAATTGATTATCATTGTGGCATCTATTCCATGATAGCCATATGAACGATGTAAATCCTGACAAATGTTTCTAAAATAGTTGTGCATTTAAGCAAAACTAGGGGATAGACTCAGCATTGATAATTCATATTGGCATTTATCTGCTCACAAAGGCAGTCACTGTGACTAGGGTTGCCAACTCGGTCACTATTTTTTCCCAAGTCACTAAAAAATAGACCCCTTATTTCAAAACTAAAAAGAATTGAACAATAAAAAATCACTAATTTAAGTATGAATATATACACATAAAGTATCTATACATTAATCTCAGCTCTGTATGCGCTCGTATTAATGTTATACCTGAATGGGCGTATTTCAGAATGAAGAGAAACAAATAGAGAACAAAAACATCCACTCCAAAAGCAAGGCTCATTTTCAAGCACAGCACAACAGCTCTTGGGTTGAAAAGCTCTTACTCTTTCAGCCCCACGAGATTCTTGGATGTTTTTCGAGTTTTGGAAACACTTCTTGACCAGTTTCCTGTCGTCTGCAAACTGGTAAAAATATGCAGCAGCAGTGATCTGAAAAGTATTGTCAGTCAACCACTCTTGTTGATTCATCTCGACCAATTTGTCATTCACCATAAACCTCTTTATGATCTCACATCTTCAACACAGGCCAATGGTTTGGGTGTACATGCAACTTTGGAACTCATTTTGGGTTTCCTGTCAAAGTTGCGATTTCGGATGGGAAATTCCATCTCTTTGCAACCGAGCGATTACTGTGACGAATTGTTTGATTGGAACGATGAACCGATCAGTGTAGAATCGAAAAACGATTCGCTTTTCTTCTCTGAAACGCATCGCCATGTCGAAGCCAAATTGCTTGAATCCGATGATCAAGATTTGAAGAAAGTCCAAGATCTGTGGGTCTCGTACAACGAGGTGTTGTACCTTCGGTGTTTGAAACGGTTCAAAACTTTTCTTCAATCTGATGTAACTCTTGGATCTTACATTTTCTACGCGAAGCTGAAGAACATCACAAACACTGACAAGAAAAAATTTGCTGAGCTCTCCAAAGCATTCCATGTTCCAGCTTTGGCTGTCATCGATGAACTCTGCGACATGCAGTCCAAACATCCAGATGATACTTTGTTAACTGTTGTAGATGACTCAAACTCATTTCCAAAGCTGATGATCTTAGTCGAATCTTTTCTGCTGGTCGTTACTCACAACATGGAAGTCGAACGTGGATTTTCTGTGATGAAATCCGCTGAATGTTTGAATCAAAGTAGGATGCAATCCTTGCTTTATGATTCTGTTCGTTTCGTGAGGGACCGCTTCGATCGCTCCAATTTTGAATGCTTTGTTCCGCCCGAACGTTTGTTGGAGTGGATACAAAAGGCTGGAACACAATACAAGAACGAATCCAAACAATTAACTTTGTGCAGAATTGAACGTGCTTCTCAAATGCTCTTTCTTCAGGAATCTGCTGGCGTCTTCAAAAGACACACACCAAATGAACTGAAAAGAAACATTCAAGCGGTGGACAAAGAGTTGAATGAGACGAGACAGCGAGTGGAGCATTTGGAAGAAAAGAAGTTGACGATCTATGAACTGGATCTTAACTTATGTGACGATCTTGTCTGGTTTCGAAATTATTTCGGTAGTACTCTTGGAAGTATATTTACTTCTTCTGCTAATTGTTTTCATTATATTGTGATTTTTTAACCTTACAAATATCCCGAAGAATCCTTGATAAGTATAAGACAATACAGAGAGAAGTCAGTAATCAGTATATATCCGCAATTTTGATTTATCATTTATGTAGATGTACATAATGTTCAAGAATCCTCTATACATGTATACTCGTACATTGTTAACAACAAACTTCATAGAAATTACTTAACATTTTGATAATGCAACCGAAGTAAGATAAATTTATTATTTGAATCAACTTATAGTAATTTCGTTATACGCGTATACACTGCATTTTGTGATAATATGACATGGAAATAAACAAAAAACGACTTATAGATTAAATATTGATCAACTTGCGTAAAACAGATTGAAATCATGTTTTTTCAAATTCTACATAAACCACGAAGTATGGTCACTATTTTTGTCGATGTGAGTTGGCAACCCTGACTGTGACAATAAATACTTTCAAAATTGCATGTTTCCAACCTTTGTAATGTGCATGAATATTTCTACAAAATGCTTCTGGCCCAGGTTGAACGAGCACGAAAGTTGTTGCGGTATGTTTAGCGAAACTGTTCGAATCTGGCCTTAAATTTCGTTGTGTATCCAAATGTAGGTAGCCGTGACTAGCTGGCAGGTAGTAGGTGAATGGGGCAGTTTGCAGGTGGATGTCGTAGTTTGCAATGTTCAATGTGAAGCTATCGTGCTCAAAGTTGAACTTGTGATTTTTCTGTGGTTCCGATTCCGGTTCCAACCAAAACCAGTGTGGTTCCAGCTTCCGCATCCCTGGTTTAACAAATCAACCTGTGATCATGGAGATTGCAAATATCGTTACCATCAACAGCTGTTCATTGTATCTATTTGGCTAAGTTGAAGCACGCGCAGTTTGCTGATCCCATTGCACTGCTCCTCTTGATATTTGACTGAATAATCCGCCGGAACATCCAGTCTACGAAGTCACCGATCGCTGTCCCTGCCGTCCCGTTGTCGAAACCTCTGCCGGCTCCTACTCCGATATAAAGTACAATGAGGTTGAGAAATTTGGCAGCATCGAGAATTTCTTATCTCTCTGGATCGATACAAACCTACTGTAATTATTGAGTTAATCATTAATTATTGAGCAATCAAGACGCGACAAGAACGTCTGATTTTCATCACTGTAAATAAGCAGGAACATTTGCAATGAATAATTGATCACTGTCTCGTTAGAGAAGAGTTTAAACGATTGTTCAGTTACAGAAATTATCATACTTGGAAAACCGATAGCAAATTTTCACACGCGAATCCAAATGACATGTCTATGTTTAATAATTTCTTAATTAGTCGGCGAGTGAGAAATCAGTCTCCTCAAACCTATGCAAACCATGCAACATCAACACCGATGAGGTTTTTCGATAGAAACTTGTTTTTGCAAAATTCTTTGAAGTCTCGCTTGAAGTAAAGTTGTCACGTTGTTTATGAAAAATCGTGCCATATCCGTCTTGTTACTATTCTTTCTATGAAAGATTTCCCATAGATGGCGAAAAATGATAAAAGGATTTTTGAAGATTTGTTGCTGTCATTGATATTTTTCGCATATCTTCATCGATATTGTCATCGATTGCTTAAGATAATTTTAAAGCAAGATAATTGATATCCCATATTTCTTCCAGGAAAACGGCTAAAGCTTCAGTCGAATTCGTCTGAATTTAAAGTGGGCGATTAAAATGGGCTGCTGGACGATTATTCTTTAGTCCTTATGAGTTGTACATAAATAATTAATAGCATTCAAAGTTCATCAATTGCGAGCGCATTTGCAAATACTATATTATAAGCCCTACACATGTACACATGTGCCAAAATATTAATTCTAGCATTTATGTAGATATGCTTGTATATCCCACCATAAAAATTAGATAACCTTAATGTTTTATATTCCACTGCATCAATTATATATTTCTATACATGCATGAATGCAGATCGATTGCTTATGCATGTAATTCAAATATAGAGCTTTAGGCTACTTATGAAAACAAAAAGTTCTTATCTTTCAGAAAGATGAAGCGAGCCATTTTAAAATGGAACCTAACTGCTCTTAATCCGATTCATCGAAATTACAAAAGGAAATAAAATCGTCACTGAGGTCACTGCCAACATTAAGGTCACATTGAGTGTATAATCACTTTTTTCCCATTGTATGAGCGGTAGTCCATCCTCGTCGACTCGCACATACTTTAAACAGTTTCCATAGCTGATTGCATTAAATGATGGGTGACTCTGAGACTGGGATGCGAGGGCCGCCGGTAACAAAGACAGGGCGATTATTAATTGATACGGGAAGCAAATGTGATCTTTTACTAGAGGTTGGGCGATTATTAGAAGAAATATGTGCATGTGGTTAATTTCCTTCTAATATACATACATCTATTGTGGGATTTTTCCAAATTGAACAACAGCAATAAATTGTAGGTATATTACCTTCACGGAAAAATATCAATAAGAACTAAAAATTCATCTGGCATACTTCTTACTGCACTACCGATTTATTAATTGCCGGCAAGGCGTGGTTTCGACGCTGTACATCGTAGAACTAATTTCATGGAAATATCGTTCTCGCATTTGCGGTTTCCTTCCAATGGTCACTTGAAGGCGGGGCTCTGACTAACCTGACTCGATGCTCGACGGCACGGTATAGCAAGCTTAGAATCACGCGCTGAAATCACTCATGAAGCAGACAATCACTAACTTTGAACAGAGAATGTCGACTATTGGAGCTAATACTTTAAGGTTGTCAGGAGGAGACTCGAGAGACAAGTTGTGGATTCTACGTCAGATAGATCATAAAACGCTGCAGAATTCTACGTGCTATTTGACACCTTTAAATGATATTTTATGTGATATCGATTAATTGATAATTTTCTGAGTTGAGAGATCTGATGGAGGTTTTTCTGATTAACCTCCAAATCTATAAAGGAAAAGTGCCATGATATGAAAACTGTCACAGGGCAATATTTTTATCCTGCTCTTCTGGGAGGGCAAGATACATTTTCATATAAAAATAGTATTCAATCGCACATGATTGCAGGACACTGCCATTAATTTAGATCTGCTATTCTATGAATTCAGCCGTCAAGAAAATCGTAGAAATTCTCGTCCGCTTCGTGGTCACGGATTTCTATACGTTTTCTTGCCCTTCTTGCTTCATAGAATACCCATTTTCTTGAAGCTAATTAGAATGATTTTTAAAACACGAAGGTTTGTTTTCCCTCTTATCATCGTGGTGATAGCATGACAAAAGCTTATCGAAAAGCCTCGAAAAATTGTAGTAAAAAAGAAACACTAGTAATTAATGAAAGAATTAACAATCATAAAATAGCAGTAATGGAGTACATTAGCAATTAAAAAAGAGATCAATGAGCCTGCCGGTTACTTAGAGTGATACAAAATGTGCTATAAAATGTGATTAATCTATTTAATAGATGAGATGCTGTTACACAACAATAAATTGCAATATAAATAGACCTAGTTATGATAGGCGATAGTGAATAACTGCTTTAGATTGATATAGAGCAGTAAAAATAAGTAGGCCTATCAGTAGGCCTAAATGAATTAACTGGTAGGCCTAATCATATGCCAGTAATAGAAATAATAGAATGTTCATGTAGAAAAGATAAAAGATGTCCCAGAACTATGTGCGACGTTAAACATGCTTTTTGTCAACTGACTACTCCTTGCTTCTGCGACACCATCTTATCAAGAAAAGAAGAAAATATTCGTCTGATCTTTTTCTTCGTCAACTAAGCCGTTTGGGCATTGACTAACTTGCCAATTCATGTCGATTCTGTTTAAATTGCATCAGACACAAGTGACATACTTCAAACAAATATCAAAAAAAGGATATCTGCTATTTTAATATACTGGAGACATTCTGAAATCAATCTCACTGCTAGCTCTGTGATTCCTTTCATAAACATCGAAGTCACTTACTTGAGCATCAATTTTTGGACCAAATATTTAGTTTAATTGCTATGAAAGCAAATGGCAAACTGAGTACTAAATAGAGAATTATATCTGCGCCTTTTTGGACCCTCTCAAATTGATTAATCTCGCGAGTCATGTCACGAGTCTCGAGACAGAAATTCTCACAAATGTGACTTCTATAATTAGTATTGTAAAGAAATACAGGATTGTCCCGGGATAATTTTTGAATATCGGAATAGTCGGTTGACCTAGGAATGAACATCATTTGTGACTTGGCAAATGAATATAATCTGAGGAATACTCATAATTGTTTCTCATTGCGCTTGTACAATTTGTGCATTGCTGATACATGTTATTTCCCATGTAAGTTACTGTATATGCATCGCAACTTGTTTGCAGTAATGCATATACAATTGTGATGAAAAATAATGGAAGTCAGTTGGCCTACTATTGAAAATTTAAATGTACGCCGACTTTAATTGTGAACAAGACAATTCCAAGAATTTAGAAAGTGCGCTGCAGATTGAATTATATGCTATTGCCCTTGAATGTTCAGTGTGTAATAGGTTTTTATCTCATGCGAACATGTGAACTGCTTCCTCAGGGCCTATTTCAGTCAACGGAAATTGATAATTTAAGAGCCCTAAACCCCTCAAGAGATCGATGGACACTTTTCTCGAGTTACCGTTTGAGATATTCGCGTCATGAACAGACCATCTAAAGTAATACGACAGTTCTCAAGTATTTCTTCATTGATAATTTATTGAATATGACTTCAATATGACTCTTATGAAAACGTGTCATAATAGTTTTTACGGTCAGTAACACTGTTGACTTGAATATTATTAACACGAGGAGCGACAGTAAAAGATCAGTTGATTAGTGTTGAGAGAATCAGATTCAAAAATATTATCTCTTGCATATCATCTAACGTTAGTGTCCTTACCATCGTCACCGCCAACAATGAAAATATTTGCTTTTGCAGGGTTTCTGATTCGGATGGTCGCTACTTTGAGAAGTTTGCCAAGCTGGTTTGGTCTCAAGGAAACAGAAAAGTGAGTTTGTTATTCCGTCTGACGTCCTGTTAAGCAATGCACAAATATACATCTTCACATAAACGCAATCTTGTTTCGAGACGTGCTTGTTATGACCTCACATGTTTCGTAGTCCGGCAATTCGTATGTTAATAAGTGAAAAAACTTGTTAACATCATTATTAATATTATATATATGAACATCATTATTAACATATATTGTGCTCAAGGATTATAAAACGTATGTTGATGTTTCAACGGCACCACAATCGCCATCCTTGCACACATTATTGCTACATGTACAGCTATCATGCAATATGAAATGATGCTCAAGCTATTTGTGATGAAAGCGAAGCATGCGATAGACTTTGATCTTACAGTCATGCAGCCATAACGAATTTCTGCAGGGAAAGAGGCCGAAAAGTGAGACTTTTACAGAATGATGCATACCCTATGCTTACTACGAATCGGCACGTCTGCCGAGTTATAGTGAGTTCCTCTTCTTGTCAGACAAGATCAAAGAAAAACACATGTAATTCCAATGTGACGCAGATTGCAGTTTTTGGCTAAAATGAAATTTTCTATGTTTTCCATGAATAAACGAAAAGTACTATGCTCAAAGTCATAATTTTTGACATGGAATGTCATCAGGTCATTTCCTTTCATTTTCATGCACCCCTGTCTCTATAAAGCGAAACACATCTAAATTTGGTGATCGTCCGCAGGCGAAATCTAGATGGCCGCATTGCGCGCCACCCCAGTTTATAAAACCATATTTCTGATGCTTTCCATCTGACTGGCTACTTGGGATCTACCGGGGTACGTTTTGCTGCCATTCTTATACGTGTAGACTTATTGTCAGAACGTATAGCCTTAAGATAGCGATGTCCGTCATCCCGCTCTTCTGGAAAACTATTTTTTCTATAACCTATTTTTTTAATTTCAATTATTCTCTGTAATTCTGCTCGACTCACCTTGTATAGATGGCGCCCAGATTTTCTGAATGCCATATCATTACGTCACACATGGGCATGAAACAAAACAACTTGAAATTATCAAAAATACCAGTATAAAATATAAGTTAAAACTAGGGTAAAAAACAATTAGGAAGCACGAAGGATGGACTGAGCATTGCCTCTAATAATGGCAATGCCAAAGCGTTGCAGCAGCCATTCTCTTTCCCTAGCTAGGATCGTCTTTCACTTTACTCAACCGTTCCCCCAAACCCAAGAAAAATGTATTGATTATAATTAGCTGGTTCAAAACATAAGTGGCATAACAGACGCATTTTCTTCAGATTTCACATGACTGTATGTACCCATTGTATTTCAGTTTGATTTAAATGCAAATAGTAGAAGCTGTTCTCGCAAAGCCTGTTCAATTTTTGGAATTTATTTTATTAAGTAATGGTTGAATCTATCTCCATCCGAATTTCATGGATTTCTTTCGAAAAACTGTCTTAGAGGCAAGGATTTAGGGAAGTTTAGAAATTGATGTTCTAAGAGAGTCAAACTGAATCTAATTTCCGATAGCTCGCGGGATAACTGATCCCTCAATAAACTGTTGCTACCATCAGCAATTTCAAATTTACATCATTATAGCAGACAAATAATGAGTTCGATCGCTTGCTTTGTCTGGTTTCTTCTCTTGGCTACGAATCTGAAAACAATAGAGCCATTAAATGATATACTTCAGTTTGCCGACAACATGATTTTGTCAAAAAGAATATCCATAAAATTTCTTTTCATGTGGAGGCGCCAAATGTATTTTTTCATTCAACAAATTTCCTCTTTCCTTTGTCCAAATGTGTGATTACATTTATTAACACAGGATTCATGCACGAGAAGTATTAATTACGCGTTCAGTGTTTATGTGTGAAGGCAATGAAGATTTTTGCATATTTGCTATTTTAGTTGCTAATTTGTTTGGAAACCTTTACTCTCTCATCTCATGTTATTCGAACACATGATAAGTCTCTCTCCCTGTCTCGATACACGCACAGACATGTAGGTTGGATAGAAGCTTCACAGATGCCGCACCAAATCTGACAACACCGACTATGATCTTCTGTCGGCAACCCTTCTCATGCAGTGCGCACAGATCGAAACCGTCTCCCTTCGAGCTATGTTGAGTCGATTTCCTGCAGTCAACGTTTTACTCTCCGCCCCCCTTCCTGCCCTCTTTCTCCTAGTAACACTCTTCCTTTCAAGGTCGTTAGCAGCAAGGAAGATGCTCTGTCGAGTCGGAAGCCGTTGCACTTGACTGCGTCTTCATTACCTTCAATATCTCGAGAACACCGCCTTTATCAATATTTAGATTTTTCTTAACTTTGTGCTTGTCTTGGGAAATGCAATTGATTGTATTTTCCTATGCTCATGTGACTATTCGAATATCCTCCATGGTGTGATATGCATGTACATGGCATTATCGATGTGATGACATCATTAACACACTGAATGCAACTCGACAGTGTCAACGATTTTCAACTACTTCATAGCTTGGTGACTACCGCATCGCGGAATTGTCACGAAGGTCGCTGGCTCAAGTCCATAGAAATGCAAGCGTTCATGTCTACATATTTCATTGTTATATTTAATTATGATAAAATTTTGTGTTTGTAATGCATTATCCATTATTTCAAAGCTGAGTAGCAATTGCTTGATAACAATTGTTGTCAACATTCAAAAAATCCCACCATTTCAAAATTATGCGCTTCTGTTCCTCTCTTTGCTTGTCTTGTAATTCAACTTTCATGACATGAAGTCCAGGTTAGATATTTAGATCAATAGATCAACAATGGACTAATTACTTACGCAACTACCCGTTAATATTTGTTTCACAGGACATTTCACGCACAGGATATATTTTGCGCAAACGGCAAAGATATCTAACTCATAACGCATTATTCTTTAAAATTTCCAACATCATGCAAGCATCTGTCCTTAAGACGCTACTGAGTCAAGACAATACTGTGGCTTGAACTGTATGCAAGATTTGAAGTTGGATGTATTGTGCATATTTATCAGCAGCTACAAATTGCAAAAATTGAATTGAAGAAGAATTCTAAAACAGTGCCTTAAAGCACTTTCAACTCATTTGAATTACGTATTTTAGTGGAGCACAGCTACTCACTATATAAGATTCGTATCGACAAAAAATTCTAGATGCAGCATTCAGAACATTTTTTCGACCGAGAATTGCATAATGATCTAGAATTTGATGAATAATACTTGAATTATTGAATTCGAATTCTTTGTCATATTCTCAAAACATGCTCACTGCGGAGACGTTTCAGTCACGCCGAACACATACATGTAAGAAAATTTTCGTGACTTCTGATAATTGTTGTTTTTCCTGCAGATTTCTTATTTTCATTATATTAATGTTAATATTATATCATCATTCATGATTATTAATACTATCGGCAGCTAGGTGATGAGGTTTATATATTTACTTGTCATATGTTCAGATAGAGGCTCTATTTATTTTGATGGCAGGAAGCAAGTAAATTTTGAAGATCTTTGCATGATATTTGACAATGAAATAGTCGGAATAAAGAAATATCTTTCATTCGATATTTCTTGAAAGTAGAAAATGAAATCATTATTTTGTAACTTGAATTATTAGAAAAAAATAGAAAATCACGTCAAATTATTGTGAAAAATTATATGTAAATTGTTTTTCATGTTGATGGTAGTTTCCTGGGAAGCAGGTGAACAATGGAAATTTCAATGTTATTGATGGCACTGCTTTTATTTTATGTAGATGTTATCAACTTAGATCTACTGTCGGAATGATTAAAACCAAAATACGAAATCAACTATGTTCGGGAGGTCATAGTTGTTTGAGAACAATTTTTTTATGACAAGAAATTTCGTCATTATATTTCTTATATTCGTCGCTTTGTTTTCGTCTTTCGACTATTATGCAGTGCTGTATATAAGTATAAGACGACATTGACATTTATGCAGAAATGTGAACCTCCCGAATGAATTGTAGGGATTTCAATCCAAACAGTGACATTTGTGCAGATTCTGCCTAAATTTCAAACAGATCATTTGAGTGAATATTTGTAATGAACAATACGTTGCTTACCGTATCTCTTCGAATAGGCGCTTTTATGTCTGCTGCTACTATTGAAATTTCCCATTTCCGACGCAGGCAATTTTTATGACGAACGTAAATTTTGCAATTTTCATGTTTGCACATTTTTGATATGATGATATTTGATATCATCGATTTGACGATGCGGCATTTAGGCTATTGCGTACTCATTAATTTAACTTAAAAAAGTTGAATAAGTGCGTAGGGCGGTCTACAAAATCACCTGATCGAATCGCATTACACAGAATCAGAACACAGATGCAGACGGCATTAACTGGTTGCTTAAAATCAAACCTTCGAATAGTAGCCGTGACAACATTTTCAAGGGTGATTTTGATTCGAAGAAAGTCAGCATATACGCATAGGTAGGGCGATAAACATGTGATGCAAACGTCTTTAAAATCGAGTTAGTTTTGAATTTTATCTATAAGAGCTGAAATCGATCATGTGCATGAAATTGATTGCAGTTTTTGCTTAATTTAAGTCCGCCAAGACTGTTAAATGATTGCAGTTAGGGCTGAGACTGACCATCCGAAATTCTGAAGTCGAGCGATCAATACCTATCAATCTAAATTCTGGCATTTTTGTATCAGAGGTTGCAAAATCCTGATGTTTGTCGATCCGAGGCTTTGGAATTAGTGAAGACTCGTGATCCTTGGAGTTATGAGTCCAATATCGGTAATATCAAGCTGCACTGTGTTAGACGCTGTATTTAGAATATGCATGTATTAAGAATTTCCATTCAGTTTACACTCACATAGTCTATGTTGCATCACGACACAATTTCAATGGTTGTGAGTGCTATTTCAACTTTTTCTCTATATATCATACGATATATATATATACATATATAATTGCGTCAAGGCGATCCAGAAGCATTGAAATTACAAATCTTCAGCGGATTGAGTGACAGTTCATCCCCTGATCTGTACAAAGTATGCATAAATGTAATATTTCAGAATGCTGTCAATTTCAAAATCCTGGAGCGTCGAATGTCTCGATTTTGCTTTCAATTTATACAACAGTTCTTAGTAACGTTTTCACTTGACGTTTGAATGTAGTTTGTATACTAGTTTCAGAGTGATTGAATGGATTTTACAGAATTCCTAAAATCTACTATCAAGGTGATCTTTGTCTTGAGTTTTGGAACACAAACTGGACATGCTTGCGCTTTACCGTATCTCAGCAGTACACTCCTGCTGACATAAGTGCACCTGTTTTTTTATATATTTTTTGATGAAATATTAATGATACTTTTAAATGATGATTAATGATGCAGACTTAATATATCAAATTATGAAATGAATGAAGAAATGTT
Source organism: Prostheceraeus crozeri (assembly GCA_907163375.1). Taxonomy (NCBI): domain Eukaryota; kingdom Metazoa; phylum Platyhelminthes; order Polycladida; family Euryleptidae; genus Prostheceraeus; species Prostheceraeus crozeri. Next base: position 494,832 of record CAJQUW010005941.1, on the reverse strand, counting down.
GATAACTCGATTTATGAATGAGCGAGGATAATTGTTATTAAATTGTAATTAATTTCATATTCTTATGTTTCTGATCAAAGGGTATTTGTTCACTCACAGGTCAATTTGAAAGCACAATGAATTTGACGTCTCGAAGTCCATCTGATGTCTATCTGAAAACCAGAAAAAGAAGAACATATTCACGTTTTGAAAAAGTATCCAAGAATGACAAGATGTCACCTTAATTTCCGAAGTTAAGAAAAAGACCGATTTTTTGGTATTAAATAATAACACCCTTCTAAACAGTATCACCGATTTTCGGCGTCATGACAAGGCTTGGCAGGAAGAGGTCTAAAACAGTGAAGTTGTGATGCAGAGCTTCATTACGTTAACAAATGGCTTGTGCGTTTGTAGTCGCTATCACAGAATGAAATGATGAACTTTATGTTATATTAAAAACTTGACCAAATGCCTGTTATAAGTTTGGTTGTTTTTCGCCCCACCAGATACCTTCCATCATTGATATGTTGGACTAAAAACCTTTTCCAGATTCATTTGCTTCCTTTTGTCCTTCGTGATTCCATAAATTTTATTTTCGGTTAGGTTCTGCTATGTTTCCTCAGACTTGGAGAGACCTTTTATATCGTGCATTCGATATGGTTGGCCTGGCCCCGCCATGTGGTGTAGGTTGGAGGTTAGGAGCCGAAACCTTGCTTCATGCAGCCACATGGTTCTTCCTTGATGACTTCATACACAGCGAACTTAATTTTGGTTTCTTGGGTTTCTTAATTTTCACCATTTATTATTTTTAGTTAGCTTCTCGTCAAGTCAATGACGAACTCTCATTTTAGTTCTTAGATTGTAAAAATGAAAATTGATAATTAGTTTCAATTTATTTCCTTCCCTTCTTAAGTTGGGTCGGCTAGCCTTTAATCGTATTTCAATTCCTACTCTGTACTGGAGTAGGTCACTCTATGTGGTTAGTATTAATTTATATACATTCGTTCATGACTTTAAGTTACCTAATTAGTTGCAGGATTATCCACTAGGGTAGTTGTTTAACTTTAACATCTTCCGTTTCCTAGATCCTTCGAATTTTTTACCGTGTCGTGTCTTAATTCAATATTAGGTGAGGGTCTGGGTATCTCATACTTAAGTATTGTTAGTCCATGTAACTAGCCATCCATAAAACGGGTAAACTGATTTAGAGATTTGATTTTCACGAATTATTTCATGAATTAGAATCATCGTTTATCAGTACAGTCTGATGTTTACTCTTTTGCTGTAATAGCAATCACAGACATCGATAACTCTATTTCAATTTCTACATGTACTACATGGGGCTTGCAATTGCATCTCTATGCGCATAATGAGGTAGGAGCTCCTGATGCTCAATGGTCTTCTTGCATTTTGAATCATTGAATCATTCCATTTACTCAGTTCGAAGTCAGTGAAGCTTTGTAAGCCAATTATGAATTCATTGTGTATCTCATTTTTAGAAGCAGAACTTGCAGAATTCGAATCTGTCACACAGCATCCTAATCGTGCAGGTAACTAGCTCCTATGTAAGATGAGATGAACCGCTCCATGAAGGCATTAGTGTGACAAAACAGTGTCATCCTTTTTTTATTCAAAATAGTAATTTTGGTCTGGATTCATCCTTCTAACAGCGCAATATCGGAATTGAAATCAGCAAAACTCTGCAGACTATCATAAGTTGGTTCGACCGATATTAGCTTGCATGTTTCGTGCTTATTCTGTCTCCACAATTCCATCAAAAGTTCTATCAAATCAATATCATATTTAATGGGAAATACATACGTGTATGTTACTAACACAACTCTGCAGAACTGATCAAAATCGGGAATTTAATTCGAGATAATGGCTTTCTCTCTTGGCCTGAAACTAAATTTTCTGAATATGGCATGCAGCATTAAATCTTGTTGGTGACAATGTCATACTCGCAGAGTTACGGAAGATTTCATTTTATGGCTGTTTTAATCGTATGCATTGTGCTCAAATAAAACCAGCATCAATCGCTGTTCAAACATGTAATAATTGTGACTAAATTGTTGTATTTATGCATAGCATATAGATGTCGATTTCCCCCTATTGTTTGATTTAAATAAAATAAACCATGATGAGTAAAATCAGATTTTAAGTTTTGAAGATGCAAATACGTTAATAGCTTAAAAAAGAGCCTTAGAATATTTGACTGATTTCTAAAACTGGTAAGAAAAAGTAAAGCCTCTAAAATTACATGCAAAGGGCCAAAAAGAATTATCAATTATGATTGAACCATGTACTGCTAGATTTCATTGATGAAATTCATCAGATGTGCGATTTCAGCGTTATTACAAGTATCAGAAATATTACAAAGCTAGAACCAACCCGATCTCTGACAGTAAGACTGTCTTTCTGGCATTAGAAATACCGTGAATTTATGGAGTACGAGTATATCTAAGCTACTTCATGCTATGTAAACTTCGATTTGCAATCGTCTTATGCCGACTCGTGTTGAGTGTTTTCTTTCGACGAACATTTGACTTGGTTCTACAATCTACAGTACAACAACTCCCGGAAATGTAAAGAATGGCTGCTGAAAGAATTTCACCAAACCACACAGCACAAAACCTGAGTTTACAAACATAACCAAGCTGATGCATCCTGTTCCTGAGCATCAAAGTTTTTTTGTTCAGTGCATCGATGAAGCTGTGTAGAAAAACTCAATTTGGTAGGTCTGAAACGTTCGCAGCGATACGCGTAGAGTATCTATAAAGTCAATTTCTTTATATCTAGAGCTGATCGGTGTTTAGGATGATCCCGTATCCGATCGCTTAGCATCATCCCGAACACCCCTATTTATATCGTGCTACGATGACAAGACTCTCAAACAGTATCTTCGTCTTAGTAAGTGTCTTTTAAATGCACGTACAATAAATATACCGTTGATGATAAAAATAGATGCCGTTATTATCATTGATTTGCTAAACTTACAGCACTCTGTTCAATTGGAAAAAAAGCAGAGTGTGAAGCTACATTTCCTTCAGCAAAGTTCCGAATGATCATTCGCTTTGTCGAAATGAATGTCAAGCATTAGCAATTAAAATGTAAGATGCAGACAATTCTTGTATATGTCCAGTCGTTATGTTCAGTAGCTGATCAAAGAGTACATATAACAACACTGAATCATCATGAGAGAATCATAAATTAACCCTGAGTTCACTGCTTCTACCATATGGATGTTTGAGTTCGGTATTAAGAAATACGCTGCGGCTTTGAGTGGATAGAGCTCCCAGACGGATGGACAGAAAGCAGTTTTTCAATGTCAGTGAATTTTGGTTTTTGAAGATTGTAACAATGCTATGAGATAAACAAGCTCTCGTGTCGATTCTTGCAGTTTTCACAAGAAAATGTGAATCTATTGGATTGTTTCAGATGATGTGAAAATTATCCACCCTAAAAAGAACAAATTTGCAAGAGTTTGAATGCGTTTTATGTAGAATTCAAAGAAGTAACAGCACAAGAAGTAATGATGAAGAATGGCAATCAGTACTTCTTCAGTAAGAGACAGGACGTTGAAGCACGAGGATCCAATGCTAAGAAGATGAATTCCGAAAGAAAGTTCTACGCACTGATCAGGAGAGAAATTGCAGAATGGAAAGCAAGAAGATTGTTGTTTTGCTATAGAAAGCTGCAATGATGATTGATGCGACCAAAGACAGTGGAAAGCCTTGTGCCAACAAAGACAGTAGAAAATAGTTATTAGACTGTGTGAATGTTCGATGTACAGGCATTTCATGTATCATTGGGAAATTGATTCCATGATCAACTAACTGGTTTGCAAAATCGATTCAGCATTCGAAAATAGTTTATTCGAGCAAATAGATGTGTTTGATTTCATTTGAAAAGATTAACAAGCTTGACTTTTATCCACGAATGATCCCGATAACCGTCAGGTCGGAATTCAAACTTTTTAATGCATTACCGTCCGTGGTAATAGAAGTTTACGAAGTATACTGTATTCATCAAATAGTTTCGTTGATTGAAGCATTTGTTAATAGCCACATAAAAAGTCGGACGGTGTCTGAAGCATCTACGAGTATCTATTTCTTAGTACAACTGAGTTTATTGCTTAAATTTTTGGCAGAAGGCCTATCGCAGGGTCGTTTGCTCCAAGCCTTTATTTCTGACCATCAAAACGATTCTAAAACATGTACAAGCACACAGTTTATCTCATGTGACGAAGAACTAGTACACTGTATTTACACACAATATCAGAGAAGCGCTGAAATTTCACATGAAAATGCAACATCACTTAACTTGGTTACGCTAGCGACACCAACGTTTAGGAGCATTTTCCCTTTTCATTATGTTTCATGATGCAAAACATATTTGTTTGTTCAATGTGAACTCAAAGTTGAGTGAAACAATGCTATCTGATGTGTTAAAAAGTTACATTCACCTCAACAGTGGTTGATTAACCTGATATTTAGCCATTGCATGGGTCAGGGTTGGAATCGGTTAGGAATTTTCTGACCCAACCCAACCGGTAACCGGCAAGACGAAGTCAGTCCAACTGGATGGCTATGATCGTCTTTTATTAATATACACTTCGTCATTCAAACAGATGAGACAAAGGGTTCTTAGATTCGTAAGTTGAAGGTCCTTGGCCTCGACCCTTTTGAAATTTGTGATGTCAATAAATTTTTCAGTATTTTTCCTAAAGGGTTATGCGCTACCTATTAATTGAATCCACTCATTTGAATATTTGGCTATCTTTTAAAACTAAAATGGTTTTGAGATTATTTGATTTTAAACATTGTTTATTGAAATAAAATAAATAAATATAACAAAATAAAGGAGGCAAGATGTCTTTTCTAAATTGTTTATTAAACGACGATTGTTATCTTGCATGTCCTTTTATGAATGAATTGGACCTATTTAGAATGAATTCCCTATTGAAAAATTTAGGTGATATGTAAACAAATTCGGTCTGCCAGTCATGTCATGTGAAGGACTTTCATCGGGGTGCGCAGCAGGGATTATAGGAAATCAAGTTCGAGAGAAGGAGGTCTTATCTTTATTAGGTAGAGTGAAACCGGCCTGTTAGATTTTAGATTAAAATCGAAGATGCAAACAGATGTATGCTACAAACTCATGGGTATTTACAAACCTGTTTCTTTTCGTTGATGCAAACCATTGCGTTAAGGATAAATTAGTAGGCCTAGCGCCTTAAAACTTTCAATTCGTCTAAGCTAACACATGTAGTTTCATCAGACATGAATTTTGAGATGCGTAGGCATGTGAGTAGACAAGATCACGAAACATTTGGGCATTGATGATATTTTTAAAACAATCTTAGTGTTGATCTTAAAAATATGCTTCGGATCATATATCGGGGACATTTTAAATAAGTTAAGTAACCCAAAAATAAATTGTGAATACATCACACTTCCTGTCTGATCCATCGATCTCAATGATTGCTGTCAATTGATTGACCGACCGGTTTCCGACCGGGGCCAGTCGACCGATCGACTTACACCGACACAACCCAACCGGTCGACGGGGCCAGTCAGCCGATCCCGGCTCCAACCCTGGTATGGTTTACTTGGTGAACACCCGCAAACAAGTGTTCCACAGCTCACAGTTTAGTAGCAGATGAGTGACAAATTGCATGCATTGTACATTGTAACACAACAGTCACAGTAACTAACGGTCGGTAACATATTACGGCCATTGTGTATGCTTAACGTGTATTATTATTCTGTAAAATATTTGTGGTCGATGAGGAACCCAAAGTTAATTAAAGTTGAATTTTTCGCAGTAAACGGAGGGTAGCTGCTCAAAGTCTTGGAACGAAGTTCGTTTGCTATTGTCATCTTAGCGCTTATTGAGTCATTTTTGTTGCTTGTTAAATTTCTTCTTTTTCCGAGATTTACTATGTTCCTGTTTACTTAGTAATGGTATCAGTGCAATTCTGGATTTTGGATTCCTCTCACTCTCTAGTTACTCTGTGAATCTCAACATATTTCATAACAAAAGAAAGTCAATTTCCTGATCTAACAGATGCGCATTGATTTATTAGTGAAGCCTTACCTATTAGACCAGGAAATTGACTTTCTATTGATGTGAAATTTGTTAGGGTTCAGAGAAAGTCTGAAGCGTGAGAGGGATTCAGAGAAGGATGTCCAACATTCTTGTATTTCCATTCCATTCCATGCATTTGAAGATGTTTTTGATATACATAGTTTCCATCTAGCAACCTTTTTAGCTCACTGAAAATATAATACAAGTACATGCGTGAGATGTAAAACTTTAAGTAAGTCATCAAAGATCAAGATTATTGTGATTTGCTACCCAACTGCTCATATTCGGTGAAAAATGACCATTTGTAGCTGATAAAACTACAGGTAGAAAATTTGCGCAGTGCTTACTTATTTGCGAATATCAAATTTGTGTTGTTTTAGTATTGAGAATGTGTAATTCACTTAACGGGAAGAAACTACAGAAAATATGACAATTTGAGAAATTGCAATGTTGCTATCACCACGAATTGAACGTTGCATATCTAAGAACCTGTTGCAAGGCATGAGTGTATATGTTTGGAGAATCACGATACATACCTGATTGCATGTGCTTCTCAATATAAGACAGACTTATTTTACGTCACCATCATCATGACATTCCATTTCATGTCAGAATCATGGTGAACATTTGCTATCAGGTGAAAATAATAAAAAAAAGAAAGACGTTTTAAGACGCTTGAAGCCTCTACACTAAGAATCGTGAGGTCTAAAATAATCACAACGTTGTAGCAAAAGTCATTAGGAAGCAAAAAAAGTATAACAAAAGAGAAAAACGTCATTACAATACTCCACCGCCTTCTAGCCGTCCCGTTGTCTCGATGTCTTTAAATTTGACTTTAGGCAAACGAAAAGACTTAGAGTAATCATTTACAAGTGGACACAAGGATGAGTTATAGGATGAGATGATGTGATTATCTGATGACTTATCTGAAGGATGCATGAACAAAGAGATTCTTTCAAAACCATTTCAACTGATAACAAGTTTTCTAAATAGAAATTTATCCGCCAAAATGGAATGTTTCCTTTTGCTGCTCTACATGATACACTCATGATATCAACATTGATACTTTTTAAATATTGATGTCCACAGCATATTCATGCAGAGCTTGACAGGGTAGGTGTGCATAAGGTTTACCAACATTCAGGTGATGGGTCGCAGGTCTTGAAATAGACGTTTAAATTAGTTGTTATGTGCAGTGCATTCGAGCGGTGTCAAATAGCATAGTTCGTTCATTCAGTAATTGAAGCCGATTGTTTGTTCATAGTTCATGTATTTTTCTCTCCCGTTCATTGTATCAAAAGTTGTTCCACATTTTACCCGAATATGAATGTTTTATCTTTATTCAATCAGAAGTATTCATCTTAATGATATATATATTTTGTCTCCCGTGTGAAATCTGGATTTTTGATCGAGGTAGCAACGACGTTGCACGAATATGCGAGGTGTCGCGGTATGAAAAAGACGTGTCAAATTCTAAGTTCCGATCACAATAGCACAACTTGACCGACCGAATCTGTCAATAATGTCACAATAAATAAAATCAAGCGATGCATTTTCTATGTTAGTAAACATGAAATCATGAATGTTGAACATAAATGAAAAGAAGCATCACAATCGGAAATATATTAGTTTAGTACCATTGATTTTCATGCAGTTTGTTAGAGTTTCAGTTTAAAAATATCGTGAGAATATGAAATTGTCGCGTTGAATAGGTAAAAAGTTTTCGGAGATAACTTTGAAATTTCCTTTCTTATCAATTGAAAATCTTAATCTCTGAAATCATGGAAAGAGTAGCTAAAGCGCAACTTTTTCTATGGGTCACAATTATGATAGAGATACGTTTCAGTTTAGCTCTATGAACTTTCATGATCACTCTGGCTGACTACGCAGATCGAGGATCGGTGGACATAACGTGGAATTAAACCACGATTCCGTGATACCAAGTTGCAGAATGGGAACGGGAACCGGCTCAGAATTTTCAGAAACATGACCGGGCTCGACCGGCTTTAGGTCCGAGCCCGGTTCCCACGCTGTATGCCTGCATCCATTGTATCAAATCAGGGCTTCCAACTGTGGCTTTTTCTTTGACGTCTTATTCTTGTATTCAACATTTCTTTCATTTTTCATTGATGCACAATCGAGGTTCATTTGTTCGGGTTGTGATCATGTGTGCCTTGACATGATCACAACTTGATATTAGCTTCCCTCACACCCGTATGATCTCCGTCCTAAGAGTGATTTAAAACATGAATTCCAGCGCGTTCGGCACAGAACATTTGATGAAGACGACTTCTGCGACATATGACAGTTTTCACAGTATTTTATTGAAAGGAAAAGTCATTGAAAGCATGGCAGTTTGATTTGCGGGCTAGATTAATAGTTGTGGTCTGAAAAGCAATCACGCATTTGCATATTTCGAATTATGAATACATATACTTATCTGCCAATATGAATACATGCGCTATTGAATACACTTGAGGTATGTGCACTATATACATTAAAAATTGTATTTAGTTGGTGGCCATGTATATGAGCTCAATTGTGAGACGGAGAGCATCTTGAGGGAATCTTGAAATGTGATGATTGATTATTCAATTGTAATTTGAAACTGTATTCAAATAGTTACTGACTCTAAATAGAACGGGCCGCGACCCGCACCGAAAATAGAAAACTGTACCGGCCGAATCAATGGAAAATGTCTGCACCGAAATCGCTTGCTACGGAACTAAGATCATTTCACTTCAGCTGTCGAAGTGAAATTTCAAAATATTTTGCTAGAAACTTTGGAAAACAAATCAAAATAATTTCCTATCTGTAAGTGAAATCGACTAGAATATTCGTGTTGTAATTTATGCAAGCGTCATTTGCACTCTACGAGAGGAACTTCAGCATTAGTACTCGTAGACGCCAAAATAGATTCCAATTATCTTGTTATGCGCCGTGATCGAGCACGGTTATTCTGCGGGATGACATTAATAAGGTTTAATAATGAAATGAACTTTTAGATATAACAGCGTTTGCTCGAAATGTTTGAATAGTTAATCAAGATTGTGAGTCGTAGGTTAATTTGCTATATAAATTGATGTGTTTGAGTGATTGACCTCTGCGTCTTTCTGCTATGAAATTATCAAAACCAACACATTCGACGATTGTTTAACATTCGATCGAAGCGATGTATACGAGTATGAATATAATTATTGTTATCGTAGCAACTGAAATGAAATATCCTTTCCTAAAGGGGTTTTGACGTTGCTGACATAGTCAGACTTGGTTGGAACGTTGTGATACTTCTAGCCCTTCCAGCCGACTTCTAATAACACTTTCGGGGCTCAACTTTTGAACCAAAAGGTCGCTAGGACAAGCACTAAATCACTGAGCCACGGAAACCACATAATTGCAAAGCTGTTAGGACATTAAATCGGGTATCTAGGTTATCAAAATGATTGTGTCGTTTGGCGAGACAGCAATTATCTCAGAACATGCTCTCACCATGCTGTACTAGGTCTATGACGATTGCATATTCATTGAAATATCTTAGATAATTAACTTTCATTCTATGACTTTTGGCTAGCGATTCTAACTTCTGAGTACCGAATTCAAGCGGTTATTCCTGCAAGTTTTGGGTTTATTGCACCCTTCACTTTGACAGTGTTAGGATGAGTCAAAAGTAACCAGGAACTCAATGCATTCTCGACGTGAGTTAATGTTCCAAGTTATCAGCCTACCTACATTGATCTTTGGGTCTGTCTATTGATAGGATATTTCTCGCTACGCAGTCAATACATGAGAACACATCTGGCTGCTGTCACAATTACGTTTTCTGTCTGTCAGACATATATTGTCGAAAATGGGTTAGACAAATAACCACAGACTGGCTATTGAAGAGCGCGTATTTATCGTAAGAACCTTCTACAAAACGGATAGCAAACGCGATAGGTGTCGCCAACTCCAAGAGAAATTAGGTCGAATTGTAAAAAGAGACATCACAGCGAATCTTATTGAGCGGTTTGAGTATTTGAGTAATGGTCTCATGCGGAGATCTTTAAAGATCAGGCAGACCTAAGTTCACTTGCAACGAGGATCACAATCATTGTCGAAGCTGCTTTTGAACGCAGTCCGCGAAAATGCACAAAAAGGGCTTCACAGGAAGTTGACATCTCTCAAACTTCAATTGTGAGAAATGTGCACAATGCTCATATGAAACCATATCGTCCACACTTGCTCCACGCATTGAATGAAGATGACTATGACTGACTCATGGAATTTTCCCATATTTTTATAGCAGGGCTGTGACCTAGATGACTGTGATCCCAGCAAAGATTATTTGGAGTGATGAGACAACTTCTACATTAAGTTGAACGGGCACAACTCAGTTACTGGGTTTGTCAACATATTTATCAAGTTGTTGAGAAAGAAGTTAACACAATTCATTGCCTGGTTGGAATTTTCACTTCAGGTCTTCGAGTACCATTCTCTTTTAGGGAACAATGACCGGTGGCCTTTACAAGACCGTGCCAATTTCGTGCAGCGGTGCTACAATGTGTGGATGGACAGTCTTGTTGAAACCACATCTCCTCATAGAATCTATATACATATATTCATGTACATTCTTAAAATAAATTAGGCATCGACAAAACATGAAGTCACGCATCAAAGATTTTAAGATTTTGAAATTATGAACTTTTCCAATGATCATTTTTCCAAGAAGCGAATGATAGAAGTAATTTTTATGTGCTTTTTGTGGGAGAAAATTGTCATTTTGTAATTTTCTTGTTGCCAATTTGATACTGTAGTTGCAAAGCATGACAAATGCAGCTCTCATCTTCGAGCTTGCACAACATTACGATTGTATGAAAATCTGCTACAAACGCTTTGATAACGCTTTGGATTTACAGGTTTCCAATCTCTTTCATTATGCACAAAACATGGATGTTAAATAAAACTCAACTTATTCAACCTTGGGTGTTTGGTTTAGTCCAACCTAGTGTCGAGCGCCCGACTGTGTTAGATTGAATCTTGCAGTCCTTTGAGGCACATAGTCATTATCAATCAATAGTCGAATCACAGATCCCTTGTCCTATCTATGTTATGCATAGGAAGCAATAAAAAGAAGATAATGTGAAAACCAAGATTTATATAGGAAAGTGAATACTTAAAATTATATGTAATTAGTGCTCGAACAGCTATCACATATAGTAACAGTAGAGCAGTAGATGCATAAATTAATGCTTATTAATCTCATAATTAAAATAATCATGAATGTAGATACTTTAATACTTCAGTTTTCAACATTCATTTATCACAGTTCCGATGAAATAATTGTGCGCTTATAAAAGCCATTAAAGATTGATCGATTCTTGATGAATCTGAATTGCACATGGCTTTGATCACAGTTTCTTACATTGACAAATTCTCATTCTGAATGATTTCAATTTAAGTGCTACCAAATCCTCTGTCAGAAATCGTCCCACTGGTAAAAGAAATCTCATTCTTAACACCAAGGCGTCGTGGTCCAGGATCATATTCAAAACTGAAGGTAGAATATCATGAATATCAATTGACTTTTCATTTGAGCTCCAGACTCATTCAGTGGCATTCCGTCTTCTTCCACCCGTCCAAAAGAAGCAATTGACAATGGAAGCGTTTGTATTTTGAAGTCTGCATCGAGCATCAGTGGTTAAATAATGTGCCTCTGTCTTATTCTCCAGCAAGAGCTTCAATGCATTCACCACTGCGCTTGCCTTCGTAGAATTCCTAAGTTCGAGCAATTGCGCACCATCTCGCCAACATGTAAAGGCTGCAACGTTGACATCTTCGTGAGACATCAAATCTACTTCCCAAGGTTCTTTTAGCAGCAAAGGTGATGCTGTGTATGCATGAGTACAAGTCAAACACATATTTCGTATAAAAATACTATGCGAGAAACCAAATGTTGGTGAAGGTGATCCGATGGAGAAAAAAGAAGAGAGTTGGCAGTTCTGATCTGAAAACACCGAACAGCATTGAATCATAGAGATGCATTTTCGTGTACAATCCATATTCACCAGTGAAGTGTTGATCGAATCTGATGAAAATAAAGAGGAAAAGTTAGTATCGGTGACAAAAGTTGCGAAGAATAGACTTGTAGAGGTTGCTGCCGCATTGTAATGAGTGCATGGAAAGCTATTTAATACAATCGTAATAAAAGCTTTCATTCTTTGTGTCTGCTTCGCCTAACTTAGTTTTATAAAGTATGATGTCACCGCTGCATATTTTGAAGCTTTATACCAGTGACTGCTCATTTTTCTGGTTTATGAAATGGACAAGCAAAAGATGTCAGCGAAGTAAGTAGCATCTGGCAGGTTCATCAGTCCCATTGAGTAAAACGGCAGATTATTTATAGGGTGCATCCATGTTACAGGAGAAATCATTTCTGCCATAAATTACATGCAAATATCGACGTACTCTTTGGGAGTACATCACCATAATGATACACTCAGTGTCGTCGTATTATTTAGGCATTATTCCCATTTATGCCTTTTTTGAAGCCTTTTATACTTGTATTATTTTGCCTCTTTGTTTTCGCATATACTTGTGTTGTACGGAGTACACGGAGTAATAGGAGTGCGTTCACGTATGCTCTTTGCAGCACTTTAGTGCTGAACACTTAAAATTATAAAGCATTTTTAATTAAAGCATTCAACAGAGCACGCAAGTGACAAGATTAACACCAGGCATTCGAAGCCGTCAAAATTTTTGAAACGCTCCGGCTCCGCAACCCTGATTATCACTATAGTTGACAGTTACAAAATGGTGTTATGAGGGGCGCAAACTTCGTCAGTCTTGATGTAAGCCAAATATTGAGACGCGCCCTGAACTTTTTCGGCCACCTGATAGCGATATAATGACAATAGTTCTTGCTAAAAGACAATTCATTTTAGACAATGCTACTTTCCTCAGCTACTTCATTTCGCAATCAACCCTGCAACTACCGTCCTGGTTGATTGAAATGCATTAAGAGTAATCGAAAACTATAATTTTGTATCGCTTTTTTAGTGACCTCTCAGCATTCGGGATTATCTAGATTTTTTGCAATTAGTTTTCCGAATCAATTTTTCAAACTCAATGCTGTTTCAATATTCGACTTGGTACACTTTTTTACTTCTTCCAAAATAGGACGACCATCTAGAAAGCGAAAGCTGCCATGCACTTCATTAAAGCCTATTGTCAAAATTGACAATCATCTATTTAGATTTCAGGTGTTTATCATCGTTCGTGGATATACAGCATAAGCAAATGAAATCTCCTTTCAGTGTTTCTAATGAAGCAACTAAAAAACAATTACAACATTTATCAAAATAGATAAGCATAAGCAGGGTCCGTCTGAACCTGTAGCCCAATTTTTATGCTATAATTTAGCGACACTTTGGAGTTTTATTCTTCTGTAGATCGTGGAACATAATCCAATACAGAATAGCTAAAATCCATAGTTCAATTTATACTTGCTTCTTAAAGATAAAAAGGCAGCATGTTTCACTAAAAAAAACAGGGTCAATAGGACCCTGGTTTTGAACTTCAAGTGAATTGCGTTGAAACAAATGCTAAATCAGTCATTAGAGGTGCACAAATAATGGAGTGTCAGAAAATATCTACAAACATAATTTCAAGCAGCATATCTCATACTGAATTGATGAACAAAAAATAGATATTGTTCACTGGTCTCACTAAATAAACATGTAGGCCTATTGCATCAGAAATTTGCAATCCTACACAACACACAGAAACGCGACCTGCGATTTAGCTTAGCAGAAAAACTGTGCTGGAAAAATAAAATGCTTCTTGGTCGCCAATATTGACGGGAAATTCCTCTCGCATTATCACAAGAAGATCATGAATTCAATGCCCTGACGGTTGATTTTGATGGGAGTTCGACGATTTTCTACAATCCATGGGAAAATAATCAAAACACAGCAAAATCAGCTGATTAATGAATATATGTCAATTTATTCTATTTACACAAGAAAGTGAAGATTCTCATGCGGGTATAGACGCTTTAGACGAAATGTGTGTACCGTATGTAATGAAGTCCATGGCTACACTTATTGTTTTGGAGAAAGACTGAGGCCGATGGTTGGAATTATGTAATGCCTTCGAACTGCGTTTTCTGTAACAGTTATTATATTTCAATGTAAGTGATCCGACTATAAGACCGAAAAGTTTCATGAAGTCATAAAAGACTATTTCAAAGAAATGCGGAAACTTTTGCACCAACTTTGAAAATATATAATCCTTTCATGAGAATTGCTTACATAGCGCCATCTGAGATGTGTTGATAGTGGTCACAGCAATCTTAGCACACTATCAACTACAAGTACACAGCAAAATGACATAGCAAAAAAGCCAAATAAGGACGATGGAGAACATCACAAACTTGTAATTTATGCTAGAGCTTGTCTTGTCCGACGATCCCACCAACCATGATTTCAACTGCAGTTACGATGTGATAAATGTCACATGTGATCATTCTTTTGTTGTGTGCGTCTTAATTCTAATTGAGTTTCGAAATACTCATACTATAAGAAAGTTTTCGTATTTATCAATGTCTCGGGGTCTTATGCATCGGAGGTTAAGCAAATCGCATTAGAGCAGCAACAAGCCCAAAGGCCTAAAAGGCGAAGGAAACAAACAGTTACACCTTATCTTGACTTCAGCGTGAAAGAAGAGTCATTTTTAAAGATTTCTTTATCTAAGGAATGCTCCTGACGAATGATCTGGATTGTTTCTAAGATTTTTAAAATGCAATCGTCATATGCAATGTCTATGACTGAGAAATTGTCAATGTCGCAATGACAACTAGTCTGATTCTAATCTGTGTTGGTAAATTACTGATTGCCGTGTCTGGTGTTCTCTAATCCTCATTCCCAAATGGCGTATAGTTTTGCCTGCGTAAATGATGTGTCAACCTCACATTTAAATTGATAAGCAACACCACCGAAGAGGGATTTTTGAGTAGACGATTTTTGCTGAAACAGTGACCTATTTTTGTGGAAAGACTTCAACCACTCAAACGATTAGATTATTTGCCAATAATGGAATTTTTATACAGAAATGTCTGGTATGGTAAGCTATTCATGAAGATTTGCTTGATTAAATTTCTAGCACACAAAATGGTTGATATGTTTGTGCATTAAATTAATTGGATATCCGTTCCTTGAAAAGATGTCTATGAAAGGAGTGACCTCTCTTTAATAATTTATCCAAGAACTGCAAACGGTGCATATCCTATACAATAGCGTGAGTTAGAAGCATCGCTTCCAAACAATAGACCAGATAGCTTTGAAATTGAAAATGAAGTTGATGTAAGAAGGTTTTCTAAAAACACAAGTGTCAAGAATATTGAAATATTAATGTCAGCTTCTAGAAATGGAATACTTTTGCCTCACATTTCTTTGGTGAATTCTACATTAGGATGCCATGAGCTAGCATTCTTGAAAAAGGAGTGTAATCTTCACCTTCAAAAGTGAGAAAATATCGTCTACATAACGACGACAGAAGTTTAGGTTGGGAAAATTCTTTGCATTCCAGAACCCCATGAAGAAGCTGCTCAAAGTGGTTGCCAAGGGACCTCATTGCTAACCCTTCTATCTCTTTGTAAAGAATGTCATCAAAAATGAAAAGTCCATCTTTTGCTAAACGCAGTAATTTTGCAAAAATTTCTTTAGGATAAGGTGGATGTTGACAGCGTCTGTCATAAACGAGGCTGGCAGTCATTTTGGCAGTTTCTTCAAGAGGTGCGTTCAGAGGTGACATAATGTTGAACAAGATCATCTATGGGACCAAAAAAAGAAAGCAGAAATTCACACCGGGAGCAACCAAACTTTATTTAAATGCCATGAAGACTTGCAGGGAAAATATTGAAGCGAAGAGAACATATTTATCATTTCTCATTTAACCACATAGCTGACTTAATTTTACCCTTTTATCACTTCTAAAATGATTTGTACTCTTTGCTGACATTTCAATTTAGTATAGAATGATGAACAATTTCCGGTGCCTTTCAATGACGTTCACCGCAAATGTAAGCAAAGTTGTTGAAAGGATGCAAGGTAACGAAGATTATGTCGAAGAATATTGCCTGTTCAAATATTTCAATCAAAACTCTAATTTGCACTCCGGATGTCAACTCACAATCCATTAAGTATTATGAGATAGCGAGATGAATTGGCAATGACGGCTTGCAATTCCAATGCTAAATTCTCAATTTCTCTACCTTTTAATCAACAATTCAAGTGTTAAGCATGAAAATTGTACTGTATTGTTCCAATTTCATTTCAAATATCTTGAAAGAAGCTTTCCAAATTGATGGAAATTATACAAACGAGGCACATGTATTCCATTGCATCATTTTCACCATTTTGACAAGCTCCTTTCGAGATGTAAGTATGATTAATTTCAGCATTACAATACATAGTTATGTACTCTTAAATAAAAAGGAGATTTTGGATGTAATTCTGCAAGCACAAATTTCATTGCGATGTGTAATCATTAATGATAATGATCGTCCATACGGAGTTCGATTGCAGCACAATACAACCGAAGTTGTTTTAACTATCAGATCAGTTGAGTATAGACTTCAAAACATAGAATTAGCTTTAAAATAGTTATATAATATGATAGTTACTATGATGATTTAGCAGAGTAGCAAAGAAATAATTAAATGATAAGTATCAAAGAAATTTCATATTTTAATCATCAGCATGTAATAGAGATTGTCGTTATCAAACTATTTTATATAATTATTTTGACACTCACAAATTTCATTTTTCATCGTTTTGCTCATGACATGGAAGTGACAATGTGCAAGCATGCAGCATAAATCTTCAAATATTGTATAGATCTGTGGTTCAAAGCTACTTCAAATGAAATGGCGGATCTGCTGCCATGTATGGAGCTTTGCGAGTACCTGCACTCGTCCGAACCCATGGAATGTGTCTGTATCCGTGCTCGTAACCGCAGTTCATAATTGTGTGATCTAGCAAAAGTAGCAGCATACTGGCATTGAATGGACATTAACAAAAAAAGCAAGAACTAAGCATTCAGAGCCAAGTTTTTTTGGTTGTGACATATCAACTGTGACTATTAGACTACGTGTGTTTTCATGCCCGCATGAAGGCCACGGAATTTATAGCAAATACTAAATGCAACTATTTTACTTGCAATTGAGAGATCACTTGATTAGTGATTAGCACTGTGAACTGTTGGCCAATTGCCCTTGAAAGTGTTATTGAAAGTCGACTGGAAGGGCATGCAAACTTTACAATTCTTCAGCAAAGTCTAGTGATGTCATCACCTTTGAAATTCTCGGTGCGGAACTTAGTAACCTTAAAGATTCAAAAAATCATTTTACACGTGATTGCTGACTTGAGCTGGGTGCAGATATCACTTAGTTCGAATACGAGTTCAAATTTAAATTTTAAATTCAACTTAATTCACTTCAACTTGACTGATTCGTTCCAACTGTATTGTTCTATCGAAGTTGGCAACAAATTATCCGAGTATGTGTTTTCTCTTGATAATATTGTACTTCAACAAACAATAATAAAATGAATAAAAAACCCTGTGTTGCAATAGAGAATGGTTTCATCTGCATCAACCTTCCTTAACAAAATCTGAATTAACAGCGCTGAAAAGGCGTCATGTAGTGTGCAAGTGTGTACTAACTACTTATCGTTTAAACTCCATAATCAGTATCTCTAAGATCGGAAGACTTTTGCACCTATCAACAAAGAGGGTTGATGGTTGATAGACTCTGAAGCCATCATGTGAGTGATGAAGGAGTTGTTTTCATTTATTGACTGCTGTTTCAGAAACCGGTTCATCGTAACTCAATGAAGCTAGAAAAGAATAAAGATAGACTAGATGCTGTTTTCCTTTCTTTCATTCTTTGAACTGATAATTTCTACTTGCACTTGTGTGTCGACGAGTGAGACATTAGAGCCTGAGTTCATAATCTTTACATTCATTACTACAGAGTTCTCTGGAATTTCAGTGTCCCTCCACTTGGTTGTTACTTTGTTAATGTTGTTTCCTCTTATTATGGAGTTGCACCCCATTCTGACATTTTCACGATTTTAACGCAGCGGCATCTGCCTGTTCAATCACATATCACTTGAAATTACAAAATATCAAGATTGAATTAAAAATTAAGGTTCAATATGTGCCAACGTTTGATGAGACGCAATATTACTCGGTGTCATCGTTCGTTCGCATTGAATGGCGTTATTGTTGTGAAATGTAAAGAAGTGATAGAATTTCGGCAGTATTCATTGGCATCGTAGTAAATCATTCTGTGAGAAAATATGTATGGAAATTGGGAAATGATGATGTTGCAAGTTTGTGAATCAGCGCTACAGTGATAGATATGTTGAAAGAAAGTATCAATATCATATTCATACAGAATTGTGACGATGACATTTCATAGAATATGCAAGTGTGACCTTCATTTGGCATCTCTTATCTGCTATCTTCATCATGATAGCAGTTATGAAGCTCAGTTAAATTACAAGTATAGGCTATCGTTTGAAATCCATGTCCTGATATACATATAGGATGACAGTGTCATTATGTATTAAGTTGCACCTCTACTCAGTGAAAATGAAAAACTTTATTCTTAAATATTTACAATAACGGATGCAAACACAGAAATCTAGCGTCTCAGTATGGAGACCAATAAAGTCACTTCATAAGAGAAGACATTAAAAAATGAGTGCTCTTAAAAAAATCAAAAGATATCGGCACGAAATGCATTTAGACCGAAATCTTCCATGATAACACTGGCAGACTCTTTTTTGAAGGGTAAACGTGAACCTGCGATACACAGATTAACTGCCTTTTCTATTTCTACAGATATTTTTGCTTGGAGCCACGTCATCACGGAGGAATGATTCTCTTGATCGCCTGTGGCCAGTTTCAGGGCGTGTCTTCAAAAATTGTCGGCACTCTTTACCTGACCCACCATTTGTGCCAAATACAAATGGAGTAAACGTACCATGTTCTACATCCAAAACTCTTTGTAGATATTCTCTCTTTTTTTCGTTCTCATGTTGGATAAAAATTTCAGAGGTAGATTTATTTTGGCTGCTTGGAGCATTGACGTGTGTAACACGCACATCGTAAAATGAGGTTACTCTGCGCGACCAAAATCCAGCTGCCTTAATATCCAGCCGTGCCTCTGATGAAATATTGGCAGATTTTAACTCAAAGGATTCATTATGAAGTGGCTGAAGATGTGGCTCGGACTCGACATTTTTGCATACCTTGGCTAGTAAACCGGTCAAGAGATCACGAATCCCATCATGCCTTAGCGAAATGAAACCACCTTTTTTACATAAAAGAGCATGATTCACTGTGAATTTCTCTCCACAAGTGCAAAACGATGGTAAATTGGGCAATATTAAACCATAACGCAATCGTAGAGAATCTCTGAATTGTTCTTTATTCAGTGAAAATCCTTGATCCTCTAAAGGTATTGTACTGAGCCAAGAACTTGCCCCTTTATCTTTTGCTTGTTTTGCGAATCTCAACATTTCAGGGGAAATCAGTGAAAATGGGCTAGCAGCAGAATAGCATACAAGGCTTTGAATCCATCCCCACAAACAAACACTAGAACCCCACATCGTAGACAGCAACTATTAATTTTCTGTATTATTCAAAGCATGGCTGTGGTCTCGGTCTCGGTGGTTTTGGCCGAACTCGCAATCGGTGGCAAAATCCTGACGCGTCCGACTCTGGCGAAGTCAGTCGATCTCATCTTTTCCATTGTCACTGATTGCATTGGATGATATCCGGTACATCAATGCATTAATACAACACACGACACGGCGGATCCAATCCAAGCTCACATAATAATTTTGTGTCACAATGCAAATTGGTAAGAGCATAATAGAGAGATTTCTAAGCAGAGGCGCAAAGAATAAGCCATAAGACATTGCTCGCAGATCGCTTCACGACTCACGAGCCTTCATAAGCCATAAGTCATGACAGATGATAAAAGCGTGTGGAAGAATATGATGGGTGAACGACGTTTTGTATTGCAATAAGAAAAAAGGACACATGCATCATCTGTCATGAAAAATATAAGTGCAAAGTTTGCATACCGTTAAAAAGAAAATGTCTTACGGTATACAGCCTACGGCTTATGGCTTATCCTATGAGTCACCGTAATTAAAAGCGGCCTGTGGCATGCGCTTTAGGGATTTTTCTGTATATCAACTGCCTATGAAACAATGTGTTGGGATTTAGGTGCGGCTTGTGGCTTATCTTTTGTGCCTCCGGCTTATGACTTCCTTCAAGCGACAAACATTTTCGATGTTATGACACGGATCGTGGACAGTAAAGCAGATGAATAAGCATTCCTTAAAATCAAACTTTAATCAACGCACTGGCGTACCTATCATTCACTACTCCTAAATTAGAGCATCACAATCTTATGACAGGTTTACTAACACGGTCCGTGCGGTCCAGAATGCCTGTCGGACCGAATGGTCTACAAAGTCCTAATAATGATCGTAAGTAGATTTGAATACCGATCCAATTACCCGTTGATGAACATAGGAATGAGAAATCATCAGCTATTTTCCCTCAGACAAGCTGACCCATGACGCATTTCCAATGCAGTGGAATACGTTTTAAGTGCTTTAGATAAACGATTAGACAACATCAGTCATCTCAAAGTACAATGATTGTTTTTATGCAATTCTGAATTAATCCGTTCATTTGACTGTGTTCTGTCCTGAATTTTAGTCCGGAAATTATTAATGTTGCCTATAGCAACAATGATCTTTCTGACTCATTATTTTAAATTATTGTCCTCCTAAAGGAACACTTTTTAAGTATAGCTAGCATTCACTTTATGTAAATTCATCCAAATTGATAATAAAACTTCAAATGCAAGGCGTCTATGAACAGGAGAGAGAATTCACACGATTCTTGCTGTTATTATAATGCGTTGCAATTCATAGGTGGAAAGTCTGAGTGATGGTGTTGTATAACGGCGAGGTCGTGTTGGTTGTTTTTGGATAGACATTTAGGCTGTCTGTCGGACACAAGCTTTAGTTTCAATCAGATCCTCATGCCATCCTTCAAAATCTGTATCCGAGTACAGGATTTTTTCGTAAATTCAATTTCAAACTAATTCCCAAATTCTAATTGTAAAATTTGAAGTAGCCGAAGTAGCCCTATCTTACCCGGGGGGGGGCTAAAACAGCCCCCCCCCCTTGTACATTTTCTAAAATATCTCATAAACCATATTAGCTAGGAGTCTGAATTTTTGTGACAATTAGTTTAGTCGTATGACACATCATCAGTGCAAATTTGATTACAATTGGCCCACTTGAAGGTCAAATTTGAGGGTCATTGTGAAAAGTACTTTTTCAAAAAATGAATTTTCCCGTTTTTCTAACTTCCGCATCTCTATCAATCAGAATATAATACACTGTATCTCGTGAAATATAACAGCCAGGAGTCTGATTTTTTGTGACAATTAGTTTAGTCGTATGACACATCATCAGTGCAAATTTGATTACAATTGGCCCACTTGAAGGTCAAATTTGAAGGTCATTGTGAAAAGTACTTTTTCAAAAAAATGAATTTTCCCGTTTTTCTAACTTCTGCATCTCTATCAGAATATATTATCTCATGAAATGTGTCAGCTAGGAGTCTGAATTTTTTTGACAATTAGTTTAGTCGCATGACACAGTATTGGTTGAAGTTTGTATCAAATTGACCCACTTGCCAGGTGTCACCAGTTTCCTTCCAGTATGTCCTTCCAGTCATATCAACGCTGCGTTGTCACCTACACGTGACAGTCTATTGTATTCGTCAACAACTATTGTGAATCGATCTTTCAGCTAAGCGTGTTTTATCTGATTGCTTGCAGCGAAGCTCGTCATTTTCACCGGCATGGCTTCTCAGCGACGTCGCCACCTTAGTGTTGAAGAGGTGATAGCAGAAATAGTCTCAGACGACGACGAAGATAATGATTTGGATAATTTGTCAGAATTAGTTGATATTGACAATGAAGAAGTCGACGACGGGGAAGACGGCGGTATGGAAGATGCAATTGAAATTCGCCGTGTACAGAGAACAAGAAGACTAGTGAATTGCATTGATGCCGCATTAGATCCGGATAATTTTGAGCAGTTACAATTACCACAGAGACATTTCAGGACATTTTCTGCAAAACTTGGCCATGCAAATTCTCGAGACGCAGAGCAAATATTCTGGACTGATAAACCTCCTGGCGGGCGTGGAAGACAACGGCGATCCGGCATTATAACGACTGTACCTGGCATTCGGTGCCAGTTTATGAGACAAATTGACACACCTAGATCCGTGTTTGATCTCTTCATTTCACCAACAATGATCGCAACTATTGTTGAAAGTACAAATCGCAAGATAGACATGAAAGTTACTCAGATAGAACCCATCAACTCAAAAACTTGTCATCTTTGCCACACAACCGAGTTGGAGATGTACGCATTTATTGGTTTGATCTACCTTCGAGGATTGCTAGGAATGAATGATCATCGGGCTTCCTTACTCTTCTCCGATAAGTATGGTCATCATGTGTTCAGTGGAACGATGTCGAAGAATCGCTTTTGTTTCCTGATGGCCTGCCTGACTTTCGATGACGAAAGAACTCGAAATGAACGATGGCCTCATGATCGATTTTCGGCTTTTCGAGACATTTTCGAGCAATTCAATGAAAACTGCACAAAACCAGTGAATCCTTCTGAATTTTTGTCACTAGATGCGACACTTTACCCAATGCGTCATCAGATATCATTCAAACAGTATAACCCTTCGAAGCCAAATAAATATGGATTACTCTTCAAATCTCTGAATGATGGACGGTTTAGCTACACATACCAGTCGATCGTGTATGCAGGGAAGCCAACAGCAGAACCATCGGAACATTATGTAC
This sequence comes from Prostheceraeus crozeri, assembly GCA_907163375.1. Classification (NCBI taxonomy): domain Eukaryota; kingdom Metazoa; phylum Platyhelminthes; order Polycladida; family Euryleptidae; genus Prostheceraeus; species Prostheceraeus crozeri. The sequence goes on along the minus strand of CAJQUW010005941.1, from coordinate 471,800 downwards.
AAGGTAATGAGAACTATGTGAAATGTTTGATTACCAAGACTAAGGAGAATCTTTCACTTGATGGGAGAAACATTTCTATGGACAGATTGTACACAAGCATTCCACTAGCACGATGGCTTTCTGCTCAAAATTTGACTGTGATTGGAACATTACAGAGTAACCGCATCGGCATTCCAAAGGAAATAGTTTCTACTGACCAACGTGACAACAACAGCACACAAGTGTTTTGGGAAAGAGATAAGAAAGACCTAAACATAACGTCGTACGTCGTGCAGAAGTCTGGAGGAAAGCGAAACATTCTCGTTCTTTCTACAATGCAGCCGCTACCTGGTATCACGAGAGATGACGGAAAGAAAAAACCCGCTGTCATCAAATTATATGACTTCACAAAGGGAGGAACCGATGTATGTGATCAACGTATGGCATCGTACTCGACTAAACCGAAAAGTCGAAAATGGACAATCGTCGCCTTTAGTTACATCTTAGATGTAACGAGAATTAATGTGACAACTGTTCACGCATTGAAAGAAAAACTTGATCCCAAAAAAATCGATTCATTTGAGTTTGGATGGACATTAGCGGAAAGCCTTTTACTTCCTTTTGTTCGGCAGCGTCAACTGACCGGATTGTCACAAGCGACGAGAATGAAGATTCACCTTATTAGAGAACAACAAACAGCACCAGAACTGCCATCGACTCCAACATCTGCGACTGAAGGCCAGAGAAGACGATGTCATCAGTGCTTGATAGAAATTCAAGGAGAAGGATATAAAAAACGCAAAGATTCACTTCCACGTATAACACGACAATGTCAGCGTTGTGGTGAATGTTCGTGTACCAAACACGTGATTCAACTTTGTTCTCAGTGTTCGCGATGACTTAAATCTGACGTTTAGTACATAACGTAACTATCTGGAGAGTTCAGCTTACCTACAGTTCGTTAGAAATATAATTACCCTGTTCTTGAAATGATTTCTGGTTTTTCTTCTATCAGTCATTATTAGAATTTGAGAGGTATTATTAATTATCAAGAAGATGATTTAAATTTTGAGCTAGATAATTCTTCAATGTAGGTGAAAAAATGATTTATATTGATATTGAACCTTTCATAAAATCAGCAAAATCCAAATTTTGAATTGCCATTTTTAGAATGAAAACTAACAACTCAACCAAAATAAAATCCAACATTGAATTTTTCACGTCTAAATCAATTGTGTTTATAGGTTACTTTCAGAATGATGTGATCATTAGAACATCGATTTGTTGATATTGATTCCTATTATCTAAATTCAAATTTTGAATTGCTATTTTTAGAACGAAGACTGTCAATTCAACAAAAATGAATGGCACCATTGAGTTTCTCATGTCCTAATTGTCCAGATAGGTTACTTTCAGAATGATGTGATCATTAGAACATCGATTTGTTGATATTGATTCATATTATCTAAATTCAAATTTTGAATTGCTATTTTTAGAACGAAGACTGTCAATTCAACAAAAATGAATGGCACCATTGAGTTTTTCATGTCCTAATTGTGCAGATAGGTTACTTTCAGAATGATGTGATCATTAGAACATCGATTTGTTGATATTGATTCCTATTATCTAAATTCAAATTTTGAATTGCTATTTTTAGAACGAAGACTGTCAATTCAACAAAAATGAATGGCACCATTGAGTTTTTCATGTCCTAATTGTGCAGATAGGTTACTTTCAGAATGATGTGATCATTAGAACATCGATTTGTTGATATTGATTCCTATTATCTAAATTCAAATTTTGAATTGCTATTTTTAGAACGAAGACTGTCAATTCAACAAAAATGAATGGCACCATTGAGTTTCTCATGTCCTAATTGTGCAGATAGGTTGCTTTCAGAATGATTTGATCATTGGAACATTGATTTCTTAAGGGGGGGCTGTTTTAGCCCCCCCCCCCCGGGTTTTCGACGCTCAAAATAGCCCGGGTAAGATAGGGTAAAGGAACACTTTTTAAGTATAGCTAGCATTCACTTTATGTAAATTCATCCAAATTGATAATAAAACTTCAAATGCAAGGCGTCTATGAACAGGAGAGAGAATTCACACGATTCTTGCTGTTATTATAATGCGTTGCAATTCATAGGTGGAAAGTCTGAGTGATGGTGTTGTATAACGGCGAGGTCGTGTTGGTTGTTTTTGGATAGACATTTAGGCTGTCTGTCGGACACAAGCTTTAGTTTCAATCAGATCCTCATGCCATCCTTCAAAATCTGTATCCGAGTACAGGATTTTTTCGTAAATTCAATTTCAAACTAATTCCCAAATTCTAATTGTAAAATTTGAAGTAGCCGAAGTAGCCCTATCTTACCCGGGGGGGGCTAAAACAGCCCCCCCCCTTGTACATTTTCTAAAATATCTCATAAACCATATTAGCTAGGAGTCTGAATTTTTGTGACAATTAGTTTAGTCGTATGACACATCATCAGTGCAAATTTGATTACAATTGGCCCACTTGAAGGTCAAATTTGAGGGTCATTGTGAAAAGTACTTTTTCAAAAAATGAATTTTCCCGTTTTTCTAACTTCCGCATCTCTATCAATCAGAATATAATACACTGTATCTCGTGAAATATAACAGCCAGGAGTCTGATTTTTTGTGACAATTAGTTTAGTCGTATGACACATCATCAGTGCAAATTTGAACACAATTGGGCCAATTGAAGGTCAAATTTTAGGGTCATTGTGAAAAGTACTTTTTCAAAAAATGAATTTTCCCGTTTTTCCAACTTCTGCATCTCTATCAATCAGAATATAATACACTGTATCTCGTGAAATATAACAGCCAGGAGTCTGATTTTTTGTGACAATTAGTTTAGTCGTATGACACATCATCAGTGCAAATTTGATTACAATTGGCCCACTTGAAGGTCAAATTTGAAGGTCATTGTGAAAAGTACTTTTTCAAAAAAATGAATTTTCCCGTTTTTCTAACTTCTGCATCTCTATCAGAATATATTATCTCATGAAATGTGTCAGCTAGGAGTCTGAATTTTTTTGACAATTAGTTTAGTCGCATGACACAGTATTGGTTGAAGTTTGTATCAAATTGACCCACTTGCCAGGTGTCACCAGTTTCCTTCCAGTATGTCCTTCCAGTCATATCAACGCTGCGTTGTCACCTACACGTGACAGTCTATTGTATTCGTCAACAACTATTGTGAATCGATCTTTCAGCTAAGCGTGTTTTATCTGATTGCTTGCAGCGAAGCTCGTCATTTTCACCGGCATGGCTTCTCAGCGACGTCGCCACCTTAGTGTTGAAGAGGTGATAGCAGAAATAGTCTCAGACGACGACGAAGATAATGATTTGGATAATTTGTCAGAATTAGTTGATATTGACAATGAAGAAGTCGACGACGGGGAAGACGGCGGTATGGAAGATGCAATTGAAATTCGCCGTGTACAGAGAACAAGAAGACTAGTGAATTGCATTGATGCCGCATTAGATCCGGATAATTTTGAGCAGTTACAATTACCACAGAGACATTTCAGGACATTTTCTGCAAAACTTGGCCATGCAAATTCTCGAGACGCAGAGCAAATATTCTGGACTGATAAACCTCCTGGCGGGCGTGGAAGACAACGGCGATCCGGCATTATAACGACTGTACCTGGCATTCGGTGCCAGTTTATGAGACAAATTGACACACCTAGATCCGTGTTTGATCTCTTCATTTCACCAACAATGATCGCAACTATTGTTGAAAGTACAAATCGCAAGATAGACATGAAAGTTACTCAGATAGAACCCATCAACTCAAAAACTTGTCATCTTTGCCACACAACCGAGTTGGAGATGTACGCATTTATTGGTTTGATCTACCTTCGAGGATTGCTAGGAATGAATGATCATCGGGCTTCCTTACTCTTCTCCGATAAGTATGGTCATCATGTGTTCAGTGGAACGATGTCGAAGAATCGCTTTTGTTTCCTGATGGCCTGCCTGACTTTCGATGACGAAAGAACTCGAAATGAACGATGGCCTCATGATCGATTTTCGGCTTTTCGAGACATTTTCGAGCAATTCAATGAAAACTGCACAAAACCAGTGAATCCTTCTGAATTTTTGTCACTAGATGCGACACTTTACCCAATGCGTCATCAGATATCATTCAAACAGTATAACCCTTCGAAGCCAAATAAATATGGATTACTCTTCAAATCTCTGAATGATGGACGGTTTAGCTACACATACCAGTCGATCGTGTATGCAGGGAAGCCAACAGCAGAACCATCGGAACATTATGTACAAGGTAATGAGAACTATGTGAAATGTTTGATTACCAAGACTAAGGAGAATCTTTCACTTGATGGGAGAAACATTTCTATGGACAGATTGTACACAAGCATTCCACTAGCACGATGGCTTTCTGCTCAAAATTTGACTGTGATTGGAACATTACAGAGTAACCGCATCGGCATTCCAAAGGAAATAGTTTCTACTGACCAACGTGACAACAACAGCACACAAGTGTTTTGGGAAAGAGATAAGAAAGACCTAAACATAACGTCGTACGTCGTGCAGAAGTCTGGAGGAAAGCGAAACATTCTCGTTCTTTCTACAATGCAGCCGCTACCTGGTATCACGAGAGATGACGGAAAGAAAAAACCCGCTGTCATCAAATTATATGACTTCACAAAGGGAGGAACCGATGTATGTGATCAACGTATGGCATCGTACTCGACTAAACCGAAAAGTCGAAAATGGACAATCGTCGCCTTTAGTTACATCTTAGATGTAACGAGAATTAATGTGACAACTGTTCACGCATTGAAAGAAAAACTTGATCCCAAAAAAATCGATTCATTTGAGTTTGGATGGACATTAGCGGAAAGCCTTTTACTTCCTTTTGTTCGGCAGCGTCAACTGACCGGATTGTCACAAGCGACGAGAATGAAGATTCACCTTATTAGAGAACAACAAACAGCACCAGAACTGCCATCGACTCCAACATCTGCGACTGAAGGCCAGAGAAGACGATGTCATCAGTGCTTGATAGAAATTCAAGGAGAAGGATATAAAAAACGCAAAGATTCACTTCCACGTATAACACGACAATGTCAGCGTTGTGGTGAATGTTCGTGTACCAAACACGTGATTCAACTTTGTTCTCAGTGTTCGCGATGACTTAAATCTGACGTTTAGTACATAACGTAACTATCTGGAGAGTTCAGCTTACCTACAGTTCGTTAGAAATATAATTACCCTGTTCTTGAAATGATTTCTGGTTTTTCTTCTATCAGTCATTATTAGAATTTGAGAGGTATTATTAATTATCAAGAAGATGATTTAAATTTTGAGCTAGATAATTCTTCAATGTAGGTGAAAAAATGATTTATATTGATATTGAACCTTTCATAAAATCAGCAAAATCCAAATTTTGAATTGCCATTTTTAGAATGAAAACTAACAACTCAACCAAAATAAAATCCAACATTGAATTTTTCACGTCTAAATCAATTGTGTTTATAGGTTACTTTCAGAATGATGTGATCATTAGAACATCGATTTGTTGATATTGATTCCTATTATCTAAATTCAAATTTTGAATTGCTATTTTTAGAACGAAGACTGTCAATTCAACAAAAATGAATGGCACCATTGAGTTTCTCATGTCCTAATTGTCCAGATAGGTTACTTTCAGAATGATGTGATCATTAGAACATCGATTTGTTGATATTGATTCCTATTATCTAAATTCAAATTTTGAATTGCTATTTTTAGAACGAAGACTGTCAATTCAACAAAAATGAATGGCACCATTGAGTTTTTCATGTCCTAATTGTGCAGATAGGTTACTTTCAGAATGATGTGATCATTAGAACATCGATTTGTTGATATTGATTCCTATTATCTAAATTCAAATTTTGAATTGCTATTTTTAGAACGAAGACTGTCAATTCAACAAAAATGAATGGCACCATTGAGTTTTTCATGTCCTAATTGTGCAGATAGGTTACTTTCAGAATGATGTGATCATTAGAACATCGATTTGTTGATATTGATTCCTATTATCTAAATTCAAATTTTGAATTGCTATTTTTAGAACGAAGACTGTCAATTCAACAAAAATGAATGGCACCATTGAGTTTCTCATGTCCTAATTGTGCAGATAGGTTGCTTTCAGAATGATTTGATCATTGGAACATTGATTTCTTAAGGGGGGGCTGTTTTAGCCCCCCCCCGGGTTTTCGACGCTCAAAATAGCCCGGGTAAGATAGGGTAAAGGAACACTTTTTAAGTATAGCTAGCATTCACTTTATGTAAATTCATCCAAATTGATAATAAAACTTCAAATGCAAGGCGTCTATGAACAGGAGAGAGAATTCACACGATTCTTGCTGTTATTATAATGCGTTGCAATTCATAGGTGGAAAGTCTGAGTGATGGTGTTGTATAACGGCGAGGTCGTGTTGGTTGTTTTTGGATAGACATTTAGGCTGTCTGTCGGACACAAGCTTTAGTTTCAATCAGATCCTCATGCCATCCTTCAAAATCTGTATCCGAGTACAGGATTTTTTCGTAAATTCAATTTCAAACTAATTCCCAAATTCTAATTGTAAAATTTGAAGTAGCCGAAGTAGCCCTATCTTACCCGGGGGGGGCTAAAACAGCCCCCCCCCTTGTACATTTTCTAAAATATCTCATAAACCATATTAGCTAGGAGTCTGAATTTTTGTGACAATTAGTTTAGTCGTATGACACATCATCAGTGCAAATTTGATTACAATTGGCCCACTTGAAGGTCAAATTTGAGGGTCATTGTGAAAAGTACTTTTTCAAAAAATGAATTTTCCCGTTTTTCTAACTTCCGCATCTCTATCAATCAGAATATAATACACTGTATCTCGTGAAATATAACAGCCAGGAGTCTGATTTTTTGTGACAATTAGTTTAGTCGTATGACACATCATCAGTGCAAATTTGAACACAATTGGGCCAATTGAAGGTCAAATTTTAGGGTCATTGTGAAAAGTACTTTTTCAAAAAATGAATTTTCCCGTTTTTCCAACTTCTGCATCTCTATCAATCAGAATATAATACACTGTATCTCGTGAAATATAACAGCCAGGAGTCTGATTTTTTGTGACAATTAGTTTAGTCGTATGACACATCATCAGTGCAAATTTGATTACAATTGGCCCACTTGAAGGTCAAATTTGAAGGTCATTGTGAAAAGTACTTTTTCAAAAAAATGAATTTTCCCGTTTTTCTAACTTCTGCATCTCTATCAGAATATATTATCTCATGAAATGTGTCAGCTAGGAGTCTGAATTTTTTTGACAATTAGTTTAGTCGCATGACACAGTATTGGTTGAAGTTTGTATCAAATTGACCCACTTGCCAGGTGTCACCAGTTTCCTTCCAGTATGTCCTTCCAGTCATATCAACGCTGCGTTGTCACCTACACGTGACAGTCTATTGTATTCGTCAACAACTATTGTGAATCGATCTTTCAGCTAAGCGTGTTTTATCTGATTGCTTGCAGCGAAGCTCGTCATTTTCACCGGCATGGCTTCTCAGCGACGTCGCCACCTTAGTGTTGAAGAGGTGATAGCAGAAATAGTCTCAGACGACGACGAAGATAATGATTTGGATAATTTGTCAGAATTAGTTGATATTGACAATGAAGAAGTCGACGACGGGGAAGACGGCGGTATGGAAGATGCAATTGAAATTCGCCGTGTACAGAGAACAAGAAGACTAGTGAATTGCATTGATGCCGCATTAGATCCGGATAATTTTGAGCAGTTACAATTACCACAGAGACATTTCAGGACATTTTCTGCAAAACTTGGCCATGCAAATTCTCGAGACGCAGAGCAAATATTCTGGACTGATAAACCTCCTGGCGGGCGTGGAAGACAACGGCGATCCGGCATTATAACGACTGTACCTGGCATTCGGTGCCAGTTTATGAGACAAATTGACACACCTAGATCCGTGTTTGATCTCTTCATTTCACCAACAATGATCGCAACTATTGTTGAAAGTACAAATCGCAAGATAGACATGAAAGTTACTCAGATAGAACCCATCAACTCAAAAACTTGTCATCTTTGCCACACAACCGAGTTGGAGATGTACGCATTTATTGGTTTGATCTACCTTCGAGGATTGCTAGGAATGAATGATCATCGGGCTTCCTTACTCTTCTCCGATAAGTATGGTCATCATGTGTTCAGTGGAACGATGTCGAAGAATCGCTTTTGTTTCCTGATGGCCTGCCTGACTTTCGATGACGAAAGAACTCGAAATGAACGATGGCCTCATGATCGATTTTCGGCTTTTCGAGACATTTTCGAGCAATTCAATGAAAACTGCACAAAACCAGTGAATCCTTCTGAATTTTTGTCACTAGATGCGACACTTTACCCAATGCGTCATCAGATATCATTCAAACAGTATAACCCTTCGAAGCCAAATAAATATGGATTACTCTTCAAATCTCTGAATGATGGACGGTTTAGCTACACATACCAGTCGATCGTGTATGCAGGGAAGCCAACAGCAGAACCATCGGAACATTATGTACAAGGTAATGAGAACTATGTGAAATGTTTGATTACCAAGACTAAGGAGAATCTTTCACTTGATGGGAGAAACATTTCTATGGACAGATTGTACACAAGCATTCCACTAGCACGATGGCTTTCTGCTCAAAATTTGACTGTGATTGGAACATTACAGAGTAACCGCATCGGCATTCCAAAGGAAATAGTTTCTACTGACCAACGTGACAACAACAGCACACAAGTGTTTTGGGAAAGAGATAAGAAAGACCTAAACATAACGTCGTACGTCGTGCAGAAGTCTGGAGGAAAGCGAAACATTCTCGTTCTTTCTACAATGCAGCCGCTACCTGGTATCACGAGAGATGACGGAAAGAAAAAACCCGCTGTCATCAAATTATATGACTTCACAAAGGGAGGAACCGATGTATGTGATCAACGTATGGCATCGTACTCGACTAAACCGAAAAGTCGAAAATGGACAATCGTCGCCTTTAGTTACATCTTAGATGTAACGAGAATTAATGTGACAACTGTTCACGCATTGAAAGAAAAACTTGATCCCAAAAAAATCGATTCATTTGAGTTTGGATGGACATTAGCGGAAAGCCTTTTACTTCCTTTTGTTCGGCAGCGTCAACTGACCGGATTGTCACAAGCGACGAGAATGAAGATTCACCTTATTAGAGAACAACAAACAGCACCAGAACTGCCATCGACTCCAACATCTGCGACTGAAGGCCAGAGAAGACGATGTCATCAGTGCTTGATAGAAATTCAAGGAGAAGGATATAAAAAACGCAAAGATTCACTTCCACGTATAACACGACAATGTCAGCGTTGTGGTGAATGTTCGTGTACCAAACACGTGATTCAACTTTGTTCTCAGTGTTCGCGATGACTTAAATCTGACGTTTAGTACATAACGTAACTATCTGGAGAGTTCAGCTTACCTACAGTTCGTTAGAAATATAATTACCCTGTTCTTGAAATGATTTCTGGTTTTTCTTCTATCAGTCATTATTAGAATTTGAGAGGTATTATTAATTATCAAGAAGATGATTTAAATTTTGAGCTAGATAATTCTTCAATGTAGGTGAAAAAATGATTTATATTGATATTGAACCTTTCATAAAATCAGCAAAATCCAAATTTTGAATTGCCATTTTTAGAATGAAAACTAACAACTCAACCAAAATAAAATCCAACATTGAATTTTTCACGTCTAAATCAATTGTGTTTATAGGTTACTTTCAGAATGATGTGATCATTAGAACATCGATTTGTTGATATTGATTCCTATTATCTAAATTCAAATTTTGAATTGCTATTTTTAGAACGAAGACTGTCAATTCAACAAAAATGAATGGCACCATTGAGTTTCTCATGTCCTAATTGTCCAGATAGGTTACTTTCAGAATGATGTGATCATTAGAACATCGATTTGTTGATATTGATTCCTATTATCTAAATTCAAATTTTGAATTGCTATTTTTAGAACGAAGACTGTCAATTCAACAAAAATGAATGGCACCATTGAGTTTTTCATGTCCTAATTGTGCAGATAGGTTACTTTCAGAATGATGTGATCATTAGAACATCGATTTGTTGATATTGATTCCTATTATCTAAATTCAAATTTTGAATTGCTATTTTTAGAACGAAGACTGTCAATTCAACAAAAATGAATGGCACCATTGAGTTTTTCATGTCCTAATTGTGCAGATAGGTTACTTTCAGAATGATGTGATCATTAGAACATCGATTTGTTGATATTGATTCCTATTATCTAAATTCAAATTTTGAATTGCTATTTTTAGAACGAAGACTGTCAATTCAACAAAAATGAATGGCACCATTGAGTTTCTCATGTCCTAATTGTGCAGATAGGTTGCTTTCAGAATGATTTGATCATTGGAACATTGATTTCTTAAGGGGGGGCTGTTTTAGCCCCCCCCCCGGGTTTTCGACGCTCAAAATAGCCCGGGTAAGATAGGGTAAAGGAACACTTTTTAAGTATAGCTAGCATTCACTTTATGTAAATTCATCCAAATTGATAATAAAACTTCAAATGCAAGGCGTCTATGAACAGGAGAGAGAATTCACACGATTCTTGCTGTTATTATAATGCGTTGCAATTCATAGGTGGAAAGTCTGAGTGATGGTGTTGTATAACGGCGAGGTCGTGTTGGTTGTTTTTGGATAGACATTTAGGCTGTCTGTCGGACACAAGCTTTAGTTTCAATCAGATCCTCATGCCATCCTTCAAAATCTGTATCCGAGTACAGGATTTTTTCGTAAATTCAATTTCAAACTAATTCCCAAATTCTAATTGTAAAATTTGAAGTAGCCGAGCGAGATTCAAACATAAAACTCTAGAAGCAAGACGCATGGATATTAAATGCAATTTGTAGCTTCACATATTAGGCTACTTTCAAATGGTGAATGGTTAATTAATAGTGCGAGTGAAAATCCCACTAAAAATAGGCTTATTATACGAGATCTGAATGTGTTTTGCTTCATAGACAAAAAGCACATGGACACCATCATAAGTTAATGACCTGAAGACATTCCATGACAAAAATTGTGCCTCTAGACTTTTCACTTGATCAAGAGAGCACCGGAAATCCCATTATTGCTGAAAACTTCAATCTTCTTCCAATTGGATTTTTTTTCTTTGATCGTGTCTGACATGAAAAGGAACCGGGTAGAACACACCTGACATCCACATTCGTAATGGCCGCAGGGTGTACATCATCCTCGATCCCGACTGCAGAACTCGCGCTGGCGGCCGGACTATGTAATAGTCGTGCTGATCATTCACTTTGAAATTACTCGTCATCGATCTAGTAAAGTTTCCCAACCTTTTTCGATTTTTCTTTTTATCGCTTGATTTTCCTATTCTGTCCATCGAATTTCACATGTTAGTATTCTACTTATCACAGGAGTCTTAATCACTATGTCTTAATCACAGGAGGATATCATTAGAAGTCGGTGGAAAGAGTTTATACGTAGTAAAGTACCTAGCCGTTTATCAAAGTCTGAATCGTCCAAACCCTATGGGTTGTAGTGACGTCAGAAAGAACAGTAGGGACTTCATTTTTTGGCACTACTTCCCCCTTGGAGCGAATATATAATATTTTATGCGTCAGTTTAATGTGAATCAAAAAAGTCTGACAAACATCAAGAATATATCAATCATGCCTAGATTTTAAATGCATCAATGAGTCGGACAGGCGAGGCGGGGGCATCAGCTAGTGTTGCATAATTGTAGGACCAGTTTCAGGTATTGTTGGCACCTTGCAGGTATCTTGACTCAATACAGTTCAAGTTAAGCGTTTTCGAATCATGTCACCAGAATCTCGAATTCATCTTTAGTATTTCCTATTATTCAAGCACATGCTTGCGCTAAAACGAGGATTCAAGAGCTAATTTTCCAGTATAGAAATTCACAGGCTGCCTTTTCATTTTCTCCTTCTTCCTAGCATCGAGGAATTGTCACGCGCTGCTAAGCATCAATATGCATGAGCATGAATATGAACTGATGTGCAGCTTTACGCTTCGACATTTGAGCCGAGTTGTGAGCTTGCCTGTTGCCTGTACAGTATCAATCGAAACACGATTCGTAACCCTGCTGAGATAAGATTCAGGAAATCTCAGGTGGTAGCAGCGAAACTGAGAAACTGGCGATAATAAGAGGGAAAGAGATTTTGGAACATGATTTCGGCTACAAATTTATTATCTGCAAAGAAACAACTGATATGAGGTTGCCTTACTTCGCTAGAACAATAACAGTACAGTGTTACTTCTGCTAACCTTAGGACCAACAGACGAATGTCAATTCTCCTTGATACGGCAAAGAAATATCAAGGTGTCATATACTTATTACTGGGAAGTCAATTAACTAAACATTATTTATGTGAGCAGTCGGCGGTCACAATTGTGACGTGTTATTTATTCATTGATTATTATTGCCTTGACAATTGATGTGTAGTGGTGAGGGTTTGATCCTGCCAATTGACAGAGTCGCGTAAATGGCTCGTAGCTCAGTTGGTTAGAGCACAGGTCTAGTTGACCTTGATCGTAGGTTCGAATCCTACCAGCCGCACATCTTTTGAATGGGAATCTGATCTATCGTGTATTTAATCTCATTGTTGTTAATTTCATGACCATTTGCAGGCATGTGTCATCTGACATGTACAAGTAGAATACATTTTCATCGCTATTTTAGTAAGGCCGAAGCACACTTTAAATTGTGATCTTCTTTATTGTTTTTACATGGGTCTCCGTGGCACAGTGGTTTAGTGCTTGGCCTAGCGATCTTTTGGTCCAGAGGTCGAGCCCCGAAGGTGTCATTGGAAGTCGGCAGGAAGAGCATCCTTACTAAAAGTACTACAACGCTCCATAAGTCTGACTATGTTGGCACCGTCCAAGCCCGTAGTGTGGGGAGTAGTGACGTAAGAGCTTCAACGTAATCAAAATCGGCAATGCAATGCAATGTAGAATGCAACGTAACATCCATCATAGAAGTATATGAGCAGGAAATCAATTTGGAGCATGTGACTTATAAGTTATTCTATGTTATAATGTAACTTCAATGGAAGTTGCTTGAAATTTCTTATTATTATGACCTAGAAAGCTTTATGAAGCTTTGTATGACCTGAAGACTGGACACCGTGTACACTGTACAATGTACTCTGTACAATGCATAACCCTTTCACACGACTACGTTTCTCTCCTTCAGTAAAGTCATCAGTGACGCCGTTCACCGATGATGCGATGATCTTTATCATTATGGAGTTTTATTATTTCTGTTCCATGCTGTATCTCTAAAAAATAATGATTTGCCACACTATAAGTAAATACATGTACTTACATTTCTTCACAAACGATAGTACTGCAGAGGACTTACTATCGCAGTGCAAATCATATTTTCCTCCTCTTAATTCCAATGGACATTAGCTTACTCAATCACGATTGATTTGTGAATAATCTTATCTCGCTTTTTCGTCCAAATGTCACGGTTTTCAACCTATTGGAGTACTTCAGACCGTCAATCACTCATCTGAAACAGTTGCTTATAATTTTATATCAGATAAGATTTTCGAATTTCTGAAGCAGCTCTTAACCTAAGTGACCATGTCTATATAGTTTTATGATGTGATATCTGTCACAGCCTCGTTTTCCTGATGGACAGATGCCTGTTAACCACAATACCAAAATCCCTATCCAGCTTAAGCCGCTGTCAGCAGAAGTCGGAATAAGAATATTAAGTTAGTTGTCATACAGATAAACTAAGACGTACTTTCTTGTTGAATTAATTTTCATACAAGCTAACAGTTAAGTTTGATCAGCGTTTTGCACTATGAATAGCGTTCTTTCTCTGCATTCGCAAAGTGTGTTGTGTAGAGTCTCATTTCGCATTGATCTTTGAAGTTGTCAGTTTATTCCATTCTCATTATTCAGTCATGAGGCCGAACCGAATACCTCATACCTATAAACAAGGGCTGAGACATTGGCCATAAGCTGCTTAATTTGAATTGCCAACGCATTATTTTAGAGAGCTGGCACACATAGAAGGCCATAAGCCACCACTTGTAAGCCGTTCCACGGCAGTTTGTTCAAATGGCTTATGTAGCTGATTCTGTGTGCCTCAAGTCCCATCTGTGCTAATAGATTGATGTAATGATGTCTCTACTCACTGCAGTTGAGTCGTGGAACGTTCGATGGCTGCGCCCAGATATTTAGTTTCATTTTTTGAAATCTTGTGTAAAGTTTCTTCATTGTGTAAGTCATTCCTTTTTGTGCTGACATCAAAATCATAATTAAATAAAATGAATCCTGCTCAAGTTCGAATGATTGAAACACGTTGTATTGCGCAGATCATGCCAAATACGTGGTACGAATATACGTCAGGAATTGCTGTCAATTATCATCCTTTTTAAATATATACCACTGTCGAATTCTTATTATCATCCCTTGAGATTCTATCAGTTGGACGAAACGCGTAGGGAACCTCTACAAATCGACTTTCAATGCAAGAATCTTAACACAAGTGTGATTGTGAGTGATTTTAATTTATTACAACTGTTTTGAATGTTTCACATGAATAGTCATTAGTTATCGTATTGAATAATTTCATGAAACTAAACTTACATGGTAATTTATAAAATGTTGAAAAATGTTTTTTTTGGTAGTTTGGAATGAAGCAGTGTCTTCGATGCTAAAATATATTTAATCATTATCAGAAATGCATGTTAGCATCAAAAACTCTGGCTCTTTCCAACCCAACAAAGTAGTGCGCAATTGATTTGATGTCAGCGTCTATTTGATATGTCCTTTAGAAAATTACGTCTCAGTTTAGTGTCTGATAGGCATATATGAAAGTAGGAAACCTTCTAGAAAAACTGAGGAAAGCTCCTTCAACCTCCTGGAATTCGATCTCTTGAAAACGCGGCAGCCCTTTATATTTACATGCATGCAGTTGGATATTCGCTGAAATACAAATCCAAAACGGATGATACTAATGGTCACGTTTCATGAAATCCATGGCTTGGTTTTTTTGCTATCCTCGCCAACAATCAGAGCAATGAAGAGAAAACCAAAAATTAATATCAGAATATAATCATGCGCATGGCAAATTCAGCATAAATAAACACAGAACAGCCTGTTGTCACACTCAACAGTTGTCTGAATTCACTACCGGATTAAAAGGAAAAGGACGTTGTAAATGTTAATGAAGCTAAATCTGTACAAAGTCTATCTAAGCCACTGGAATAGCATTCGTGCGGTGGGAAACCTGCAGTGCCCTTTTTGCCTACATTTGCTCTTGAAGTTATCATTATTATCTTAGAATTTAAGTATTCATCTTTAGAAATACTTTTCTATCATCGGCAACAGTCTGTATAACAGCGATTTCAAAGACGTAGGGGT
The DNA here is from genome assembly GCA_907163375.1 of Prostheceraeus crozeri. Taxonomy (NCBI): domain Eukaryota; kingdom Metazoa; phylum Platyhelminthes; order Polycladida; family Euryleptidae; genus Prostheceraeus; species Prostheceraeus crozeri. The sequence goes on along the minus strand of CAJQUW010005941.1, from coordinate 456,313 downwards.
AAGCAGTATTCTACATATAACTGAGGAAGAAAATGAATTTGTAAATTTGGGAAATATCCATCCCATTTCTGCAAAGTTTTTACTGTCACGCAGATGCCGTCTCCTTCAGCTTTCCTCTCATGTCGGAAGATTATTGGCTTCCGCTTTGGATGGGTGATATTGTCATCTGCGAGCTGTTGTCTCAGTGAGATGGAATTATTATTGAAACTGAAATTCAGTTACTGAATAATAAATAAAAGCCATTAATTCAACAAGATGATGCAGGAAAACACGCAATCGCTTATCTGGTATGGTCTCATTTGACGTTCATATTCCAAACAGTTCATATTTGCAATAAAATTTTACATATTTATTGTGTTTAATTGTACACGTTTAATGACAGGTGCAAATGACAGATGTTTGAAAAGAAAGGAATGTCTTTGTTTTGAAGATGAAATACTATTTGACGAGTGTATATCTCCGACTCATGTGTTGAATACAAACAATTAATGATAGTGTCCGTCTCAATCTCTTATTGAAGGAGAAATTATCGCTTGAAAATATCTCAGAGTTGAATGCGGACCAGTCTGTCTTCGAGCATTATTTCCTTTTAGAAGAAAATTGTTTTTTCATGAGTTTACCTGTCAAAGCATTTTGACATTTTGAAGATGTGGAATATACAAGTCAACGACGGTCCCCTTTTTCTAAAGTGTGCCTCCAAATCAGTCGCCACCCGGAGCCGACCTCCCTTGAAACCAGTGGGTCCGATTGAACCGACTCCGATCCAACACCGCTCGCGTGACTGCAACTCTCCAGCGATGGGCTTTCGACAGTCCGCCTCCTGTGCTTGTGGTCATCCAACTCAAACAGTGGACCACATAATCTTGCAATGCGGAGTCCACAGGTCTCCCGGTGACCTGCGCCTCCTACGTGATCCTGATATTGACTTGAGAAATTGCCTTCAAGAGCTAAAAATTGAACTTCAATTTTTTGTGTCTGGCATACGAATATATATATATATATATATATATATATATATATATATATATATATATATATATATATATATATATATACCTGTCAAAGCTAAACAAATTGTAGATCTACAGGTGGTTGTGAATCGATGAGAGTCAGCACTGAGCGCCAAAGTGACCACGTTTTTATTGATGTACATGTAAAGTCATAATCCAATAATGTATCATAGAATTTACCCGAATTATCTATATTATGCACTGTGAATGGTTAGGAAATAGGAATACATGTAGCAGAAGATAAGACTTAGTGTGAAAATAGGAATCCTGGAATTAAAATATTATGGCTTTGGCGTTGAAGTAAATATATTAGTGCAGATCGTGAAAAAGAGGTAGACACATGGGGTGTACATATCGTTCTCATTCATCAGTTGTCAATGAAAATTAGCTATTTTCTTGAGAGAAGAAATTTTTCAACTTTTCCTCCCACAGCTATGTTGCACACCCTGTGCGCAGCGAGGGATGGACAGATAGCTAAGGGAGGAAACGTTTATTTTTTCTCTTAAGAATGTAGCTTTTCATTTTGTAATTTATAGATGCTTATTGTTAATTGCTACTGAGTAAGCAGGGTTGTCAGCCGATATTTCACTTGTCATTTTTCTATGAAAGTCGTTTATACAGTATATTTCCAATAATTCCAAATTAGACGGCCTTAATTGCATGATTAAGGCTGTCAAATTTGCTATGTAATACCATTTAGGCAGTAGCATTTCACCGTCCCTCTTCGCATTCCCAGTGAAAATGGCATTCATGTGATTCCTATGGTTCACAATTTGCATTCGTAGATATATCAAGCTTGACATGCTTTAATGTTCTGAGCTCCATGGGCTATGTAGAAAATGATCATAGATTTGAGTGTTTTACAGATCAAAAACTTGGATTTTTGATGTCATAGATTTCAGGTTCAGTAACAATACATATACCCATAGACTTCTAAATTTCTCTGGAAGACTGCTGAATTGGTCTATGCATATACCAAATGCGCTACGTCTGGCGCTACCATAGAAATTAACAATACCATAGAAAGTCCAAAATAGTACCATAGTGTACTGTTATCTACTTCTATGGGCGCTACACGCTGACGATTTAGGCTGTCATTTGAAAGGTAATATATCTTTATCATAACGCATAGTTTAGTGCAGATATCTCTGGTCTCCCAAAGATCTCAGTGTATTATATGAAAAAATATCACACGGAAATTTTCATGAATTCCTAGATGACTAAATATCACGTATACATAGTTTGAAGAGCTGGGATTCAACGGAAAAAGGTCTGTTGGTGTGTCGCTATAAGCACATAAAAGAATTGCTTCATAATTTTGCGAAATAGAAGCTTGGATTGGAGGCTTGTTTGCATCTTATAATAGGGTCCATCGACGAATTCTATCCTAATTGAGCGCAAACTGCAATCTGCCACTGTCCCTTGATGTTGATACCCCGCTTAGTAGTGTATTATGCTCCACAACCTGCAACAGCAAGATTTTACGACTTCGGTCTTGTGTATTGATTAAATGGCGCAGAATTTTCTTCAATCATTGGGCAACCCCGAAGGACATGTTTGATTCTTGATACTGCCATAAGTTCACTCATTCTTAGAGGAAGTCATAAAATGCACAATTTTTAGCCGACAAACTTTGAATGCCATCAGAGTTAGACGGACCACTGAACCCTATGCATTTTATCAAGCTTGAGTCATGCTGCTATCTTGAATATGATAACATGTCATGCCATATTTCAAGAATGTCGAGATTCAAAATTTTCTTGCTTTCCTTGTCCGTCATTGGGATCTGAGGAGTAAGTTAGAGAACAATAATTTGTCACCATTGACGTACATGTACTGGTAGGCTATAAACGGAATTGATGGAAATTCACGCCTTCTTCATGCGCTAAATAACTCGAATGGAAATGAATGGATTTGGATATTTCTATGGACTTCTGCATGGATTTCTGCAGATAGAAATCCATGGCTATTGCCTGATATATTCCGTGTATTATGTACATAACAAACGGAAACCATGAGATATCACACTGCGAATTACAGGTAAAACTACGCGTTATGATAGGTATCATACGATATTTTCAAGGATTATCCTATGCGGCCGCCGTTTGTTATGTTGATAATGCTTTCAAATATCGTCTGATATCCTATACATAAAATTGATGGTTGTCTCGCGAAATCTATGAATGAGCAAATCAAGGGACTGTATCGATATCTTGGTAGTCTCTGGCTAATCATAACTTGTTTATAGACTTCTATGATTTGTCCTGTGTAGGAGTTTTCATAGGAAAAGTTAACTGCAGGAGAAAAAGTTAACTATCTCATCCCATGGGACTGAAGAGTTGATTTTTCCTCCCGGCAGTTAACATGGGAGAGATATCTTTTCACTCCCAAACAAAATGAATGATTTTCAGTGAAAAGCATGACTACATTTTTCAAATCTATGGAGATCTCTATTCTCTATGCGCAGGGAATGCAGATGAGAACAATCTTTCAATTTGTCCGGCGCTGCGGCTTTGTGGTAGAGTGTTCGCTCTGTGTCTGTGAGAACTTGGTTCAAACCTTGGTCCGGTCAAAGCTAGGACTTTTAAAATAGGTGCACTCTGCATTCTTGCTAAATACTCAACACGAAGGAATGAGAGTGGGATAAATAACAACTCGGCCACATGGAAGAGAAGCCCCGTGCCAAAAGTGCCTACAGACGAGGTTCATTTATTTTTATTTTTTATACTCGTTCAGTCATTCTAAATAATTCGACTTGCTTTCGGTCTCTCGTAGCCGCACTGATGCATCGTACGGTTGCCAGAGAGCCTAGTTGTGCTCAAGCCTGTGCACATCTCTCTCAAACATTCTTGTATGAATTACTATGATAATTGCTATAATCCTTGTCGGCACCATTTCTTTGTAATACACTCAGTGATTAATACCTTCTTTGCTTGATGAATTTCAACCGAGAGGTTTTGTTTAACTTCAGTCAGTGTTGTCCACTTAGCCGTTCATTATACCGTGACTGAAGAGTTAGTTAACTTGACTTTTAAATTGTTAATTGAACTCACTTTTCACTTAGCAGCTCCCTTGCTCCTTTCATGACATCAATCGTAGCATTGATTGTACAATTCTTCCTCAATATAGGATTTCATGATATACATGCACTTTTAGAATAAGAGTTGAACAAAGGCCAGCTTCTCTTTTTCATTTGATGGCATTTTGTACTTTAACTTCTGTTAATTCAACTTGTCATAATTTATTACATGTTAATGAACATTTATGCATTTTGACAGAGCACTGAATCATAGCGATGAAAGGGAATGTTGATCAATTTGGGACATGACCATTTATTTTTCATACAAGTTTTTGACTGAATAACAGCTGACTTGTCTAAATGTTGAACTCACAAAAAATTTTTATTGCAGTGTTAGGAGATAAATTTATTAATATGGCATTAATTATATTAGACTTGGATCTCTTGATACTGCTTAACTTTCAGTTTCGGGTTAACTGCACCGTGGTAAAATGTGAAAACTTAGGAGCGAGGCATTTCTAAAATTATATTCATGGGTGAAAAAAGTGAACAGGACTCATCGGAATTTCATCGATGCACAATGTCAGACATGACTGTGAACATGTATCCATAAGTAATCACATTTTGTTGGTGTTATTAGCTATATTTTCCGGCTATATGCCGCATTTCTTTCATTTAAAGCCACTTTAGAAGAAGATATGACTGTGCATGACAGTGGAATTATTGTGTATTTATTATTATATTTCTTGTATTTTATAGTATTTTCAGCACATAGCTATTAGAGTCAAATTGTTTTTAATTCACGAATTACTTGAATTCTGCTGGAGTCAAAACGAAGATTCTCAACATTGTATTTAACAAAGCAGAATTATCCAATGGTTTTGTCTTATCCATGCATGCATATACTCAGTGAATAAAAGAAATTAGAACCCCTCGTGCATTGAGGATTCAACACCCAAATGATATAATATATATAATATGCATGACTTATTATATTCCGTAATGATGCATAATGATGGAAGAATTTAAACAAACGTGAGAAAAATCAAAATCATAGACATGTTTTCCTCTCAGAAGGGCTCACCCGATAAATAATGAAATGAAATACTGGTATTCTAACTTGCAGATTATTCGCGAACACGAAAATGATTCCTCAACGCATGCAGAACTTCAACACGCACTGCGGCCATCACCTCACACGTTGAAGTCCGACGAGGTAAGCTTTCAATGAATTGTGCGTTTGCGGTATCAAAATGCAATATTTTCTTTGCCTTTTGACTGCAATGTGGAAAGTTCAATGCATTTCGGTACTCCATCAGTTGCCAAAGTCATTCTAGTCCTGAGTGGCTCTGTATTCAGCCATGCAATACTACAACATCTATGCTTAGAGTAGCATTGTAGTAATCATTGTGGGAGCTTAGACCGTGCTAAAATCGGGTCGGCATGGACCTGGACTTTTGAAAAATTCAACATTTTGGGTCCGGGTCTTCGATTTTCAAAACAATCTTCCTCGACGTCCTCTTAAACTCAACATATCTTTTATTTTGCATTGATGCACAATCGAGTTTGGTTTGACCGGTTTGCCGCTTTGTCTACCATGACGAGCGCTGTCATCATTAAGCAAAAAACATCGTTGGTTATGATACGAGCTTCTCTGGCACACACGCATTATCCTCTACTTAGAAATGATTCTGCATTGAGAGTCCCGGGCCGAAAAGTGAAAACTACAGGACGAAAACCCGACTACCCCGGTTTTTTGCTTTGACTTGCTTTAGCTGATAAGTGACAGCCCCTCCAAGGTCCGCAGCTACTACTAAGCTGAGACCAAGGAGCAACTGTTGTCATTGCTGTGATTCTCGGTCGTCTAAGGCGTGGCATTTAGGCGGCAATAAGAAAGTGATGGCTTCTCGTGGTCTTGACAGCGATTCCAATGGAATCCAATGGGAATCGTTTAACCTTACCTATAACCGAAAGCGACTGGCTGTGACACTCAAGAATTTGATTTTTGTATTCAGCGGTTCAAGATCTACAAATCCATGCTATTGAGCCCTTTGTGCGCGAATTTAGGAAGAAAGTGTCAGTAGCTCCCGGACTATTATCAGAAAACCAACAAACTGTCAAGTGAAAAGTACATTTATCTTGTACTCAATTTTTCTAGGTGATAAATTTTTCAAATGGAAATACTATTCACACCGTTTGACTCTTCACGATCTAAATTTACGGACTGTGTACGTTTAATGTGGTGTCAACCTTCAGGTTCGTCAGAATTCAGGCTTGAATTTGCATTTTGTTCAATGGAAAATCGATCCTCTTGCCCCTCGAGACTAGTTCTGGCCGTGCGTGATCATCACTATTGAAGAAGGTCATCTCTATGCCAAACCCTCAGATAAAGCTATTTATTTCTGTGATCCACACTGATCATGGTCACGCGAGCGATTCGCGACGCTAGAAAACGTGAAGCACTTTTAGCTTGATGGTAGCGCGATTGATCGACGAAACATCTATTCTGCGACTTTGAGTGTCCTGACTTTTCTCAGATGCGGTAGGATTGGCAGTATGAATGTCTTCTGAGCACACGAAACTTCGATCTTGCAGTTATTTCACCGTTCCGTGATGTTGTGAGACTCCCGAAGAACCATATACCGGCAGTCACATTGTATGTAATGAACTACTCGTATTTATTCATTGATTGTAATTACTGAAAACAGATGTCAGTAAACATCGGTCGCATGCACCAGTAGCTGAGTTGGCAAGAGCGACGGGTCTAGATATCCTAGTTGATCGTAGGTTCGAGTCTTACAGGGCACATCTTTTGCACGGCAATTTGATATAACGCTTCATTTCACTCATTTCAAATTCTTACACAGCCATTGATATCACCTGTTCAATAATCTTTCATGACTTTGGAGTTGAGATAGGTGAAATCGTCTATCGGGATGTCTTCGTCGGTAAGGAGTTTCATTGTGAGCTCTCGATGTTGAAACATTTGCTCAGTCAGTAACTCACGAAACACACAAAGTTGCGTTCATCTATCTAACATGGTTTGGAGATCTGATCGGTTGTGAATCAGCGCTACTGTCAGGGTCTGGTGCGGTTGAGTGTTCAGTCAAAAGTCAGCCGCTCGATTGGTTAGCAGTATGTCAAATTTTAGAAATATCCATCCCATTTCTGCAAAGTGCTAGTAGTTTAGCAGTGTCCAGTAGATCACATCGACATAATATTATCATCGCTTTTCAATTGCATGTACCATAGTTGAAACCGGTCAGGAATTTTCTAACCCAACCGGTAACCGGCAAGACGAAGTCAATCCAACCAGCCAAACCCAGCCGGATGGTTATGATCGTCTTTTATTAATTTACACTTTGTCATTCAAACCGATGCGACAACGGGTTCTTTGGTTTATATATTGAAAGTCCTTGGACTCGACCTTTTTTAAGTCGGATGACTAGCTGGGCCAATCAGGGACTTCGATTTGATTGGTGCGCAACCACCCAATCACAAACTTTGATTTATAGCATGCGCTGAGTCATGTTGAAAAGTTTCACACGAAAGAAGGTTCATCCAGATGGGTAGTTTGTCAGCCAGAACGCACTTGTATCGCTGAGAATTCATTATTTCGCCCTTGGGGACGAAATAAAGGCCCCGCGGCCACCAGCAGAGAATGTGATGTCCTGTGGGCAATGTTTCACCGTCGATGTCACAAATCGTGGATTATTCGGATTAGATCACAGAGGTCAGCGAACATATCCACGGACATTATTGAATTGTCGAAAGGTACTTTCATCCGAAAAAAGTACTTTTGCCCAATCGTCTAATGTCCATTGAGCATATTTGCGACGAAATTCGAGTCGAGGTTTGACCGCTGCTGGTGGCATCAGCGCCTTCTTCGACGGCATACGTGCTTCGCCTACTAGTGCGTATCGAAACGCAAATAAACGATGGGAGTGCGGCTTTTACTTGTGAAGAAGTAATGAAGAGATCACTGTTCACAAGTCTCTTTAAGAGGTCATCTCGACAAGTCGTTCTTCTCATGGGGCCTGTCCGAATCTTGGGTTTCACACCATGACAACGCGATGCAGTGTACTCGTACCATTGGACACTGACTAGGATAATGAATAGACTGCGCACGCTCATCGCCAGATGAAGCCGGGGGAATCCGCGGCCGCTGACCGGTCGATAATAAACGGCGACAACGCGAAACAGATACAAGAAATTTTACAGTAAGCACGCGTGAAGAGAAAACGGATCGTTCCTGAGTTCCATTATCCTAGTCAGTGCAGTGGACACTGACTGGCGTTCAGCGATTGCATTCTGTCGATAGCCCTCTTCATACAAAAGAAGAATTTGCGATTTTGAAGTTGCACTGACGTCAGCTTTCCTACCCATCTGAGATGCAGACTTGATGAATTATGAAGCCAGAGTTTCTTGTGCATTAACTTGAAATTTGAATATGAATCGATATAAATGGTAAATAACGTACTCATTCATAGTGAAATGAGAAATTTGAATCTGATATGAAGAATTATAGATGGGTGATATAATGTGTCGCCAGAAGATCTATAGTTTGTCATCAACAACCAATACAGACAGTCAGCAACGTCTGGAGGGGGTGGAAATGCGCATAGTAAGGTGGATGTGTGGCTCGAAGCTAAGTCAGGGTGGCGAGTGGGTACTTATTGTACTTACTTTGTACTTACTTCGGTGTCTGGTACTTACTTTGTACTTATTGTACTTACTTTTGATGAATTGTACTTCCTAAGCTTGTCATACTTGTTCTTATTTTAGTTCAGTCGTATAAAATTCAATTCAAGCCTCAAGAAATTACTTACCGTTACTCGTCAGAATGGGCAAGCTTTCTTTTGGGTTCGTTCTGCGTCAGATAAACGAGCAGCCACCTGCATCCTGTGCTCAACAACTATCAACGTCGCTACTATGGGGGTGTCTGCCCTATAGGGTCCCCGCGCAGCCCTTAAATTTAAGGGCCCCTTAAAAAGCCCTTAAAGTTTGCAGTCAGCCCTTAAAAAGCCCTTAAAAAATGACAATCACTAAAAAGCCCTTAAAAAGCCCTTAAATTTGACAATCGGCCCTTAAATTTAGGGCCCCTAAAAAGCCCTTATTTTTCAAACCAAATTTCGAAAATAAATCTCTGAATATTGAGTCAATCATAGTTAATCGAAAAGTTGTCGCAAAATATATTGTCTTCTTCTAAGAAATACCTAAGTTTGTATAGACTACTTGCTTTGCATTTCAGGTTTTCTTATTTTGACAGTTATGTATTTTGCTCGATATTGATAAGCTTTGCAATGCTGTTAGAGTGATGTGCTTGTTGTCATATTGATTCGGTAATACAGTCAATCGATAAAATGCCAACAGATTTCAATCCTGACACTGACAGACTTGATAAATTTTGCTTCTCAATTCTTCAATCGGATCGACAATTTCAGCATTTGTGGTTAGTTGTGAAAACCTGTCTCCTTCTATCTCATGGACAGACCGGTGTAGAGCGAGGATTCTCCATAAACAAAGCCACGATGAGGACGAATTTGACCGAACGACGTCTTATTTCGGAAAGACTCGTGATCGATCATGTAATTCGGATTGGAGGGATTGAAAACTTCTGCATCTCGCCCGAACTGCGTTTGGTAGTAGCAAATGCTGGGCAGAAATATCGTCTGTATCTGGAAGACGAGCAGAAGCAGAAGGAAAAGGACCTTGAATCAGAGAAGCGAAAGAAGGATGAGGAGGAGCTGGAAAAGATGTCAAAGGAGAAGCTGCGAATGGAGAAGGGCATATCACATCTCCAGGAAAGCGCCGATAAACTGGCTTTCAAGGCCGAGACAACGCAGAACTTCAAGTTTTTGTTAGAGTCTAATGCCCTCAGAAAGTCTATACAAGAAAAAAGAGAGCAGCTAAATCAAATTTGCAGAAAAATCTCGGAAAAACAAAGGCTTGTTTTGAGCTTGTAAATATACGTGCTAGCATGTTTCCAAAATATTCCTTCGATAATCAGATGATACATTTGTCGCCTAAATTTGCATGGCCATCATCTTTTCATCTAAATATTGAAAACCTGATGTGCATGTCTACCAGCGTTGCTCGCACATTATGACCATATTATTTAAAGTAGGGCTACATGTAGGTAAAAGCTCCGTCACATAACAAAAAAATCACATCCGTTTAAAACTTACCACGTTTATGTGGTAGCTAAAGCTACATGAGCAGGTATTCGAGTATAAGCAAACAAATGTATCATCTGTTTGTCATGTGACCTGATCATGAATCACAAGCAAAAAGCTGCGTAATATGATTTTTTTTCATTTTTGTACTTTATTTCTTAGAAGAAGTTCGTATTGTTGTTTGTTTCCATGAAATGAATTTTAGGAGCTGATCCATACAGATGTTATTTCTCTGTTTTGTTGTTTGTTTTCATGAAGTGAGTTTTAAGAGCTAATCCCTACAGATGTGATATCATCGCTTTGCTGTTTATTTTCATGGACTGAGTTTTAATGACGCCTTACATATTACAGTACATGTACAATGCCTGCAAGTACAGTTGTACATACATTTTTTGTAATTTGCATCGGTCAAATTCATATCGCCTGCTTCATAATCACTTTTACGATTCCACTGATTTGTTTATTGATCTTCTGATTAGGAATATGGAATGGCTTCTATGTGATTTTTTGTTTTGATAATTTCTGTTCTTCACAGCCATAGAAAATCCAGCTTGTGTAATTATAGTATCAGTTGTAATGATTGTATTTTGATCTGCTTCTTCTGTTGAAAGAGTTTTTTTTGGATAAAGTGAATGTATATAACTGTGCTGTTTAAGACCACAGACAGTCAATAATCAACTTTGGTTACGACCGTGATTTCGATGTTTGAATGTCTTCATTGAGTGTGTGGAGGTATCATGCATCTATCATTTCGGCAAGTGTATTTTTATATTTAGCGTTCGTGCTCTTGGCTGAATCCTGTAAAATGTTTCTTACACTGCTGTGTTTTTCTTATTTTATGAAATTTTGATATAGACTTCTGAGAAAACGATCTAGGTAGTTTTGTCTTTTGATGAATGGGAGAGTAGAAAAAATAGCTTTCTGCTTTTGTTTTTCTAGAGTGTGTGGAACTACCAACTGCAAGAATAAAATTGTATGAACACCATGCTTTTCTCATATTGTATGCAACTTGCAAGTATACACGCATGAATATCGATTTATAGATAGCCCTTAAATTTGCCTCATCAGCCCTTAAAAAGCCCTTAAATTTGATTGTGGCTGAAGCGCGGGGACCCTGGCCCTAGTTAAACACCAAAAGAATGTGAAACACTGCGAACTAGCTCGTCTGAAGTCCCTATCAAATTTCGAATTTCCTGCATCATCCCAAACAAAATCCTTATCATCCAATCCTTCATCATCTTCCACTTCTGTTGTCCCACATGTACAACATAATGATCCGTGTGATAAGCCTTCAATACCGGTACATTCAGATGACACATTCCGCGCGGAGATATTGTGGCTTGCAAGGAACATTATGGAGGGCGAATCTAAGCGTTCAGTATCAAATTTACCTAGCCTTTTCCGCCGGATGTTTTCCGATTCCGCTATTGCGCGGTCATTTCGAATGGAAAAGGATAAGGCCCGTTACCTCGCGACCTATGGTATTGGGTCTTACTTTAAAACAGAACACGAACGTGCCCTAGCATCTTGTAAGGACATTGTTATTCTTTTCGACGAGGCGATGAACACAGTTGTTCAAAAGTGTCAAATGGATGTCTACGCTCAGTATTTTTGTGAAAAATCACAACGGGCAGTGGCAATGTATTTGTCATCGGTTTTTATGACCAAGGCACGGGCATCTGATATATTGGCTGCGTTTCACTCGGTAATTTCCGAAGATCTTCGTCAGAAAATACTACAGATACAAATGGACGGCCCGGCTGTTAATTGGGCGTTCCTCCGTTCCCTCAATGAAGAAATGGAAAAAAGAAACCTCTTGATCTGGGTTCGTGCGGTCTTCATGCCGTTCATGGTGCTTTGCAATTTGGGTTTGAATCAAAGGGATCGCCTGATTGGGATATAAGTTCCTTCCTGAGAGGATTATACTACATTTTCCATGATAGTCCTGCTCGACAAGGAGAGTTTCGTGCGCTATGTGGAGATGACCAGAAGCTCCCGATGAAGTTTTGCCCAACACGTTGGACAGAAAATGTTCCTGTTGTCGACAGAGCATTGGCAATTCTGGATAGTTTGCGGAAGTACTGTGCAGCCGTTGAGTCCGGGAATGAAGTAGAAATTGGAGGAGTTCGGACAAAGTTGACAGTTCCGAAATCCAAATCTTTCACGAAAGTCCAACAGGCACTCAAGGACCCAATTCTGGAAGCCCGACTATGGTTCTTCAGATCACTTTCCTGCGAAGTATTAGACTTCTTAAAGAAATACCAGACTGAACAACCAATGATCGTATTTCTATACAACGATGTATTGGAAATAGTCAAGTGCTTCCTTCGTCGCATCGTGAAAGAAGCGATCGTCGATGAGTGGGATCCGTCCGTTCAAGCTGTAAAGGTTCTTCTCAGCAACAGTGACAACTTTTTGGCCGTCAAAGATGTGGATGTAGGCTTTGCTGCCCAACGTGCTCTTTCGAAAGGGAAACTGAATCTGATTATAAAGGATACGTTCAAAGAAGACGCCAAAAAGATTATCACGAAGGTCGTCTCGAAACTGTGTGAACGGTCACCAATCTCGAAACTGCTCACAAAGTCACTTAGTGGTTTCGCACCATCCACCTTCGTAAATAGTCCACATAGAAGTGAAGTGCGTACCAAACGGACCATTGATGCTTTCGTCGAGGCGGAAAATGTCACTATAGCGGATGCGGAGAAGGGGATTCAACAGTGGAAAAAGTTCGTAAGAGAAGAATCCGTCATAAATGCAGCGAAAGACTTCTTTTCGACACACATGAATACAGGTGAATACACTCACATATTCAACATCATAAAAAAAAGTTACGATTCTTTCTCACGGCAATGCATTGGTTGAGCGAGGTGTCAGCGTAAACAAAAAGCTCCTCAACGACAATCTACTGGAGGAATCGGTTGTCTTGCTTCGCCATGCATACGATGGGATTAAAGAAGCTGGAGGTGTTGACAATTTTAACGTGTCTGCTAGTATGCTACACTTCTGTCGATCAGCCTATCGACGATCTGTCCACGCTCATGAATTGCGGAAAGATAAGGAAGCAAAGATAAATAAGGACAATGAGGTACAGAAGAAACTAGAGAAGGAGCTAAAATGTTTAGAGTCGAAGAAGCGTCAGCTCAATGATGAAGCGATGGAGATCAATGAGAAGATGAGAGATCTGAAAAGGAAGCGTCTAAGTGACCTAAGTGAAATTTTGTTGTTACTTTTTTTAGTAGGGTGCACCGAGTGTGTCCTAGTTTTTGGGTCTAATGTAGACTATGAATGATAATTTTTTCCAATTCGGAATACATATCTTTTGTTGCGACAGAGTTGTCTATGACACTTGAAACAATATGTGTTAATCACATTCTAGTCTTCACATAGTTCTTTTAAAAAAATGTTTAGAGCACGTCTACAGATGTTTTTGTAATCCTGACCAATTAAAATCGTTTCTGATAAACTGATGTTTTCAATTCTGCCACGCGATAGCTAAGAAGTTATAATTTGCATAGGTATGGTCATGAATGGTATTTATTTCTTCAATCACAATTGACCTTGATTTTCGTAGTAGGTAGCTGAACAGGTCATACGTGTATGAGCGTTTCGTGACAGTGAAACAGGTTTTTCGTAGGTTTTCTGTATGGGATGATAGTAGCAATTATGGCAGGTGGGTACTTACTTTGTACGTACTTACTTTTCGCTCCAAAAATGTACTTATTGTACTTACTTTTGCGACTGTGAAAACACTAGCCACCCTGTAAGTTACAGAAAGCGAAGTGATGACTTGATGGATATGCTTAACATCGAAGCAATATCCGATGTCATGGAACGAAACCGACTCAGATGGTTTGGCCACGTGATGCGAAAAGAGCCCGAAGACTGCGTCCGCCAAGTGTTGACATGGAAGGTTGAGGGAAGAAGAAGAAAAGGTCGACCTCGGAAGACATGGAGTGACTCTGTTGCCGCTGATCTCAAACAGAATGGTCTCAAACCGGATGACGCCAACGATCGTCAATGCTGGTGCTCTGCGATCCACAACATTGGCAAGAATCGTCCAACCCTACGAAGGTGGAATCATACATTGACGTTTATTGTTTTCATTTTTCATCTGTCTTACAACTTTTAATTCGTCTAAGTCAACATAGTTTCATCATACATGAATTTTGCGATGCGTAAGGATGTGAGTAGACAAGATCACGAAACATTTGGGTATTGATGATAAATTTTTAAATAATCTTGCTGTCGATCTTAAAAATATGCCACGGATCATCTATCGGGATATTTCAGATATGTTTAGCAAGCCATTGATAATTTGTATAAACATTGCAATTCTTGTCTAATCGATCGATCTCAATAATTGCTACCGACTAACTGACCGACCGATTTTCGACCGCTGCCGGTCGACCGATCGAGTTACACCAATACAACCCAACCCAACCGGTCCAACCCTGGTATGTACACATGCCTGGAATTCATCACGTTTGTATACAGCTTGTTTCGCATCATGAAGACAAAAATTATAGATAAAGAAATTCTCAAATATAGTCTAGAGTGTTGTAAAAAATAATTGTTCATAAAAGTTCGGTTTTCTTGTGGTTTCAAATGATTGCAAAGATCTATCACTTTTGAGCGCTGGAAATCTTTTAGCGTCATATACATGCAGATTACGTAGTTGATGGCAGCTGACGGGAGGTTGTTTAATTTCATAGTGAATCTCACTTCCGCTTGTGTCGTCTCCCCGAAAAAAGATAAGCTGCTAAAAATATGTACAGTCTATTTGCTAAAAGTTATATACAATTCCGAGCTTTCGCGAGCCGGCTCGCATTATCAAGGTTTGGCAGGAGTGAGGGCACGTTCAACGTCTGGTCATTTCATGTCTTCGGTTGAGTGCTGGTCTTTGTTCTTCAATATGATTGGCTTCTGACAGTCTCGTCTCTATCGGTGATCTGCACCTGTCAATAATCTCTAGCTGGAAGTCTGTGATCGCCAGATGTCCATGATGGTATTGTCTTGCGTGCTCTGCCAATGCGCTATCCATGCTGTTATTTGATAGGCTGCGCTTGTGTTCATTATATCGGAAATTTAAAGGTCTTGACGTCTGACCTATGTAGCTGCCATGACACAACTTGCAAGTAAACCGATATACTAGATGTTTATCAGAGCAGGCAAAACTACACCCCAAACTATCACAGACTTCGCAATTGTCATGTTTACTCTTTTCCTTGCGACTGAGACATTGTTTGAGACTAGAGGCAGGCTGGCTTCCTAATTTTATCGGCAAATCATAATTCTTGATGATTTTATTGATTCTCTTCGTGCAGCTATCATTGATAAATTTCATCGAGAAGAAGACTTTCTCTTTTTTTTCTTTTTCAATGGTTTCCGAATGCCTTTTCACCTTTTTACTGTTGAGGTTCATATTTCGGAAACCATTTTTATCAAGCCTCTTCTTGACTCTTTCCATAGCTGCCTCTTCGTTTCTCTTGCTCGAGCATCTATTTTTCACATTGTCGATGTAAATGTTTACAAAATTAGCTTTTACGTGACGAGGAAGCCAGCTGTCTCTTCTCAAAGTGATGTCAGAGTGACAAGGTTTGGAATACCATCCGTAGTCAATATTATTTTCAGTTATCCTTATCTGCAGGTCAAGGAAACTCAGGCAAGCACCCCGCTCCGGTATCTCGATAGTAGATTTAATACCCTCATTGATGGCATTAAAGACTTGCAAAATATTCTGAAACATCCGTTCGTCTCGTTCTACCGGACCGATCAGAATATCGTCGATGTACCTTTTGTAAATGTCGGGGTTAAAACCAAACCGTTGCGACAGGGTATTTAAGGCCATGGATTCCACTTTGTGCATAGTAATAATTGCAAACGCCAGAGCAAAGTGCGCACCCATAGGGCAGCCCTTGATCTGCAGATAGACTTGGTTGTTGTATTTTATTTCTTAATTGTAACAAATAAACGTCAGACATCGTCGCAGATCTTCAGCCGTTATGCCTTTGTTGTCTATCCTATGCCAGTTTGTATTAGCAAACTCCATCACAGCTTCTATGCCGTAGCTAATAGGAATACTTGGGTAAAGGCTGACAACATCGAGAGAGATGAAACTGTGGTCATCTGTCAGACCCTCTCTTTTACATTCGTTCAGAGTTTCGATCAACTGACTCGCGTTCGTAATATTAGCCGGAACTAAAGTTGTGATACGCCATCTGTAGGTAGCAGTGAACGACCTACTCCTGTGACACGTAGCATTATCATCCATAAATAACTTCTTTTTGTATGCTGATTTGATAATTCGATCTGAGAGGGCCTCTTACAGCTCTTGAAAACTCAATAAGTCTTCTACGAATAGTGGACTTAGAAATAGACGAGACTAGTGCAGCCATCTCAGTCTACGTTTGGATGTTTTGCGTGGACGGCCAGAGCCCTCTTTACGACAGAGTCATTATGCCATCGATGCACATTTTAAGGGACATTTAGTCGCTTGACACTTTGCCTTTTGTGAATGAGCTGAAAGCAATCAGGAGTGCTGCCAACACCACCGCAACGAAGTCAGGAAGCTATGGAACATGAAGTCCAGTTAATCACATGTAGCAGCTACATTATCGTTGATGAATAATGGTGCTATACTGGCTCTGATTGACCGATTTTCTTTATTTTTGTTTTGCTTTGATACCTTTTGGCTAGTACATAACAAAGGAAACAAATGTAACATGCTTGAAATTTCCAACAATGATATTAGTAAGCACAACTGACATATCTTCCAAATTTCAGAGAAATTCGTTCAAGTTTGGCGGAGTTAGACAAAGTTGAAGTTAAGGCAATGTTTAAGGGTGATCCATTTTTTATGAAACAATCTGTAGTTTAGCTAGTTGAGTCAAAATTGTACTCACAAACCGGTCAACCTTCTCCGTTGCGGTACCTCTCACAGAAGCAATAGGTCTCAACGGGTACCTGCTTTCGGTGGATTTGTGGTCTTTTATGAAAGTGTGGAACGAAGCTGGTTGACTCCCACACGAAATAAGCTTTTCTACGTCTCTCGTCGGCAATTGTGAAGATGTTATGTTTCTAATCATTCTATTAGCCTGGGCTTCGATACTTTTCTGTTTGCTCTTATTTAGGAGTTTGTAGGTGGAAGTATCTTGTAGAATACTTTCGTTCCGTTCGATAAACTCACTTTTGTTCGCAATGACCAATTTTTTGGTTTTATAGGACGGAACTGCAATGAGATCATTAGACTCAAGGAACTTTTTTGTGTTCCTGATACTCGACTGAGCTTCTCGGTACGACTTCGAGTATATCTAGATAAATCTCGATAAACATCTAGTATATCGGTTTACTTGCAAGTTGTGTCATGGCAGCTACATAGGTCAGACGTCAAGACCTTTAAATTTCCGATATAATGAACACAAGCGCAGCCTATCAAATAACAGCATGGATAGCGCATTGGCAGAGCACGCAAGACAATACCATCATGGACATCTGGCGATCACAGACTTCCAGCTAGAGATTATTGACAGGTGCAGATCACCGATAGAGACGAGACTGTCAGAAGCCAATCATATTGAAGAACAAAGACCAGCACTCAACCGAAGACATGAAATGACCAGACGTTGAACGTGCCCTCACTCCTGCCAAACCTTGATAATGCGAGCCGGCTCGCGAAAGCTCGGAATTGTATATAACTTTTAGCAAATAGACTGTACATATTTTTAGCAGCTTATCTTTTTTCGGGGAGACGACACAAGCGGAAGTGAGATTCACTATGAAATGTAGATTACGGCACATTGTCGGAGGAACTTAAAATAAGTTCATCAGCAGCACTTCTTTATGTTTCGTGTTTCAAATCATAATGATAGCTTCTCATTTATGAACATCGCACACGCTTCACCATGATGTCTGTGCTACTTGGATAGATGCACAGCTTGCAACGTCACTCAGATTATGCGTGCATTGAAATACGTTTTCCTTTCCCTTTTTTATACTACACATACTGTACATTAGACAATCATCAATATTCAGTGCCGAGATTATTCCTTTATCCGATCTCATGTTTCGAAAAATTGTCTACCAACACTAGGGGTGCACAAAATACAACACGACATCGAGCCCGCGAAGGATTGACTGTCTGACTGTTTTGTGACTCGCAAAATTGATGGGAAAACATCTCGAAGACTTTTGCAAATTCATTTGAATATAATGTAGGATTTCATGCACAGCAGTCTAGATGCTCAAAGAACGTCAAAGAAATTAACATTGTTGCTGAGTCGTCATTGAGAATGTAAATATGAAATGAATTGAAATGGAAGAATCCTAGATGTCCAAAACATGCATAATAGTATAAGCGCTGTTATGTATAATGTGGTTGCCCTTCCTGACATTACTATATTCTTTGACCTATTATTCTGCCAGTTCCGTCAGTCGTTCTCTACCTGTTGAAAAGTGATGAAGAGTTTTTGAAATAAAAGTAAATAGTCATGTCCTTATGTTCCTATATCATATTCTAACGTTTGAATTATGTCCAGTTTGATGGCATTTATGGCTTCTGCAGAACTTTTCGAGTAAACATATGATACCATATCCGAATGGCCAGCAGACCAACTAAGTCATGTTGTCGTGTGTCTCAAGAAGTCAATATTTCTCTACAAGATGTTGCACACATTATTGTCTGCTAGATTTCGAAACATGTTAAGTTTTGTGCTATCATGAATCTAAGAAGTCTGCGAGTGTCCAAATGAAGTGTGCTATCAGTGGAAATCTCTGTTGGAATTCGGCGTTTTGCTGTCACCAGCAAAACAACAGGATGCACAAGAAGCCAGTCAGCCTGGAAGAGCTGCAGCAGCAGATCACTGAATGCTCGTATATTCGGAAAATAACACAGCAGCAACTGATTTTAGTGTTTAACAACAGAAAAGTGGGATGACTTCTGTAATCGTGAAAACTGAAAACGGTAAAGATTTTCCCTGTGGCTTCTTTAGACCTTTTTAATTCAGGATTTCGTTAATTATCTTAATTTTCTTTTACGATTGCTAGTGCTGGCCACATACCTCTGGGTCTGATTTTATAGCAGAATGTTCAAGCCCACAATTTCTCAATGTATTTACAAGTAGTTACATGTATGATACACTTTCACTTAATATTTTACATAAAAATTTGAATTTTTTATCGTTTATAATACTAAGCAATATTGATCGACAATATTTCGTGTCACATACATAATTGTTTGCATGCTCTCAAAAGTGTCACTTGGAATTGATCACTAAGAATGATCACTCATCAGTGAGAACTTTGAAAATCATAATTTTCATGAATTGAAGTGATGATGTATTTCTGTCAATGGAAGGTTTTACTTCATGCTTTACAGTTGGAGGTCTTGTATGTGGAAGTTCTCTACACCATCAAGCACAAAATTGGTCAGACAGTTGGAGGACATTCTCCTTTCATTCAAGATCTCTATCGCTATGGACAAGAGGCATTTGGGGTGTCGCCCGAAGATCATGCGCGCTTATTGGCGAAGGCCAGTGAAGAAAAAGTAAGAGAACAACCTGTTCATTATCGCTGTACTTATTATATTGCTGTATTTTCATTTTATATTATTTCAGCCACCAATTGTTGCCCTAAATTGTACTGTGGTCGAAGCAAGAGACTTAGAAGCGAAAGATGCCGATGGTGAGTGTCACGAGAACGACTTTCATCCAGATTGGAACCTGTACCGTGCATCACTTAATGCAGTTTTCTTTTTTTTGATAACTGTTTAGTGAGAGAGATATTACGAAATATGTTTTTATCGAAGCATTTTGTCTATCACTCAGAGGCTTTTTCATTTGTCAGAGAATATTCGGTTCTATTCACAAAGCTTCTAAAATATCGTCACTTCATGCTGCTTAACTAATTCTGCGGACCGACCATGGGGCTTCACATTTATAATCCTACCCGCAAAAAAATAACTCCACGGCAGTAAAACTGAATTAATGAAGTATAGACATAGCATGTTCGGCAAACTGCTGGCGTACCCTTTACAGATGTGCCTTGGACCCAAGGGTGCATCGTGCACACCGGTTAATGAAAACTGTCCAAAGTATGAAGAAACTCTATTTCGACACTGAATGTTCAGGACAATGTTTCGCCTGTCCTTTGTATTCCCTGGCATAATATTTAAGAATTAATAAAGAAAATTTAAATTTTTTGATTTTTGAATATTGTTCTTCTGAGGAAAATACATGGGAAAGACGAAACATTGGTCTGAACATGCCATTGTCATTAAACCACCTTCTGTTCATCGCATTCAATTTGATCTTTCTTCAATTTAAGAAGCATCCAATGCTTCAAGATTTTGAAGTTTTAACAGAAGGGAAAACTAGAGCATTTTTGAGGCCACAGCATAATGCTTGTGATTGGGTAGAGTGGAGAGATACAAAATCGATGAGCTTGTTCACTTGAAATATTTCCATCCATCTAACAAGAGAATGAAATTAAATAAACGATAGATCAAATTGCCATGCAAGAGATGTGGGCAGAATTCGAATCTACGACCAAGGTTAACTAGACCTGTGCTCTACCAGCTGAGCTACAAGCCACTTATGCGACTATGTCAATTGGCAGAATGAATCCCTCACCACCGCACATCAGTTGACATAGCTATTATAATCAATGAATAAATAACTCGTCAGTTTTGTGACCGCCGACATGTGAGAGTAAATATGAGATTAGAGGCCTCACAATGGCTTGTAATTAGTTTGCAATTCACTCAAAATTGGAAATGTTGGACGCTATCGTTGTTAACAAGAAAAGGAAGTTGTCCAAAAATGACGTATCTTTTCAAATTTGACTTCTGAAAACTGTCTTACAAAATAATTTGAAATAAATTCTAGCATTTGAGTTCGGAAGAAATTGCGCATCTGTAAAGGTCTACATTGCAGACTAAAATCGATGTAGTAATATCGATTTCAATCTTTTGTAATACTTCATGCATCGCACTTGTACTATGCTTAACATGCCGCAGATTTAATCTTTTTTAACATCAGGTGATTTGTTTGCAAAAAGTACGAATGGATTTTACGTCGGAATAGCTATGAAAGGTCCCAAATTTAACACTATGGATTATTGTGTAAGGAGTCTTCTTCTTTCGCAAATGCAATCAGTGCGATCTCAAATAGCTTGCGTCGAGGTGATAAAAGGACTGATTGTCTTAACTATTCAACCTATCGATTCCATCTTCGTGGATGTCCTGAGTCGAAAAATGTTTTTTCAAACATGGTGGTCACTTCGAATGCTGGTTTTTTTGTCCGCCATTTAGATATCAACGTTTTGCGATTTTAGATTGAAATCCAATATAGACTTTGATTCTTCGAAATTTCTCATTATTTCCACCCTGCATATTTTGATAAACGATTAACTCAATATACGATAACTCATAACGATTCTCATTCTGTGGACAATAATTGACTATATGCTATTGCAGACAACCTACACTCGTAATAACCGGATGTGATAGTAACAAGTATCAGTGGTGAAGCTGCATCTTTCATTTATTTGTACCTAAATGCGCATTTCATGCAGTAAGGACGTTCTTTGTCGTAAGGGAATTCTTGATTGAAAAGGTGTAATGTTACCCTGATGACTAGTTTTACATTCACTGTAATGTGAGTAAAAATTTCAAATCTCACTTTCTTCCAATTGCAGCAGCAACAAGTTCCATGTTGGATGAAACTGTTGGTTGATGTGAACACGCGATGTCTTGATATCCTATATGCTAAACCGATACAGTTTCTATGCTCCAAGTCATATTTCATATGACATATCATCATATTTCCTTTGGCATTTTGCGTATGTAATGAATTCAGTTTCATCACCGGAAATCACTTTCGTTACAAAACAACCTTCTCCAATATCAGCCGTCCGAAATAAATGACATCTGTATTCCCTCTTTCGATTCAAGCTTGTTCAGCATTCATAATTTGGAATCAGTTCCTTTCTATGATCAGGCGATCCATTTCTGTCTAGTAGGTTAATTAATCAAAGTGATTGCACCAATGGTTCGATAAAAGGGTTATAAAAGGGCATGATTCCTTTGAAATTATGCGGCTTTAGGGAAGTTGCAGAATTGAAAATTCTAGAAATACCAAAACGAGTGATGGAAATATGTTGAGATGAAAATGGAGTATTATTATTCGTAGTGATTGAATTGGGTTGAATGTTACCTTTTTTGTGGCGGCGAACACATTGAAATTTTTTCAATCAAATTCATTAGTTTAGTTTTGTTATTAAGAAATATCATAATCCACGGTTGACAAATAAATACCGATATGCATTTGCCAATACTATGTGGAAACTGTATGCTGAGTATTACTGAGTATAGACATTTTTCCATTTATGGTCCAAAGCTTTGACACTTTCATAGTAAGTGTGCTTATCTATTCAAGTATGATTCCAGTAGTGTGTAGTGAGCATTATTATAAATGCAAAATATGATTTCTATCCCCGTGGTTTAAGATATTTTTTCATTTTTAAAATGAGAGATAGCTTTTGTCTATGATTCGTAACAGTCGCACCGTCAGACCTGAGGCCCAACCGACAATAAACGAGGAGTAGGAGGAGTAAATAGTTACCGACTGATGATGCGGAACTTCCAAAACTGACAGACGATGATCAAATAGCAAATTGAAAGGAATCATGGCATTAAATCAATGAAGATTCTACTCTCTCAAATATAAGTTTAGACTCCCATGCTTCTCATTTACACTTGTGAACGCGCTGTCCCTTGATGACATTTTGTCATTAACAACTGCAAGCGCTAGCTTTTAAGGAAGAATTTCTGCAGTTTTTGTCGTACTATGCTTCTCATGCTGCTCATCTCTAATGACAGGCAGTAGTATGTATTAAAGTTATCAATAAAATAAGAGTGAATTCTTCAATTTAACATTGACAACTTGATTCTGCCAAAAGCTAAGGCATTGCTACATATATTTGTAGATTTGCAGACAATTTTGGCAGGCATGTGCATCTGTGAGTTGGCTAGAAAATATATGTCTTCAATATCGTGCGCGATATCGCACCTTTGATTGTTGAGTTCTGTGAAACCTTCCTCCACCTTTGGACATAGCTTCTTGTTTTCAAGATTCTGCCACCGGGTTTCACAAGAAATTTCCTCACCGATAGATCAACGAATCTGCGGCATCCCTGTTCAAATGGCATTGGCTCACATTTCTGTCCTTGCTTTAGAAGTCCTTCGACAAGTACCTCACACTTGGCAAATTTTCCTCTCATAGTCATCTTCAACAGACTTTTCTTGGGGGGTGGGCTCTGAGCTGGCCCGCAATCATTTTCTACCCGGTCCTCGCCAATTAGTATTCATTTGTCTGGAATTATTCGAAGAAAATCCTTCCGTGTGTATTACAAAAGGTTTTCTTATTGATTCAGTGGTTTAGTCACAACTTTTTGTTCGAATACAGGCATGATGTTTTTAACTAACCAGAGCTGCGCGAATCTATCGATACTTTGATTAATCTGCAATGTAGTATACACTTTTCCGATAGGTAAGAAAAAATGAATCACTCCCTAAATTTAAATACGATTTTTATTATTCTAAATATAGTTCCGCGACGCGTTTTGTCAGGGTTCACGTTAAACAGTGTAAAGGGTAGAAGCCTCAATTAGAACTTGCCTCGATGGAATTTTATCTCAAATCAACACTATTTTTGACAGCAACGATATGCTGCTCCAGATTCTCGTTCGGAACTGTAGTGACTGACAGCTACTTGCATACTGATGAAAATAATATAATTGACCTATAAATGGAATTTTCAAATATTAGGTGCCAGTTGCTAAGATTTTGATAAATCTTCTGTGCATTTAGACAAATTCCTCAATTTCTAAATACAAATGTGAAAATTAAACTGAAAGTCTGAAAGGGAACCATTTAGGATTTTAAATGATGCCATATCAGACACTCATCCTCATTATCAGGGTTGTCGAAAATTATTTGCATGACAATTAATTGGTCACAATTAATTGATTGCTGCTAATAAAAAATTACAATTGATTGTTGTGATAAAACAGTTGCAATTAATTGATTGGTGTCAGTCAGTCATTGCAATCAATTGATTGATTTATTTGTGCTGTAACGGGGAAAGTGTTTAATCTGTTGATTTACTTGCAATGCCGTCACAACTCACCGTCGTAGGAAAATGATCCCATCCTCAGTGATTGGTTTAGATAATAATCTCACTAAACTTATCCTATTTACAACCGATCACTATTAACCTTTCAGGATTCGAATCACTAACTTCATGTATTTGGTGCACGATCCATTGCGTATCACTACATGTAATACTTTTAAATGTGAGCAATATTGCACGAGACTACAAAAAATCAATGCAGGTTATTTCTTTGACCAATTGCGTTATTTTAAATCGATGATTACATACATTTTCAGATAAGGTTTACAAATTTAGAAATCGTGCATGTCATTTATGGATCAGCTCTCATTAAGTTCATCAACCTTCCTTGATGTGGGATCATCGGAGTACATTCACTGCGGTTTTTCATTCCATTCTATGGAACGTTTTATTCGTCGATTTGTTGTTTGAATTCTGACTAAAAGCGGTATTCATGAAAATCATGGATTAATTTTTTCTTTAAAGCATTGTCATAGCCCTTAAAAATGAAATTCTTTATTTACTTTTCACGAATTTATATTCTCTAAACTTCTTGGTGATTTATATTTAAACGTGTTTGTGGAAAAACGGATAGTTTGCTCTTCTACCAATGAGGTGTCACAACATTGTTTTAATTGTCGCATGTGATATACAAAATGCTTCTTCCTGGGAATGTATCTCAATAGCAAATATGTGTGTATTTTAGACGGTAAACATTTTATGTAAAATGTGATCATCTGCTGTCTTTTTTCATAAACCTCCGTAGAATTTCAGAAACCATTATTTAATATTCCCAAATAGGATAACGCGAATTGCGTGCATGTAATGCTTGTATGCGTTGCATACGCATCACATAATCTACATCACCACATTCTATCTACAGGTTTTAGTGACCCTTACTGCATGCTTGGCATCATGCCTGGCAGTCGGATAAGTGAAAATAATGCGAAGGAGGACGGTCAAGAAGAAGAACAGCGATCTCCAACATCACGAACTGATTCTACATCTTGTTCAAGTGGCACTAATTCCATCGGCGGTGGACCTGTTGGAAGGACAGGTTCAGCCAGCAAAGACAAAAGCCCTAATCCTCTTCGTAAATTCGGTCAGAGTATACGAAGGAAAGTTGGAGGAAGTGAAAAGGGAAAATCGGGTACAGGAGGCTCTGATAAATCACTCGGCTCAAGTGTGAAAGATCTTCCAGCAAAATACATCCAAACTACCAGTGTAAAGGATAATACTTTGAATCCCATTTGGAATGAGAAGTTCAGATTGTAAGTATCCTGAAAGAACAGGTAATTTGAATGTACTGGCTAATAATTTCGAACAATATGAGTATTCATCGATAAATCTTTCATGTCAATTTTTTAGCTATAGTTAGATGTTTAATGCGATAGTCACTTGTCATGGCTTTCGTCCCATCAAAAGTCATTTCCGCAAGTGTGTAATTGCAAAGGGACAAAGACATGCGAGACGTACTTACAAGTATAATGTGCGGAAAGAAGTACGTAATTCGTGCAAATTTTCTCGTGTATGATCAAACTGATTGGTCAAGACACCATCCAGATTCACATGTAAGATAATACCATAAGATAGAGTCAACAAATGAATTGTTTACTTCACTATGGTCCGAAAATTCTTCAGCAAGCTGCGAGCGTCGATCTGAATCGTCCTCATGGAGTGCATGAAATAACCTGTGTATGTATGATTTCAGTCCAAGGTCTCCCAGTCATCGATAGACACTTTGTAAAAAATTTCATGATCAGAACCGTGCAATTGACATGACATTCTGCGACAAGAAAAAGTTGGAGCAGTCTCAGCACAGCAGCTTGAATGTCAGGGGTTTTATCACAGATGATCCTTCAGACCTCGGATCATTACATGCGGCGCCGGCAATTTCAAACTTCTATATAAGTCTCTGCTAAGTTTCCAAGCTTGTAGACTGGAAGGCACGCTTGGATCGAGTGGTCACCGCGTTCGCCTGATCCTACGCCAGCAGATTCTTTGTCTTTTTTTGGAGTGTTTAAAAGATTTGGCCTACAGAAGAAAATCCAAAAATATCGAAATTTGGGGATAGCAATAGCAGACGGAGTAAGGTCAATTGACAATCAATGTACCAAAGGGTATGTCAGTCAGACATCAGTGCTTTCAAGACAGCTTAAAATGTAAAGCCCAAGCTTGTTATCATTTCCGAAGACTGAAGCAGAATTGCTAGCTTACCTTGGTGAATTCGTTTGCACTTTTTATGCTTTTATATGAGTATTTTCTTGTTTGATAGATTTTGCGTTACATTTGACACACCCTGTACTTAATGCATGTCTGCACTGTAGTACGTCAATGTTCTGTATGTGGTGCGTAAATTCAAGAGCACCCATCGCCAACCACTACACTGCAAAATTCTGTGGCATTGTTATAGTTGAGTAAAATTTATTATGTGGAGATTATTAGATGATTTATGATAAAAGAAATGCTTGATTTCAATTTCATTCTTTTACTTTGCTTTGCCTTCCCACATAGACGTTCAGGCAGTCGATAAATCAAGATTAGAGTCAAATTGAAATTCTAAATGCAACTCACGGCTGCATAAGCGGGCTTGCTATTGGGGCACTCGAATTAGATGAAATCCCAATTGAACTCATTAACTGAAATGCGTGAGCTGCTGATGATTGGTTTGGAAGATAAAGTGGTAGTAGACCAAGAAATTGGCTTTCAAAAAATGGCAGAGGTAAAAAGTGAAATTGACAGTAGATTGTATAAAGGTGCGTCAAAGTTGTCAAAGAAAGCTGTCGCCAAAACCAGAGAAGAATCGCGCTGTCAAGCAAAAAGGTAGTTATCGCACTCTATCTCGACTTTCGGTCTCGACGAAGCCTAGAGTGTCATAACTATTGGCTCGCTTTACTGTAGTACAGGTGTTACAACCACTGTTCGATTGGAATGTCCTAAATAACAAGACTTCGGCTGGTTCTACAAGCATACGGACGTGAAAGAACGCAGCTCTATCACATCTTTCCAATGTTTTATTTGTCCAACGAGCAGGAAAGACGGTCGTGATAAGAATATGCGGCAGGTAGCGTTCTATTCCATGCCAGCTCTACTCTGTTGAGAAGACACTGGCAGGGTTAAACTATTCTTCAAATCAGTCTCTTAAACCAATGTCTCATAAAGTGAAGAATACACTAAGGGTGGAATCCTGTGCAGCGAGTTAAACTGTGGTTAAACTAACTCTAGTTAAATTCGAAGGTTAACGATCACATTTATCTCCATAATTTTATTTGCATTGAGAAGGTTTTACCTACCATTTTCAAAGAGACGTGTTCTTAATCCTGATTGAATAATAGGGTGGAATTATCCATAAATGATACTGTTTTTCATTCTTCTTATTCACTTAATGGATGTTTCATTAAGAAATTGTCAGCAGTATAATCGATAATATGTTATAGAGATTAGAGAATTAGCTGTCTAGAGAATTGACCGGTCATAACCGAAATAAATCAGATATGCTTCGCTCGAAGTGCAAATTCTATGCAAGCCTGAAATCCTGAAATCCTAAAGTCCTGAAATCGAAAATTCCCATCATCGAAATTGAATTGGATGTGTAGCTTATCTGATATTTGTGATTTATATTTTGCATCTACAATTTGTTGAAGTGGCCTACACGATGATAACACACATAGAAATTGAAATTACATAACAATGAGATCTAACGAATTGAACGTTTATCACCGAATAATGAGAGAAAGCTTGATGAGAAAGATTATTTAATCTGACATGCAATTACGGTCACATGCGTGCATATCGCCATCAGTTTGACAAATCAGTTTTACACAAACGGGCATTTCCGTGGCACATCAAAAAATCGCTTTTGTAAAAAAATGCATCATTTCCCCATTCAAGGTTTAGTTAGGATTTCACTTTGTTATATAATGATTCATTAGTTACATTCATTATTCATTTGTTATATATATGCGTGCATAGGCCTAGTTGATTGACAGGATTATTTCATGTTGATGTGTTTTATGATTTTCTGATGCGTTTATTTCGTTTTGTGTTGAAATAAACAGATTCCAAAAACCTTAAGTCTACCTCTATATTTCATTACAATTTGCTAAGAAAACATGGTCTAAAGGACTTTTAAAAGCAAAATTTAAGTCTTTTGATCATTTTATTTCATTTAAATTGACCGCATGCAATGGTATTTTTGTGTCATGCTTCATACAAGAAGGACACAAATGAAGGGGCATACATTGATTAACGTTGCGCATGTTTGTCCGCATGTTTTCCAACGAATTCGGAATTAGCATCTTGATTAGCGAAGTTAAAAGGCAAGTGACTTTATAACGTCGTACATTGCTTGATGGGATGTTGTTGAAGTGCTTCTTTACAAAATGGGACACACTTGAAAGTCAGATTATTTCTGTCTAAATATGATAAGAAATATAATAAAATTACCACACTGAATAAGAAGATAAGCATTGACATTTTTTGCGAAAATTAAGTCCAAGTCACGACGTTTCTCGAGATTCTACAGCCATTTTCTAATGTAGAGTCCTTATACCCGCCGAAATAGCATGATGTCATATGAATAACAATTTTAAATACTAGAAAGACCTATAAATAGCAACGCTTTTAAATTCTTTCCTTCACATTTTTTGAAAGTTTCTGTACAACGGAGTTCATTTGGAGAACAAATGCTGCATGTAGTACAACTACCAACGTCACGTGACCACAATGACTCTGACTTAACATATGAATCTGGTTTCAACAATAGCACTGTTCCACATACGAACATGTATACTAATATCAAAATCATCGGATTGTGTGTCTTAATGCAACAGTATGGATCATGGAACAGAACTGTTTTAATGAAAATCGCCCCACATATGCATATATACATCATGTAGGGTACATTATTCCCATCAAATGAATATCTTTAAAAACATAGATATGCAGAAGACATGCAGAAGATATGCTCGGCTTCCGCTAGCAAGTCACCTGACTAATTGCAAACGCACTTTCGCATTCAGCAGCCTCCGTTGAGCCCCCTTCTTCCGCCTCTAGAACTCTTCGTCCACTCACATCTTTGATTTCTCATTTATCTTGACTTCTGTATATTCAGACGTTATCTCAAAGCTCATCTGTAATGCATCTAACCGGAATCTCTCTATCCCAGTTTGATTTGCTGACATGGTTTCACGCATGGTGCATGTGTATACTGCATTTCGGTGCTAGCTGTTCATAAAAGTCACTGACAACTATTGGAAAAGCCAAAAGTATTGCGTTTGATTTTCAATTATGTCACCGACAAATGAGAGGGTTCTACAAAACAGCAGAGTTGCATTAATAAACTGGTTTTCTTGGCATTGTGCTAAAAATAAGCGGGTCACTTCTCTCTTTATTTGCCTTCGTAAAGTTATGTACAATAAAATTGAGTCGGCAAAAACCACGGCGCTTCGTGTCACAGACACATCAAAATGTGGGACCGTGCAGATACCAAGCGAACGACACGAAGCGTCGTGGTTTTTACCGACTTAATTTTATTGTACATAACTTTATGAAGTCAAATAAAGAGGTGTGACCCGCTTGTTTTTAGCACAATGCCAAGAAAATTGAATTACTTCCTGTTCCTAGCCTTCAACATCATCAAACTCTGGTTTGTTTGAATTTGTTGCTGCTTGGCAAGAGGTCAATATTTCTACGCAGACTAATGCATCTAAAATTCCTCAACTATATCTGAAAGTGTGAGACATAACATCGTCTATGAAGAAAACACTTACATTGTATGTATACTTCCTCGTATTTTGCGTATAAAGTCAGCTCTTTGTCAGGTTCATCTGAGATAAATTTGCTTGGTGAATTGATATGGCGTTCATGTTCCGCTAGCCATTAATAATCCTTTTGTTATTTTCCATCGTGTAATAACTTTTAATGAACCTTCTGCCTCATAGCCGCAGTGAATTTGAATAGTTTATTCTGTCACAATATCATAGCAAATGGTATCAGTTTGTATCTTCTTTCGATAACATCTCACGACGTGAAATTAGCAAAGTTCAGCTTCGATGAACTCTGAGTATTAGAAATTAGTAATTAGTGCATATTGTATATTTCCCACCTGCGTCTTCTATTCTCTAAAAACGTTTTGGAATAAAAAGACATCAAAGAATGTCATGAATATTAGTGGTGTAATCGCGTATTTTTTAAGATATGCCAATGGATACATCATTAGATTGATAATTTGGTCATTTGCTAAGAAACAAATTTGAGAGATAAGAACAAGATGTGATCTAAATCATTGCGGAAGCTGCAGACGTCATCAGCATGGTAAGGGAGACTGGGGTGACTTGGCATATGGGTTCTCCTGATGAAACTTTTATTCTAGGCAGTAGAAAATCACCAGTGCTATTTCCAGAACCATCTCTGCATCAAACAGTAAAAGTATCATGATGCCTGTTTCAGTCGTTTATGTCTCAGGCGAGTATAAAAAAATTGGCGAAAAATTATCTTTTTGTAGTTTGATGTAGATATTCCCGAAATGTTCTGTATATATGCGCGGACGAGTAGAAGAGCAAAATTGTGCCTTAGTTTCTCTCATAACGCAGACTTCATGTGAGTGGCGCTGTAGCACGAATTCGTGAAGCACATGGCACCTGAGACGTTAAAATTCGTCCAGATTAGTAGATGGAGAGTTGGCATATGGAGATGGAGAGAGTTATTTTACTTTTTACAAAATACTTGAGCTAAATATCTAAGACATTTTCATGGGGCTCCTGTTAGACCGACCAAATTAGTAGCGACCATGTTTGAGTCTTGTAGATGCTATTGATGACTTTCATAATTGGTAGACCTAATATGAGTTCACGAAGTGAACTGAAAGGAATTTGGAAATTTAGGTATCTGCTTGTAAATTCGATCAAACGAGTTAATAAGGTGGCTCAATGACTCCTCAATTTCTCTTACGTTTTCTGGAACCTTTATTTGCTGAAATCTCTAAGAAAAACTGTTTGTGCGCAATATTCTTTGTTTTACAAATGCACTGATCACAGATCATGATCAAATACGATGGATCTACTTATATAGCAATCGTATTTAATCATTGAGCTGAATGAATACTTCAGTTATTCTTAATCAACATTCTGAAAAGCATGCACTGTTCAAAAATATTCTCTCTAGAGAAAT
The DNA here is from genome assembly GCA_907163375.1 of Prostheceraeus crozeri. Classification (NCBI taxonomy): domain Eukaryota; kingdom Metazoa; phylum Platyhelminthes; order Polycladida; family Euryleptidae; genus Prostheceraeus; species Prostheceraeus crozeri. Next base: position 424,773 of record CAJQUW010005941.1, on the reverse strand, counting down.
TCTTGGATTAGACATTTACAAATTCTCAACGTAACAATGAAGAGACGGACTTTAATCGTATTCCCCAATGTTAATGTGAAATGAATAATTAACGACTGTCCGTTTGTCTTACGTCATCTGCGCCGTCATCAAAGCATGGAGTCCATACCAAGTAATTATGGAAATAGATAGAGTCAATCTGATTCAAAGTCGGCTCATCGTAGGTGAAAGGAGAGAATCTAGAAATTAGTGGAAAGCTTTTCGATCTAATTAAATTATGGACTGACTATATGCATACATCTTCATTTATTTCTTTCCATTTTCAGTGACCTGGAAGATGTTCGGAATGACCGTATCCACCTGGATATTTGGTGAGTCCTTCTCACGTCCCAAGACTTTCCGCATATTGCCTCAAGATATAATAAGAGATAAACCGCGTCTGGTGTCCAGTGACAAGGGTAGGTCAAACAAAGACAATACGAGACTAACTAAGGGATGAAAGCAAAATACAAAGCGACATTGATAGGAGTAGAAATTGGGACAATTAATGGCTGTCTAATAATTATCTTTTGACTAGGATGTCTCCAACGTCAATCTTTTTCTTAACTCACCGCCAAACCTTTACAGGGATCACGACGATGAATCAAATGTTTTTGATGCTGTCAGCCGTCTTAATCAAGTGAAAGGTATGCGTGGCCTTGGTCGATATTTCAAGCAGGTCGGTCAATCAGCGAGGACGGTCGGCAGTGGAGGTGATGTTGACGATTTTCTTGGCTGCGTGACAATCAAACTCGACGTAAGTGTCCTCGAATTATTCAACTAACAAGTTTCATGAAAGTATTACTAGAGAGAAGACATCACGACCGCAGCGTCAGTGATGTGACACAGTCTTTCTGAGTACAGATATGATGCTAAAACATAGGAGTCTTGGACAGTGGTGACTTGTAATGGTGGGCTGCGATGCTGTCTAGTCCCAAAAGTGTACTGGAAGTCCCGATGCCCTTCCTACCAGCTCCAATGACACTTTTCGGGCGAAACCACACGAGCCAAATAATCACATGCCATGCGCTTAAGCGCTGTACCACGGACACAACAAACTGTGTAGAGATATCTACATGTTCAATATTTGTGTCAGATTGGTGCACGCAGAGCTCAATTATGATTCAATTCCGTCTGACTCAACTGAATCCCGGTGTTATGATATTCTTTTTTCCCAATCTAAGTTGTTGACCGGAAAATGCATATCAGAAAACCGCCATTACTTAGTTTCCCTCTCGGAAAGAGAGAAGCAAGTGCAAACTTTAGGAAGTCTCCGAGAAGACACAAGCTTCGATATCTCAACAGACAAGATAAAGACATTATTCTCTTTGACATTTTCAAGATAAAGAGGGGAAATTGAATGAGAATAAGTGTCAACTTCCAAAAATTGTGACTCTTCTTCTCCCGGAAATTCTAATCTGCATTACACTCCCCCGTCCACGAAGCTGAGGGCAGGGGAACGTAAGAAGAGTAACACATTCTCTTTAGATGTTCAATGGAATGCTTTGTAACTCAGTGGTATACCAACATACAAAAATTGAATGAATTCATCTCTCTGATGCGCGTACGCAGTGGTATTCCGCAGGGATCCATTATCGGTCCTTTCTTCATGTTTCTTACATGGTTGAAGTGCTTCGTTTCTCGATTATTTCATCTGGGTTACGCTAACAGTGCAGTTCTCATCTTAAGTTTCAATGTGGGAAAGAGTTTTCTTTTGAAAATACATTTGAGTAGATTATATAACAAAGCAGCAATAAACATTTTCCGTTAAACGTCAGAAGATCTAACCTGTTGGTGTGTCTAAAAGTGCTCTGGAGCATCTATTCTTGGAATGAGAATTTAATGTTGATGCTATGCGCATATTAGGCAGCACACTGGCGAGAGGAAAGTGGGATATTAAATTTCTTAAGGCTTCGAGAAAAGGTGTAACCCGAGCTCATTTTCCTTTGGAATTATAAGGGCCATGAATGATTAGAAGCAACTGATGTATTTATTTGGCCGTATATTTTGTCGCGGATCCCCACTTTTGGTCATGCCTCGATTGAGCAATGTCTACTTCGATTACATCTCCGAAAATTTTGGACTGTATCGATTTCTTCAATGAAGGCTGTGTTCGCATCTTTCAGAATGGTGTGAATTGTCTCATCCTTTTAGGAATGCTTTCATAAATGATGTTTTCAAACATCTTTGTAAAACCAAAAAATCAGATTCGCATCCCACCACGTTTTCTGTGTTCAAACCAGCATTACATCGAACTGTAAAAAACTAACATGTATTTCGTTACTTACATTTGCGATTTCTTTCAGGCAAATTTGAAGAAATACACAATCTTTGATGTTGAAATTTTGTCATGAATATCGGTGTAACATCCCAAAAGTATATTTGGAATGCGCACAGCATTTTGTTACTCACTGAATAAAGAATAATGATGAACTTTATGGAGATTATTTGCTCCTTTGGAACAATAAGTCTTAGAAATGAGATCTGCATTGTCGGGTTATGTCTCATTGATATTCTCATATCTTCCCGCGCCGGTTTATAAGATCTCGATTTCAGCAATGACTTCATCCTCCTGCATCTTTCTTCTGCTGCCTTTATTCAAACTCAAATTCTTTTTGTGATTACTTTGTACTGAATGCCATCGATTCCCTTACTTCGAGAGAGAAAATGCACCAATATTAGCTTTAGAAGCTATCTGAATCAGTCATCAAAGTTTCGAAGATAACTGTTGCTTCAACAAACATCACGACTTTCCTTTGTGTGTTCCACAACGAAATAGTTGTTGCCAAATGACAATCAATTTCAATTTGTTAATTAATCAATTATCTAGCCTATGTGTAGAAAATACATGCTATCTAATTACAATAATAGCTACAATAATTATATATATATATATATATATATATATATATATATATTATATCTAGAATAATGTATAATAATCTATAAATAGCAAGTAAAATTAACATGCTAAATGGAATGCATAAGTATAGAACGGGAGAGCTGTTTGGATAGTAACCTGCTTGAATCGATCACATAAAAATTAGGGCATGATTTTTTGGATTTATTTTCCTTGCACGCGAATATGATCACCCAGTTCGATGAAGCCCAGATTTCTATCGATTTCTCATTGATTACGCACTCAAAGGCGCCCAAGATCCTAGTGTAGTCTGATAAGTAAATAAATCTATGTGCTTCTGCGCAGCGATTTTGAGTTTTCCAATTGCGATCGAAATTTGATTCTTTGTATGATTTAGATCGATCGTTTCATTTCGATCGAATTATTTTCCTTTTCATTTTCTTATAATGAGTTTTTTATTCTAGTGAAGCTAGTCTTCAATTTTTTGTCAAAACCCACCTTCTACACCAACACCAGGCTTGTTTGCTAACGGGACATGTTGAATGCTGCGTGCTGTATAATATTTTCTCGTCATGTAGACGGACATGCATTTTGTTGGGATTGCATTCATCAGCAGCTTCAACATATACAAGATGCAAGCATTACAGGATGTAAATGGATCCATAATCCATATGTTTCGAAAGTGCATGATTTCAATCATTTAGCAATTGCATTAGTTTCATTTTTGAATGTATTAGTAGCTGAGTGTTCATTCTGTTGCATACGTAGAGGTGAATATACGCGATTCGTAATTGATTGATCAAATATCAAGTCGTAATTCTAGGTCATTTTGATCAGTTGCCATCACTCGTTCCGTGTCTTAATTGATTGATTTCCATCAGGCCTACTTGAACTGCTAAATTCATTCATTAATAAATGCATATTTCAATCACAGTTGGAACCGATCACGGCTTGAGCGGTCACAAATCCCACCTAATCTGTAGATTGAAGCTGTATTTATAAAGTTCCTTTATGATTCGATTTCAAGCTGCATTAATCTTGAACCTTTCCACTGATTTTGTGAAAAATCGTCAATTCATTCACAGAGATTCATTGATTTGGAGGCTACCTGGCTGCACACTTGTTGGCAGTATGGGGTCAATTTGATGATAAATCTTTTATTCCGATGGAAACATTTCGTTCATTCGCAAATTAATCGGTGATGCACAGAGCTGGAAGCGTACTCGGGTCTGCTCCTGGCCTGAAATATTAAGAATCCGGTCGAGATATACATGCTAGACCCGTGCGCCGCCGGCGAACGCCGCCGCGGTCACTTCTTCGGTGTCGCGCCGGCGGAGACATTTTTCGTTTCATTTGGATTAACTGTCTCCACTGCATTTCTAACTGGAGCATATCGTTTGTTCCTGAGGAAAAGTGCAATTATACTTTCTAGTTGGGTATAACCAAGAGAGTAGCCCTACATTCTGACAGGAACAAAGTTGTCGGTGAATAAGCTTGTATGGGTATCGATCGGTCAAGCTATAACATATTCACATTGCTAGAATTCAAGAATATTACGTGTACTGTACAGTAAAGACTTATCTGCCGTAAATCGGCAATTGAATTTTCACGACGTGACGCAGGTCCTGCTGCGTCGTAAAAATTCAATAGACGATTTACGGCAGATAGGTCTTTGTTCTTAATTACTGTTTGAAACATGAGTCTGTCTCAACACGCCATACTTGCATTATCGTACAGTAATGAAGCCGTGATATCATGCAAATAATTCATCGGTTACTCAACGTTATATGAGGCTGTCGTATTTCTGCTAATTGCACAAAAATTACAATTGTTGTTTAATTGAGAATCCTTAGTTGATAAAAAGCAACTTCCGTGAATTTTGCCGACTGGATAGGCTACATGCATCACAACATTTTCAGATGGTGAATATTTACCGAATTCTTCTGTACTAATTTTAATCAGTAATTAGATTTAGACTATCCGTTTTTTTCGATTAAGCGAAGGATAGCGAAGAATAGGCCTATACTTAGATACTAAGGAGAGATCCAACTTCTATTCTCATGAACTCAACAGATGTGCGCCGATAAGCGCCGCCGCCGATGAAAAATATATCGGCACAGGGGTCTAATACATGCATGTTGTGCATATATTCACTGCATCAATTCTTGTGACGATTCTCGAGTAATAAGAAGAGATAAATATTGGCATATCAAGTAGGAAGCCACAAATATAGTATCTAAGAAAGTTAAAAGGCAATGCAGATTAAAGCCGCTCGAATTTGCCATAACGCGTCAAATTATGCCACCGTATTCATCAAGGGAAATTACACTAGTGCAGCTGGCACTAGCTTATTTGGCTCAGTATCTGAATCTTGAAGTCCAACAAAGATAATTATTAACATCCAACATGGACATGAATTTGTAAAAGATAATCATATGGTTGCCAAATCTTGTATTCATCTACAACAAAATCAGCCAAAGTAGCAGGCTAACATAATACAAGCAATCAGTTAATCGATAATTTACTAACCGTTCAGTTTGCGCCCAACTGTGCAATATTGAAACAAAAACAATTTTCATTTTTCATGGCCACGTCGCTTCTCTTGGTGAATTTACATGCGGAATGAAATTGCATCAGACATTTGGACAGAATGTGAACATGACTTTGACTCACGAAGGCACCGAGATTTTGACAATGGCAGATGACAGCAACAATGAAACACTTTACCAATCAAAGTGAAGCAGAATCAACCGGGACGGATCAAAAGATAGAAGTAAAAATGAATACATAAGTCACAAACAGTAGAAATCATGTTAATAAGGTAAAGTCACAAAAGTCTCAAATTGAAAAGATACTCTTTCTGCACACACAAAGGTGGCTTTAACATTTATATACAAACACTTCTAAAATTGGCAATGAAAATTTAAAGCGAGTGCGTTTTAAAATGGAAAATTTGGAAGCCTCGTCACACAAAACTTGAGAGCGTTTGTCGCAAGTAATCAAGTGTCTGGTAACCGCGGATGACGGAGCATTCGTAGACCTCGGGCGTTTATCTTTTCCTTTACGGAGCCATTTTGTAAGGTGCTCAGCTATTCGAGCTCCCAAACTACTATATGTCGGCAGAACGGTTAGACACTTTCATTAATGATGAGGTTCTTCATTAATGATGGTCAAGTGTAGAAAAAGATTAACTTAACTGACTCGGGCCAATTTAAAATCAATCCGGTCTGGCTCTGACATATTGGAGTCAATGCGGGTCCAGGCCGGCCCGGTTCCAGCGCTGGTGATACAACCAGCAATAACGAAAGATTTTCACTTTCAGTCACATGTACAGATTGTTTCATAAAAAATGGATCACCCTTAAACATCGCCTTAACTTCAGCTTTGTCTAACTCCGCCAAACTTGAACGAATTTCTCTGAAATTTGGAAGATATGTCAGTTGTGCTTGCTAATATCATTGTTGGAAATTTCAAGCATGAATATTGAGTTGTTTTCCTGTTACAGATAAAAAAGTAGTAGATAGTTTGATCTTCATTTAGCAATGTTACACAAAATCATACCTCACTCTTATAAAATTACATTTGTTTCCTTTGTTATGTAATATGTTGTTCTACAAGCCAAAAGCTATCAAGCAAAACAAAAATAAAGAAAATCGGTCAATCAGAGCCAGTATAGCACCATTATTCATCAACAGTAATGTAACTGCTACATGTGATTAACTGGACTTCATGTTCCATAGCTTCCTGACTTCGTTGCGGCGGTGTTGGCAGCACTCCTGATTGCTTTCAGCTAGAAATCTATCTCTTACCGGTTGAAAACAATACAAAATCACAAATGAACAATAACGAGATCGCATTCACAAAAGGCAAAGTGTCAGCCTTGCTAGAACTCGGGTTTTCTTTGCGAGCTACAAGCAAGCGACTAAATGTCCCTTACACAAATGTGCATCGATGGCATAATGATGATTTTCGACTCTGTCGTAAAGAGGGCTCTGGCCGTCCACGCAAAACATCCAAACGTAGAGACCGCCTAATTTTGAGATTTGTTAAAGTTGATCCAAGTCTCTCGTTAACTGAGATGGCTGCACTAGTCTCGTCTATTTCTAAGTCCACTATTCGTAGAAGACTTATTGAGTCGAATTTCAAGAGCTGTAAGAGGCCATCTCAGATCGAATTATCAGATCAGCATACAAAAAGACGTCTCAGATGGGCAATGAGTCATTGTCACTGGCGAAATCAATGGGATCGGGTTGTCTGGTCTGATGAGGCATCAGTCCGTCTGAAGGATAGTGATGGTCGATTGAGATTATGGATAAAATCTGATCAGGAAATTCCGAGACATTTACATCGTCCCCGGGTACAAGGTGGTGCAACTCTACTGATTTGGGCTGGCATTTGGACCAATGGCCGCTCTGAACTTCACATACAGCAAGGAACCATGAATTCTGAACGCTATGTGAATGTTTTACGAATGAACATTGGCCAAATGACAGATCAACTTGGTGATCCATCGACTTGGTTATTTATGGATGATAATGTTACGTGTCACAGGAGTAGTAGAGTCAACTTATGCAAGTCTCAATTAGGGCTTAGGACATTATCTTGGCCAGCTCGTTCTCCTGATCTGAATTCCATAGAAAATGTATGGAGTATTCTAAAACGTAACGTTCGTCGTTCACTGCTACCTACAGATGGCGTATCACAACTTACGTCACTGTTAAAAAGAGAGTGGAAAAAGTTAGATCAGTCAAAAATCAACGATATCATCGAATCAATGCCTAGACGAATTGGTAATGTCATTGACAATAAGGGTAGGGCCACAAAATATTAGCTTCTTAAGAACCGTTACTGTATCATAGCTTATCAGATTATATAAGGAAATTTAAATATATTAGGGACATGAAATAACATGAAAAATGCTTTCTGTATCATACTTATGTTTTATTTAGTCAAATTTTAGGATGATCCACTTTTTATGAAACGGACTGTATTTGATAAAACGCCTGTACACCGTGACTGCATCATGTGCGATATATTGATGTTGTCTCAACTCAACTTCAAGTGCATAATCTTCACATTAACTAAGCGCTGTGTACATTACATTACACTGTTACACTTCCTATATTGTCAGAAACGTTATTGCAATGGCACTGTATGATTCCAATAGGTGCTTATAATAACTTTACTGGCAGGATAGTGAGTCGCGTTTAATTCAGATTTCGTTGGAATCACTTGCAATCCTCAGGGAGGCATTCGTCAATAGTCTACAGTAGTTTGTTCACAGTCAAAATAGTCTTGAGTTTGAAAATCAACATTGCTCTTCAATTGTCATCATTCATGAACGAAGAATTATAATGCGCAATTCTTTCGTGAAACTTGCATGAAGATCGATGCATACATAATACTTGGATAGGCCTATTTTATTACCCGAAATCAGATATACACAAGTCCGTGCAGCTATAGCCTATACAATAGGCTATTATTAATCGTGGTGCATTTAAAAGCTAGTGCATGATTTCATTTGTTATCTTGCTTGTAATTGTATATTCGCACATTTACATGTTTGTTTCACATTCATAACGAAAAATTCTTTTAATTTAGATACAATATGAGGCAAAGGCATTGGCGGGCTCCATCCCTAGTGTCAATGATTGACAAGGAAGCTGGCTTGGTTTTGAAATCAACAAAACGCATTTCATCATGATAGAATTCTCTAAAACTGAGAATTATCATTATCATTTATCAGGATGATAATATTTGTTCTAGTGAAGACAAAAAATCGTCGAGGTCATTATCTATGCCTATATATATTTTTCATAAACCCCGAGCGCTTTCGCGGCCTCTATTCAAGGAGTGCACGGCCGTGATGAACACATAGCGATACACAGACGGCTAATAAAGCTAGCATCAGAACATGCAATGGCGTGGACAATGAGGATGACGTCACAATAGTGCAACAAGACGAGAAGGACAACCCTAGACGAAATAGAAGATATACAGTAGTCTACACAGGAAATAAAAAAGCGGAGAGCAAATTATCGACAGGAAAAGTAATAAAAAGAGAAAAGTACTTGTAAAATCACTAATGAAGTCTGAAGGAATACTTCACTTCTTTCTGGATACACAGAGAAGGACGGGGATGTGAAATAAACAGAGACTCCAAAATAGGCAATGTGGCTGGAGACCTAAGGACACTGAAATCGAATAGTTCGAATTACGAATAGTTGTGTCTTGTACTCAATGTCTTTCCTGCCTGTGAGCCAGCTTTATTGTTTTCCACACGTCAAAGTCCTGTCCACTCTCTGAAGGATGCTGCACCGCCTCTTAGTCGTACCTGCCTTATCTACAAGTTCTCATGTGACTGCAGAAACAGCTACGTAGGGCGCACTGACAGGTGCTTCAGGATCCGGATAACATAACATTTCCCGAAATGGCTGGTACTTGGCAATCGTCAGCGTCCACGCTCCAAAGAAGAACCTGCCACTACCATCTGTCATGTGTTGGACTGTGATCGTTTCAGCGGCAGTGTGTTTTCCTCCTATTTTTCAATTTTGAGTGTCTCTATGTCTCCAGTCACTTTGCCTATTTTGGAGTCTCTGTTTATTTCACATCCCCGTCCTTCTCTGTGTATCCAGAAAGAACTGAAGTATTCCTTCAGACTTCATTGGTGATTTTACATGTACTTTTCTCTTTTTATTACTTTTCCTTGTCAATAATTTGCTCTCCGCTTTTTTATTTTCTGTGTAGACTACTGTATATCTTCTATTTCTTCTAGGGTTGTCCTTCTCGTCTTGTTGCACTATTGTGACGTCATCCTCATTGTCCACGCCATTGCATGTTCTGATGCTAGCTTTATTAGCCGTCTGTGTATCGCTATGTGTTCATCACGGCCGTGCACTCCTTGAAAAGAGGCCGCGAAAGCGCTCGGGGTTTATGAAAAATATATATAGGCATAGATAATGATTTCGACGATTTTTTTGTCTTCACAAGATTATTGGGGCTTCACCATACTTCAAAAATATTTGTTCTGGTCAGAATCCTAACTATTCAAGCAGAATAGATCAAAATATTTTCTTGAAATGTATCCAGTTGTCTCTTTTTGAAATTTTTAAATTTCCTCACAAATATTTCTCTTTGCTGATCATGTGAAGCAACAACTAGAAAGTAAACACTAATTAGTTAAGATAATAATGGCTCGTGTGTAGAGCTATTTTCGCATTCAAACTACTGTTCATTTCAACGACAACGCTTTCTCAATTATTGATTAAAAGTTTCTCACCAAGAAGTCACGGAGATGGGAGCACATGTGAGCGCACTCTATGGCTTCTCTGCAAAAACCTACATTTTGTGATACATTCCTTTCACTAGATGTCGGCGTATGAGTCGGAAATAAGAAAGGTCTTGAAGAAGCCGCCCTAACTTTTAAAGCATTGCTCCGAAGCTCATGAAAATCTGCTTGCTGCACATTTAGCGTGCGAATTTTTCAATGGTTCACTCACTCAGTGATTTTTACAAATTTTTGAATAAATTTTTAAAATATAATAGTCCCTTAGTTTTCCTATATGACACTCGGATGGTTAAATGCACTGAGAAGCAACTTTTCAGTACAAAGAATGATTGGCAAATTTGATTTCTAAAGGAATGAAAATAAAAGATAGGTGTATAAAATGCGGAAGATTTTCTTTCAAAAGTGACCGTTATAATAAATCTGTAAAATAACATTTTACAAGTCTAAATGCCTTCAAATATTGCTTGATACTTGAGAGCTCCCAAGTGATTGTGAAAAGAAACAAGAACACCGCTTAATTTTACCATAACTATTGAAATATTCAATGGGTAGTGTATACATAACATTCAGATTTTGACGACTGTGCTCGATGTCTATGGCATAGTTGATGAAAATGATGATAATAGGATTAATTGACTCAATTTAGCTAGCCACTTTTCTGTAAAAACACAGATTTCCGCAAGTTTAGAGATGAATTTAGTCATTTCCGAGATCGATTCAAAATCAGAAATAATAACGAGAGGGGTAGCGGTTTTGCATATGGAATTACAGAATACTGCTTTTTCTGATCGATGTTTTGAAGGAAAAACACATTCTGAGAAAACGCAATAGGCAAAATACATTTTGTGCGCGAAGTTTTTGATTTACAAAGTGATCTTTATGGAGTTACATTAAGTGTTCGGTGATTCTTAGTTCAGACTTGAGGAAGAGTATCATCCAAACTTAATTATTCAGTCAATTAGAAGTCAAGTGTAGTTGTACTTTCAGTAATTGATAAGCTGTAATTCCGAACGCATTTCGATGTAAGGCTTATCGTGATGTTAATTACAAAAGAAGCATAGAATTCTTGGATTGGTGGTTGTTTTTGCTATTTAATATTATTAATTTTGAAGTTCTACTGATATTTATATCATCTTACACATCGCCGTGATATCTGCGGAAACTCAAGAACAGATGGAAATTGTTACAGCAAAAAAAAGAAATTGTTGAACAAATAGCTTGACAGAGGTTATTTCGATTGCATATAGAACAGATGACCTACTTCAGCTCTAATGTTGGTCTAACCAAGTTAAATGGTAATTTCTATGTAAGAATTCCGCAAATTCAGTAAACAAAATTAGATAAATATTCTTTAAATTTTATTTGTTCCTGGTACGCTCCCTGACTCATGGAGAAGAAATATAAAAGCTGCAGAAAATTTTGATTTTTGAATTATAGATTATTTACATGATAACTACATATATGCTTTTGTAGATGAACAAAAATACCAAACATATGGTCATGTGTACTTTGCAATGATCTGTAAGTAATCTGACTTGATTAAGATGCTCAATTTCGCAAAAAGAATTGACAGACAAATTTCAATTTCAAAACGTACTGCAAAGTAAAGGTCAAACCTTGATGCGTCCATGTGCCAAATCTGATAAATCTCGAATTGGTTGTTACAAACAGATAGAAACTAAATGTCACAAATTATTATGAGTCATAACTATTTTACTTTTTGAGCAATCTGCTGGTTGTTCACACGGAAAAGCCATGTGCTGAATTGTATAATTAAAACGATGTTGCATCGTGTCATGTCTTCTTCAAATTAAACTATTCCTACTAATATTTTGAGAGTAATTTTTCATCCGGCTTTTCATGGAACTTGCACATGAGCGAAATTGTCAAGAAATGTTATAAGCGCATCTTTATAGATCTTCAAACATTTAAGTCGTGCTGGCAGTCCACAAGATATTATCCACAACTGCTATGTACTTTTCATCAGATCGCAGTTGCCCTAAGCATTCCCTTGTTTTTGTAATTTATCAGGTTGCCTTTTCAAGAAACTTATGCTTGTTGAACGTGGAGCTTTTGAATTTTTTAGGAATACTGTATTTACTATTTCGCCGCGAGATCGAAAACTGTTTGCTTCAGCAAATTTTTCATTGGATTCGTTGACTGGCTGTTCTTTGTCTTTATCTTTTTCATGTGTAGCTTCTATCTTTTGTAATAAGTATTTTTGTAACACATTCATTACAACACTGTAATGCAATAAACACTTATATTCTAGTATATATCAAAAATGTGTCGGAGGGACTCCAGTACCCCTCCCCACCCGGCTAAATTGCGGTTAAATTCGTATTACCCTGGATATAATTACTGGGTATTTTGTACAAATCATTTTGTTACATCAGCTATTAATCCTGATAATGTCTGAATTAATCTGCATGTCTTAATGTTCGTTGCAAGTGGTTCGAGAATGAACTGTTCAAATTATCTATAATGAGGAAAGTTTTTCTCAAAGCATATCCCAAAATAAAAAGAATTTCTGTCGAATTTGTCTTTGGAATGTAAAGCTGACTTCCTGAAGCCTTACTTTGAATACACAGTTTTAGGAATTTCATTTCGCCTACATTCTACAAAATGCAATTTCATTGAGAGAATGGTAATATCATCCTGTGTGGAAATAAAGTATCAAAGAGCATCATATTGTCAGATATAGGTGTTAAGATTCCAACCTTTATTTTTCCCTATTCCACAAGAGGGTATTAGTCAAAATTAGATGAACGTCAAAGTAGTAAACTGATCTAACAGATGAAGAATAAGATTTAAGATTCTGATGCGTTACTTTTCTCTTCTATTCGACTCACAAATTATGCTTATTATTTTTGTATCTCCTTCAAATCGTTCATAAGTACACTCTTGTTTCATTATCTACAACATCCGGACGACATTCCAAAATATAGCACTAGGCGAAGCCAAGTGTTCTATCTTTGAATAGATGACGGATTGAAGTAGGTGCATGACTACAAATTGTGCATAATTTAGTTATGGTACAATGTGGAATATAGAAAGTAACGATGCATCTCGTAGCGATGATATTTGTATCGCTGCATGTGAGCGTTGTTTTGGAAATCTCAGCGTATATGTACACGTGTATTCATAGCATTTCTGCCCGCTTCTTTCCTAAATTGCCACCCAGTCCATTTCAATTACGCACAATATTACTAGCATAGATTTTATCGGGCGACAATGAAGGACATTTTCAGGCGCTTACGTGTCCTCAAATGTCCTACATCATTGCCCATGTAGGCTCCATGTTAATATCATCCATCCATGTTCATGCATGCAAAAATCCATGTTAATATAACATTAATTTATTAGCCTTTTTCCCGCCCATCCCGATCCAATGAGATCACGACTCCTTAGGTTTCTATGTTACCACAGCTTTTGAAACGTCACATGTATGTTGCTTATACTTGGTCCTTTGACTGCTCAATAAATTATCAGTATTAATATTATTTAGCCTTGAAAGCTAAATTTTCGTTTTATTTTAATTATGATATCATTTATCATTGCAGAGAGCAGACTATATGCATTCAGATTAAGTTTAGATATAACATCATCATTGATTATGTATTGTTGACGTCAGAATTCTGCTTTTAAGGTTTAGAGATTTAGTAAGGGTTATATCGAGGTTATTTGCCATAGGTAGAGCAGCCAAAGCTTTTGGGTGGAACTTTCAGGCGAACTTCAGTCGAAAAAGGAAACAGAAACTATGTACTTGGCCAAACGGCAGGAGAGGTGGACGTCCACTTCTATCGACCATTGAAGTCGCCGGACGCCAAAGTACAGTCTGATTTGCATTGATTTAACTTAACTTAATGGAATTTCGAACAGAAAACAAAAGGGGAGTTGCTTTTTCTTGCTTTATCAAACAGAAACTATGCAACTTGAGGTTCGATTTTCGAAGTAAAAGATTAAAGCAGAACCAACATGTAGGTTTTCAATGAGTACATTTCTCAGTACATTTCGGAATTTTTATGTATTAGCAATTAACAATTTCACTTGATATGCTAAGTTGTGCATCTCAAATTTGCTCCGGGTATGGTTCTAAGTTTAAATAGAGAGCTGTTTCGATGTTGAGAGATGTCAGCTACTCCTGCTGATGATTCCTGATATTGGATGAAATAGCAGCTATTCATGCCTGTTCCCATTTTTCAACTGTGGATGCAACTCTGTGTCCAGTTATTCTATTTACATAGGTTTTTACACAGGAGAATGAAAGAGAACCATTGTATATTATCTTTTTATAAATGATGCTGAAATCTGATTTCAAACTTTCACAAAAAGTTGCTGTCTTGTCTGACAAAAAGAAAGAAGACGCATTAATAATTTTTTATTCTTCAGTAATTCAAACTCATCAAAATTGTCAGAAAGCAGATGTGATTTCAAAAACGTAGAAAATACATTTTTTTCCATGAGTCAGAAATCTTCAATACTTACCATCATAATTCTTGAAGAGTAATCCGCAGATTATGTGAGTTTTTTGGACTACTGATCTTAAGCCTGAAAATACTAGTTTCAAAATTGTGCATGTTCGGGTCCCGAAAATGGTGTGACCTAAGACAGGGCGTAACCTAGGTCCATCAATACGGGAAACTATCATACTGTAGAAGATTTAAAAGCTACTAAGCTCTTCTTTGACGGCTACTCATTTGGAGTTAGTACCTCTATATGCTTGATTGCTTTCTAAAGATTTGTCTTTTTCAAGTGTCAGCGAAGTTTGAAGTAACATCGTTTTTTCAATGACCTTATGTTTTGTCTAAAACTCGTTGCAAATCAAGATATCTATATCTACATCGCGTATTCTGTTTTTCGAAATATCGAAATGTAGCTTTACTAATTGGTGTAATGTACTGAGAATTCGGGAATCAGCGACGAACACATTAACAAAAATTTGCGGCATCTAATGACTTGCCTGTTTAAGAATCCATCATATCTGCAAATTTGCAATGTAGGTCATAAGAGCTCTTAATGAGAATTTCATTAAATGTACTTAGTGTCAGTCCTACTTTTTCATGTTGTTGAATTGGATTATTTTCTCTCTTATACTCGTAATTGCACCATACTTGTATCTTCAATCGCGTTTCCGAACGTGGTGATTGACCTGATGAGAGTTCTCAAAGGAAGATCTATGACGCAGCTAAATGTTTTTGAATGCTGAATGACAATACTGTGCTGATGATATGTATTTTGCGCTCACCACATGTGCACAGATCGCTTCTTTGGTCTCTGCCACTTATATGTGTTGGTCATCATAGCCGTCGATGCCAGGGGCAAAAGGGGGTACTCTCTACCTTCGGAAAGATGATTTGAATTAAGGCGCATGCACGAGTACACGGGTTCACTTAGCGAACTTCCACTAAACCTCACGCGACAGTGTAAAGTGATTTAGTTGACCGACTTCATAGAGTCCACTAAATCGAGCACGTGCAATTGGATGAGTGTGCATGTGTGTGCAGCAATGTTTGTCTAGAGTCTGGTCACTCAGTGAACCCGTCTAAATGCGCCTTTACCTATTTCGAAAGACGTCGAATTTTACTCAATCGCTTCACACAAAGAATGAAGTCGTTAGCTATAATATACCCTACTATATTGTAGACGATTTGGACACAATCACTCCTCGAAAATAAAGATTCGATTCATTCTGTTAAGTGCCTGATGTATCTGTAACGGGGAAAGTAGCAATTGCCACCATTCAAGCTTTGATGGCTTGGTGAAACTGTCGGTGCTCCTTACGAATTAGGAGGGTCCTCTCGTCACTTCATACCTGAATCTGCAAGACCAGATTCAGGACACTCTTTTCATCAAGGAAAATCATTGGAAATAGAAGTCCTCTTCGCATCAGAAACAACGTAAAGTTTATGAGGGGATGGGACCGTCTTCATATCTCAACAAACACTGGAGAAAATTACATCAGATGGGCGCCGTATAGCTAGGAACTATTCAGACCGTGGAAGCATAGAGTTAGTGGAAATAAGCGCTCTTTAACGATGTCATTAAAATTTTTCAAAACCTCTCAAACTCTCATCTCATCTCACATCTTTATTCGGTGGTTATTTAGACTTTTTGAGAATTGGAGTTATGCGAAGTTTTGCAAAAATTGCTCAAATATCAAGGTATATCAAGCACGCTTTTGCACGACACCATTGTACACCTTGCGTATATTTTGATGCATGTAATGCGACTCAGTAAATATGGCCTCTCATGATATATATATATTATAATTATTATTAATATATATATAATATAAATATTGATATATTTCCGCCCCTTTGAGTTAATAGAAATAAGAAACTGTCGTGGTCGTGGCAGTGTTACATCGTTCTATGTTTCATAGACTTTCCTGCTCGTAGAACTTCCTGTTTATGAGATTTTCATGCATTGTTGAAGTTAAAAGGTCTGCTTATTTTGTCTGTAAAGCTGGAATTCAACAAATGAAGCGGAAACTTCAATGTTTAACGCTTCAGACAGATTTGGTCATTAATTAATAATATACAATGTAAATGAAATTCATGAATGCAGCAAAAAGTACGTATGAAAAACAGCACAACACAAATTAACGGATCGAGGAAAATAAATTATCTCGAATTTCGAAGTTTTCAGATGAAGTTATAACGATGAAGAACAATTGACAAATTGTCGAATTCCACTTAAAATCATTTGTAAATTTCGAAAACTGAAGCGTCATTATGTTCACTATAACTGTTCTCCAAAATAGTTTCGAATAATTGATCGAGCATCTTTTGAATTTGAATGCTTCTATCAAATTTTTTGTCAGCATCAGTCAGAGATTTTGTTGACTGATGAGTGAATGACTGTTGAAAATATTATGAAGCGTTTTTTCATCTTCAAAGGGATCAAGTTGTTTCAAGTCTACTTTTCTTCCCAAAGTACTACTCAGCATGATCAAGTTTTCATATTCACCTACTCAATGCATTTCTTAGAGCAAAAGTTTTGATTTGCCTCTTAAAATGACTGACTTTAAATCGCTGAAGGACTTTAAGGGAGATATAAATCATCTACTCAAAGAAGAAGGAAGTGGAAAGTATGTTGGGTGTCTGTCGATCACTTTATAAGCGAGAGTGACATCAAGTTGGGAACATCACTTAGTAACATATGATGATAGATGGACGATATGTGTTAAGATAAACGAATTGCGTGAGAGTTGAGGAAATGGACGGAGGCCATTATTATCTTAAATATTGCATCGGTCTTTGAGGCAGTGATGAATTATTATTAATCGCAATTGACGCCTTTGAGCTTGGCCCGCAGCTGCATTCAGAACACAATTAACTTGATGGGCTTCATACAAATGAGCCAACTTTCTTTTCTCTATCCCTGATACATTCTCATCCCAGCTATAAATGCGTCGAAACTCGTCAAGACTTAGAGGGATTTGCGTTGGCGTTTTTTGAAAGAGAATGACAAGAATGCACAACATATCAAGAACTACTAGATTCCATAGCCAAAGCAATACAACGTGACAAAGAAGACAATGAAGAAAGCACAATATGCAAACCATGTGCGTGAAAGTAATTAATGTAACGTTGTAGATATAACAAGAATATTAAAAATGAAATGCTGTGAAATAATTAATCCTTTCAATAAATAGGAAGAGTGTATCATTTAATCTAGAAATTATTCTATCAGAAAACTTATGAGCTGAATGAAAATCAATATAGACTTGTGTGTGACTCTTTTTTCATTAATGCGATTTCCAGTTTGCCACGATATTTCATTAAAACAAAATAGGAAATAAATTATGAGTAATTTTTGCATGCAGCAAGCGACTTCGATGCCAGTTTTTTCGAATGTTTGAAAATTACTTGACACAAGAGCATCCCGAGGTTATTATATAAACACATGGAAGTTCAATAATGCATTCAATATTCAATATCATGACTCAATAGATCACAGGTTCCTGTAACTGACCGAACATGTCTCACAATGCAAGCATTCCATCTTAAGAATAAAAACCCCAATAAAAAGGTAAGGAAAGATGTATTTATTTAGTTCGGATAGCCTTTATGTAGGTATTATGCATCTTACCCTATATCGGGTATGGATCTGTATGTTTTCGCTATTATTTGTATTTATGTGTCCCGGGCCTTTAACAATCTTATTTATTATAGGAATTTCCACCAGGCTATCTTTTTAAGCTTGTAATCTTCTGTTTCCAGGATTCTTCCAATTTTTCAAATTATGTCGTGCTTTAGTTAGATGTGTGATAAAAGAATCGCAAGTGTATGTCCGACCATGTCATGTATAGAGAGAGTCGGGTTTCATGAATTTTGAAGCTCGAACATAACCGAAACCCCAGGTCGGGTTGGGTCCGGAAATTTAACCCGAATCCGATAAGAAAATGCCAAAACCCGACCCGACCAGATTAGATCCGAAAACCATTCATGACATTATGCTAATACTCGTATGACCTGAAAGTTGTCGTATTTTAGCAATCCGAGTAAATTTTTGAGCTGCGTAAAAGCTTCATGCCAGGTTCAAATCGATCTATATAAACACCACAGATAGTCTTCAGGGAGGTTCATTAGACAGATTAAATTGCACTCTCCTCTCGGGGTAAAAACTGCACTGACTAATTTGACAGAATAGAAATAATGACATATTTATGAAGCAGCTTCGATAAGAAACGACATAATAACAGATCTAAAAGTGATATACAGGCAAGAAATTATAACTCCCCGCATTATTTTATCAGAACAATGCAAACATTCAAAATTATTGAACAAATCAATTGCCCAGACCATTGCGCTACATGCAAGATTGACATTTTATCAGTCTTTCTGAGAAAAATATGTGCAATTTCTGACAGATTTCCAGACACTCGACACGAACCCGTCCTTACGGGATCGGGTGGAATCGCTCATCTTTAATGGAGTTGACATGCACAGCTGCGGTGAAATGATCCTCTCAGTAGACATATTATACTTTGGTGATAATAATTACTATTGAATAACGTTCTTAACTTCGAATTGCTAAATTCATGTATGTCTGCATCTTCACGATCTTCGGACCTAGCAGTACCGCATGGGCTACCTTATTTCTTCTAGTAGCGACCACTTCCGGTCATGTCATTTTCGCTAAATATTGGGTATTTTCGTGAAGTATTTGTTTTTTTCGCATGCTGTCTTCATCGTCTGTAAAATCTGTTACTGTATTAATCGATAACAGAAAATTATAATATAATTTCACATCATTCTTTGTTCAAATTGTTGCAATTGGGGTGAAATGTACGTCTGATTCTTGTGTATCTATTGATCATACCCAATATATGGGTCTAATTAAATGATTGTTAATAATGGTGAACATGACTGCATCAAGTCAATGATATAGTTTTTTACTTGACTTTTGTAATGTTGATAAGTTTGTATAGTCTTTAATGTTAGAAACTTCCTCGTTGCATTGTATGCTCTTGTGCTCTGTTTATGATCAATAATACTTACGTTAGAATAGAAGAGGCGTATATATTTTTGAAAACAAAAATCATCATTCACGAAATAAGTAACCTCCATTTTGGCATTCGTCTATACTAAGTGAACTATACTAGCTCGTCATGGCTTTTTCTGCATTTTCAATGCACTGCATACGTGTAAAAGTCGTGCGTCATTCTAACACAGCCAAGTTATACTTGTTGTTGTTCACGAATTTTATTAAAATGACATTATGCTAGGTAGCTTCAAGGTCAATTCACAAGATATACATAAAAGAAATACATAAAATGATCGAACACATAATTCATACCGAGAAATCATAAAAAGTCTCGAGCAGATGATTGAAAAGTATGTATGGACATCTTTGATTTACAACTGTTTGGCAAACTGTTCCAGCGTTTTGCAGCATACGAAGAAAAAAGTTTCTTTTGTATGCACTTCAGTCTGCATTTCGGCATGATCAGATTGTTGGTCGAGGCGGAACGAAGGTGATATCGATTTGGAATATCACTAACAAATGTAAATCTTTCACTCAAATAAGCCGGTGCTGATCCATATAAACATTTGTGAAGGAGAGTGAGTGCATGTAGATCGATTCTCTGTGATGCCGAAAGCCACTTAAGTTCATGCATAGCATTTGAGACATGCCCAGTGTAAGGGATGTTGCATACCAGGCGAACTGAGGCATTAATTACACTCTGAAGACGCCGCACAGTAACATCCGGTAAGCCAGTAAGAGCTGTGAGACAGTACTCAAGTACAGGGAAAACCAGTGTCATCACTAGGTAGGCAGCATTTGATTTAGTGATAGAACGGCCGATGGTACGGATTTGCCGGAGAATCCCAAAACAAAGCGACACAGTACGAGAGACATGACAGGAATATGAGAGCGTGCGGTCCATCGTAAAGCCAAGATAACGGAAAGAGGTCACTGGCTGAATGCAATGGTCACCAATCAAGATGGGCTCATCATGACGCAAAGACATTCTTTGCCGTATTGCACACCACATAACATTAGTTTTTTCCATATTTAAGGCAAGATTATTAGAGTTAAGCCAGCTCTGGATGGATTCCAAACATTCGGATACCTTTAGGCAGAGAATGGACTCATCACCAGCTTTACATGAGCCATAAACCAAAATGTCATCGGCGAAGATATGGATGTTCAGATCAAAACTCGTAGCAATTGTGGAGATATCTGATGTATACAAAGCAAAGAGGATTGGAACTAAGACTGTGCCTTGTGGGACGCCACAGATTACTTGTGAAACGCTGGAACAGGAATTCATGTATTGGTAATATTGATGCCGGTTGGTCAAGAAAGATTGTAACCATTGTAAGATAGCACCAGTGAATCCATAAGATTTTGATAAACGTTTGGACAAAATATCAAAATTCACCGTATCGAATGCCGATGAAATGTCAAGCGCCGCTAGTAGATTCAATTCACCTCTATCAATAGCACTTAAAAGATCACTCGTTACATTTTTAATCACAGTCTCACAAGAGTGATGTTTCCTGTAAGCAGATTGATATTTTGGGAACAGGTCAATACTTTGGAGATATTGAACCAGCTGATGTAGAACAAGTCGTTCAAAAAGTTCTGATATTACAGGCAGATTATTGATAGGTCTATAAGAAGATAAAATGTCAATCTCTGATTTGCCCCTCTTAATGACTGGAGTAACCCGAGACACAGCAAGACTTGATGGAAACACTCCATGAGTAAACGATTCATTTACCAAATATGCTAGAAAGGGAGCCAAAAAATGTATGCGTTCTTTTAGTATCCGAGTTGGTAAAGGATCTGCAGCGCATTGCTTGTCTGGTAAAGATAGAACAATTGACATTATGTCAGATGGCAGGACACGTGCAAAACTTGATAAAGCACAGTCTTTGTTCAATGATGTGAATGATGGTGGATCACTATTGCGGATAAGTGATAAAATGTTGTTGACTTTATCACCAAAATATTCTTGAAATTGCGTGGCATTCAATAAGCTTGACGAGGGAGTGGCTGATCGACCCAACAAAGTGTTTATAGATCCCCATAATTTGCGAGAATCATGTCTGTTGAGTTGTATCTTGCTTCGCCAAAATATCTCGCGTTTACATTTCAGAATATTTCTAAATATTCTGAAAATATTATTTTAAAATATTTCTAATAATATCTCTTGCATATTCTCAAAAAAATTAGGAAAACCAAACCTTTCAATCTTACGAAGTAAACGCTTCGCAAATTTGCACTCCTGATCAAACCATGGATCCGACTGGCGTCTTCGTATTCTCACAGTTCTCTCAGGCAGTAATTGATTGATAGATGACACTATAACATCATTGTAAGTCTCGACAAGTTCATCGCATGATAGACCGTGCCAAAAATCTCCATCACACAAGATAGAATCGGCGATGAGTCCTTGGAGGTCGCAGATATTCAGGAACTTCCACTGTCGAACAGTTATAGATTCATAAATGGAAGCAGTACGTGAAAGACTAGATCTCCAATAAAGAAGCTTGTGGTCTGAAATACCAGTCTCGACAGATGTAATGGTAGAAATTGAGAAATTATCATTAGGTCTTGTAAAAATAAGGTCTTTCGTACCACCAAGAATATGTGTTGATTCGTTGACTTGACATTCAAACCCAAACGAATGGAATAAGTCGAGCAAAGTTCGAGCATTGGGGTCATCTGATCTTTCAATATGAATGTTAAAGTCTCCCGCTACGACGATTTGCTCAGAACCAGTGATGTATGTTTCAAGGACTGTTGTTAGTTCTATGAAGAAGTTGGAGGAGAGTGGGCTTGTACGATAGAGAAGAATAACAATACATACCGACGATTTAGAGGTTACTTTGCCAACCATCATTTCACAACAATTAGTTTCACAACAAGGTAGTTTTGTGAGACCGATGGCTGCAGAGGAGGTAATGGCAACACCACCATGGTTAACTCCCATTGTATCACTTCTTATACGTTTCCTAGGTTTGTCAATAACATGAAGGCCAATAGATCGTAATCGACGTAATGAAACCGAGTCTTCGTCGTGTCATGTTTCTACTAATAACATTACATCCACACACTGTTCACTGAGGATCTCAAGTAAATCGTCGACTTTGCTATTCAACGAACGTATATTGAATAGACCAAAAGAGAGCGCTTTATTTACGTTCAAAATATGTCGATCACACCGAGAAAAGGTGCTCAAAGTTCGAGGTCGTAGAATTCGTAGGTCATTCGATGGTTCTTTTGTTTGTCTTGTACGTGAGATTCGAGTCTTGATGGGGCAAATCCTGAACCTATCACAAACATGAGACTTATTGTGGATTTTCAAAATGAATATCTTTCTTTTGACAAGGCGCTAAAGACCAGTACACGGTTTGCGTCGGATGTCACATATGGCAGGAATATCATACACAATTACAATTTTATTGATCGATCAGAAATACTGCAGCGAACGTCTCGCCTGCAGAATGTAGCACTGCGCTATCCGACCAGCCAGCACGAGAGTGGCTGATCGACTGATCGAACTCTATATACACTCGGAGCGGGAGGAGGGGAGGCTTATATAGCTACTTAGAGTGTTGTCACTAGTGCAGATCCATAACTGCGAATAGAAGCCATAGTTACAATCACAATCGTCTGTCCGAACATGCGACTGCTATTATGCGGCGGTTATCATTCGAAGTTACATGGTATTTGCGCACTACTCATGCATTGTACTAATAGTAGCAAAGTTGAACTCTTTACTCGCATATTGTATTTTGATTGTAAAACAAGTTCTTCAGCTCCCTGGACTTTATTGCATGATGAAAAAATAAATATAAAAGCAAGTAACAATAATATTTTGGTTTGGATTCAAATCCATTAGCAGGCCTACTTGCAAAATCAAATCGCTAATAAGACAGATCGAACGACTAAAGACGATTCGGTCTTCATAAAATTAAATTTTGTTAATAATTGTTACTATCATAAACTGAAACATCTTAGTAAGAAATTAATCTATCTATCAAGATTGTCAATAAACCAGGAATGTAATTAAGCAAATATTTTTTCGAACTATAATAAATCCAAGGCATCGAGTTGCAATGTTTATAAAAGCCTACCCGATAACATGAGCTGTAGCATGCGTTATGTTGTGCATAAGTTTTTGTGCAACATTTGCAGCAAAGCGTATATTGGTTCGACTAATCGCCCCTTCTCTGCTGAGCGCTTTCATGAGCATCGCAGATCTATTATTAATCTCGACGATTCGAGTGCTCTCGCCAATCATGTTCTTATTGATCATTATAATTCTTTGATGACCATTACTGAATCATTTTCATTGTTGGTCTTACCTGTCAGAATCTTCAAAAATATTCATGAAGACGATAAATTACTTTTAAGAATGTCACCAATTGAAGAAAGGAACATGTAAATATACAGTTTAATTTGTTCTTCATATTTCCGAATATTGCGTGATAAATAGGCATGAGATCAGATTGCTACCCAAAATATGTGTACTTGCTAACTCTTAGGACACGGCCACCCTGGTTATCTTACCCACCTCCCACCTATTTGTACGCTGAAATGCAAGACTGCGTCTTTTCGATGATTAATTATTGCTTTCACTTATTTGTCTAATTTCTGCTCATATATTAACTGCACATCATTTTAGGACACTCTATGTATGAATATTGAACTTTTTTGGTTTTTAGGAATATCGACATGAATCTTGGTCATCATCGAGTATTGTGATTTGAATGCTCTCAAAATTTTGCTTTATTATCTTATTTCCAACATATTCGTAGGTGTGGTTTTTCAATTGTATTTCTTCAACTGTATTATTTGCAAAATGTACAAGGCGTGGCATTATCAGTGTCATCTTTATCTTTCCATTTTGCTCTGGATTAAGTTAAAATACACCTGGGAGATTGCATGATTTGAGTTCCAATTCGTTGAATAACTATATTTATCACTGTTTGCGCTTAAACATGTTTTCGTTGTTTTCCTTAGACATGAGCTAGTGATAAGGCAATTTAAATCTCTGTAGGAAATGCAAGCAGTCAAAAGAAATATCATTTACCATGTAGTATAACAGATATCCATGGCTACCTCATGGACAGAGCAACACTACAGACGGTTTCATTAACTTTTGGAATTTGGGATATGCTTGTGAGTGTGATGCATAATTCATAAAAAGTAATTTATCAACATGATGGTCAATTTAGCGTAAGTAAGATTGTTTCATAAAAAATGGATCACCCTTAAACATCGCCTTAACTGGACTTCATGTTCCATAGCTTCCTGACTTCGTTGATTGCTTTCAGATTTCACAAAAGGCAATCTCGTTAACTGCTATTTCTAAGTCCACTATTCGTAAGACTTATCGAGTCGAATTAGAGCTGTAAGAGGCCCTCTCAGATATCAGATCAGCATACAAAAAGGGCAATGAGTCATCGTCAATCGGGTTGTCTGGTCTGATGAGGCATCAGTCCGTCTGAAGGACAGATGGTCGATTGAGATTATGGATAAAATCTGATCAGGAAATTCCGAGACATTTACATCGTGGGGGTACAAGGTGGTGCGACTCTACATTTGAACTTCACATACAGCAAGGAACCGCTATGTGAATGTTTTACGTGACATCAACTTGGTGATCCATCGACTTGGTTATTTATGGATGATAATGCTACGTGTCACAGGAGTAGTAGAGTCAACTTATGCAAGTCTCAATTAGGGCTTAGGACATTATCTTGGCAGCTCGTTCTCCTGATCTGAATCCCATAGAAAATGTATGGAGTATTCTAAAATGTAACGTTCGTCGTTCACTGCTACCTACAGATGGCGTATCACAACTTACGTCACTGTTAAAAAGAGAGGAAAGTTAGATCAGTCAAAAATCAACGATATCATCGAATCAATGCCTAGACGAATTGGTAATGTCATTGACAATAAGGGTAGGGCCACAAAATATTAGCTTCTTAAGAACCGTTACTGTATCATAGCTTATCAGATTATATAAGGACAATTAGATATATTAGGGACATGAAATAACATGAAAAATGCTTTCTGTAACATACTTATGTTTTATTTAGTCAAATTTTAGGATGATCCACTTTTTATGAAACGGACTGTAGGTTTCTGATTATCAGCTGAATTAGCATAACACGAACGCAAATCGAAAAATGAGGACAGATTCTCTCAGCACTTCAGTGATTTTTGCTGATCACTGCATTTGGTAATAAGAGTAGATTAAAAAGTAACACAGCTCATTCACATCTGGTAGGCATTGTTTTCCCCATAACTGTAGGGAAGTAGACCCCTAGAAAATATTTGACTTTTGTCTAATGGATATTGATGATCAAAAGTCACGAGCTTTCGTGCGGATCAACCTCGCCTTAATCATGTGAAGCGGGAAGTGAATTGTGCATACACTGTTCCTGCTTCTACATCTACAGCGAACTACACTTTAACCTGCCACAAATTGCATGCAATGTTTTCAAGATTAGCTTCATCAGAACCATAGAAATTGATGCCAATAAAACCGCAACTTTAGATAAACAATTTATTTCGATGATCAGAACAGTGATGAAATCACAAATGCAACGAATAATCAATAAAGACACAGATCCATAGGCCATTGACATGATATCATACAGGTAGAAGCGATACAATAACAAATAAGCTTGCTAAAGGCAGAAGGCACGTAACTCATCTCTCTTCTGTCATTGTCACTGCGATCGTACTCCTCATGAAGAGAGGCCACGAAAGCGCTCAGGAGTCAAATATAAAGCTCCATCAAAATAAATGTGATATTTTGCATATTCAAACTGATTGCGCCAACCTCATGCTTTAAACCAGTAGGGACTTAGCCACACAGATATAAAGATCATTATCGTAACATCATATCTCGTAAGACAGCATTTTCCTTCGATGTATCAATCATAGCTGTTTGATGAAATTCGCAATTTATTCTTCCTCGCTTGACATACTATTTCATTTGATGAAATATAATTTGAATTCCTTAAAAATTGTTTTCCAAATGTTGAGTTTCCTATTCATCAGTGTTTTTGTTATTATTGTATTTGTCATGTCTAAGGTTACATTTCGCGATACACTTAGTAATTTATTGGGAAATTGACGTGCCAATTTTACAGATGTCTTCAAGTTGATTTTTCCATATCAGAAAAGTGCCAATTTTCTACATTTAAATCATATAGAGCATCAATGATTGTTACACCTCCTCAGTCACGTTCCTTGTCGAATGAATACCAAATGGTTCGAAAGTTGTAAGATTATTTTCATGTGAATCGATTCTTAGTGTGGAGCCAAACACTTGCTACTGGGACATCGTCGCCACTATTATGGCCAACTCAACGACATCATCTCATCGAGTTGACTACTGAAATTTACTAAGAGGAAAACATTAACTTATCATAGACATCCTGAGCTGATTCACTTCTTCCTTATCTCTCACTAGCAATCTCTCAATATTTCAAAACGCTGGTAGGAATTGGAGCATAAAATGAAAGAAAATACTGCTGAATTTGATAACATTACTTTGTTCTATTTAAGGAGGGCTCTGGAGCGCATTGAGATACTTAATAAATGATACATTGCTTTTAGGTACATGGAAGTATCAAGTTGAGGCATTACGCGCATGCTCTTCTTTCCACTCCTAAAGATGCTTTTATTTTCACATTATAAAATGACATTCTGATATTTTAAATAATTAATTTTTATGAATTTTGAATTTCTAAGTATTGCGAAATCTCATCATCAAGTTATCGATGGCTCGGTAATTACATCAGAGAATCAGAAACATGCACCGAGGAAACAACAGCAAAATGCGACTTTAGCCGAATCGGCCCCATTGGGTATAGATATACAACCTAAACAACTGAAAAATGATTTCAAAGAGACAGTTTGAAAGGAGTTGTAGCCAACTTTTAAACAGCTTTTGTGCACTTCAAACGATCCTTCCGAAATATCGATATTTTTCTTTATTTTATCGTAATTAGAGACTATAGTTGAAAGATGTTGAAAAAACAGCTATGCTACTTATTTTTAAAGTTTTTTCAGTATTTTTTTGATAATTTCCATTTTTATCTTCATGCAATTAAATGACAGTGTGCGGAGTAATGAAAAAATATGCTCGGCGCTTCTATAGATGGACAGTTACAAAGACCGTCAAAGCAGCTGTTTAGACTGGCTGGCATTGCACACAAGATACAGAGGACAATTGCAGCTGCCTCTATATAATGAAAGCACAGACCAACTGTAAAGTCAAAATAAAACGCCGCTCCGTTTTGAAAAATTGCATAGGCCACACCTGTATCCTACTTATTCGGAAAGTACAATGTTAAGCTCTTTTTAAATTTGGATTGGTGAATAGTAGACCTCGCGCATGGAGTTATGAATTCATCACTTTTCATTAGCGTAATTAGACTCAGTGGAATAGTAGTTAGCGCCGCTCCTTCGAAAAAAGATCATCTAAATTTGGTTCTGGATTACATTTTGACTTCGTAACTGCCTTTGTGCTGCTTTTAGATTACATAGTCAATATTTCCACCGTAGGTACAAGTGAATAGGCTAATTTCGCGCTAATAGCGCTTAACTTTTCCGACTTTCAATAAATGTATCTTCTAATTGAAGTGTAAAGGATTTGTGTGATAAAGACAGCTTGCTAAGACATTCGTACGTTTGATATAGCTTGTGGAAAAGGAAGTGTGCCTAATTATTAAATCTAACTATTAGAAGTATGTCTATGTGCATATTTGCTGCGTGAGCTACGGGACAAGGAATCCAAACATAGAGGCTTACTATTATTTCTAGGTCATATCAAAAACTGGATGTATCGGTTTGCTGTCATCAGCTACAGTATGTTAAGGTTGCATACTCACGAGCCTACTATATCTGCGCATACAGTCACACTTTGTAGGTAGGTTTGCACGCATGTTTGTAGTAGGTACCTACTAGGCTTCCATGTTGATGTAGTCTACATGTATATGCCACAAATTTGTAAATACGTAATAACAGCATTCAGAGTTCATTCATCCGTAGTCCAATGCTGTGTCGGGTTGCGGACTTCAATTTACTGTCACAACCATGTATACGTACAACATGAAATGGAGCGGTTCGGAATGCCTTTGTCGAAATGCTACAGCTCTTTTTTCTTTTTAAATTAAACAATGTAAATAAGAACTGTGCTGCAGTTCATGTATACGCAATTATAACATGCTGCCATGGTTCATTCCGCATGACTGTAGACCACATGTCAAATGAGTGTAAATCTATATACATATTATTTTATGTATGTTATTATTTATATTATATATATATATAAATAGATATATCAGATAAAATTCTAAAAAACATAAATCTAGAAAAAATTGCTCAGTTAATCATTGCGCAACATTAAGAGCATGTGAATGTCACATAATTTGAGAGTATCTACACGTATGTTTTGTGGCATTAATACTGCGAACTGTTTTTTTAAACAGTTAAAAAATTATTAATAGCAACTTATAGTCCACTGAATGTACATGTAGTTCAAACCCTACTTTATCATTGATGTAGTTTCCAGAATCCTATATTCTAGACTGTATGAATTTTGGATGCATTCTACATTTCTCAGCCTATTCATTGTAAAATTATTCCTGATCTTGAATCATTTCACTATATGGGATAGTTAATGTAACACGTGGAGCTTAGAGATGCAATGAATAATGGATTCGAATGCAACCTGGGGCCAACTACCCAAAAATTTGACAATGGATCGTGAATAGTAAGATAAGCTAGCGGCACGCGATAAATTTTGATTGACGTTGTGCAGGGACACTCACTGAAATGAAAAATTAATGACATGTTTTGCGAGCTCATTGTTCCAGACTCTTATACGTCAGTTCGCGGTCAGCAGCATTAAGTCAAAAGATCTGAATTTAAACTGTAGTGGAGAGACTTCGCAATTGACGTCGCAAATCATTGGAATTCCTTCTCAAGTGAAGAAGTAAATCTCAATTCAGTGAATCACTTTAAATCAAGTTTACACGTTGCAGACAAAACATGTCGCAATATCAGCACTCAGTCAGTGATCAAATTGTTCATCACAGAACTTTTGTCGGTAGAAAAACTATTATATATATATTATTATAATATCATGATAATAATAATTGATTATTGCATATCTTCATTTATTTATATATGTTTGATTATTTTTGTCATTATGATATGTATTATTCGCGTATTGTTTATTTGTGTTTGATTTACTTTGAAAATGCAGATAACGTTGTCATATTACATTGTAATAGGAACTCTTGTTTTACGCGTATTATGGTCATACAAAAAAAACAAGTGCGAATATGCATGCTTCAATAATATTGTATTGTATAGGTAAACTACCTATGACGGAAGTACCAGAAGGCCTCAATGGCATAAATTCATGCATGAAATGTGAAATTGAATATAGTAATTGGCATAAAATGAAACAAACCAGTCACCGTCGCAAGCCAACCAACCGAGCCTGAGAATGCCAGCCAACGGACCGGCACCCACCCGACCGTTTATAATAAGCAGCCACGACCCCACGTTTTTTGAATACGCCTATCAGCGGCACGGCCCCGGTCGGCTCCATTCTTGCGGCTTATCACACTGATGAAGCTAGCGACATTGCTAGTACACGCTTTTTTAGCTCTACTTTCATTCGGTTCAAAGCTTGGTCAGTCTAATTCTTTTCTAGCCTATATTATTTCAAAATTATATAATTCATTTCAACAAGGCTGAGGGGCCACATGAATCGGCGCTATCTTATTTTACATTGTTATCGGTGTAATAATATGCAAGTTGTTGACACATACAAGAAGAATTTACTAGAAAACTCATGACCATTTCCCAGTTATTCTATAGATGACTTTTGAGTTGTGCTGAACTGTCTCAAGCAATGGAGTCGTTTATTCATCCTTCCCTTATTTTCGAAATTTCAACAATTTTGCTCCATATCTTCTTGACTATCACACATGCTGATGAAATTTCCTTAACACATAGCCATCATTGTCAAATGTTTGTCCACATTAATGCCAGCATTCGTTGCCTTCGATTGTGACTTCTCTCTTCTCATTGCAACATATTTACAGATTTTGATGGCCTATGTTATTAACTAAAACCTTCATCTGTGTTGGTTGATATTTGTCCAAAAATTGACAATTTTGCTCGAATTAGAACAAAACATATTTGAATAGCTCGCGCGTTATTTTCAGACTGACTAAATATAAGTTAACAATAGTCATGCACAAGCCTCCTATGTCTAGCCTTTTATTTTCTTTGTTCGTCTTGACAACTTTTAAGAAATTGATTTCCTCAACAATTTTTGTGCCAACATCGCTTGCTTGTCTGCTTATTATTCTACGATCGTGGAGTGTGTGATGATTAACTTCGAAGTATCAATAGTTGATGCATGTGATCGTGTCTGTGGAATGTAAATCAACTGACTATTTCTCAGATAATCGACTAATGAATGATCGTGGCCTTGTACCAACTGTCTGTGTAGCATAATTTATATGGCTAATTCCAAGCAGCAGTGCGGCAAGAGAAACTGACAACAACCGTATGTATATCTTCAAATAATAATCGCGGCTGTTATTATTGTTATTATCAACTGTCAGTCTTGGTTGTGGCTCTTATTCGAAGGCAGCTACACTATTGAAAATCTCATATCCGACCCATGACAGCTTTCACGTAGACCGCACTTTTTGCCATTTTTCATGTTTGTGCATATGGGATTTCCGATGTGATGATATTGACGATGCAATATTTAGGCTGTTGCAAACTCATTAATGTAACATACCAAAGTCGAATGGATCAATACAAAATCTTGGAGTCTCATTTTATTATATAAAAGCGGTGCGTATAAGCGAGCTCTAACAGCAACCGATTACCATCATTCTGACAATAATTGATTTTGATAATACAATTTGGACCTCCTAAGTGCGAATGGCTGCTTACCTTTATTTATGCGTAAGTGAAGCTACCGGGTAAAAGTAAGTTCGTATGAGCCAGGGCGACATGGGTTAAGGTTTCGGTCAATAGGAGAAATCAACATGACGGTGCGCTGTCTGACAAATTCAATGCGTATAGGTATGCTTAAAATGAGGATATTGCATCATATGCAATCCTAGTAATGTAAAACTCAAGCAAAGAGTGTCTACATATATACAAACGGAATTGTTACGAAGATTCGTAGTTTCGAATGGTAGCCGCTACCACTGTTCGAGGACGGCTCTTATTCGAGGAAATCAGTGAATGCATTCTACTGATTAATTATATTCGCACACAGAGTGCGTACATGTACTATCTTCTGCATGCGAACAAATTTGTTTATCCCTAATAACCAATCTTTCTTTCCTGTTCAATTCATTGATTCGATGGAAACTTTGGTCATGTTCAGTCTGATTACCGCATAAGCTTTTATGAGACAGATGTCATTAAAGAACACTATTTTCCTATCTCTCATTTTCGTCTCTTGGGATATACACCAACGGAAAATGCTCTAGATTAAGTCTATTCTGTCTATTTCCAATGCGTCTGTTTAGAAAATTCTAGTGTATCGACAGTTGAATGTTCTGGGTATGTACTGTAAGTTTATATTACTCAAATTCATGTAAATTTGAGCAAATGTTGTACAAAATTAACAGAGCATTTGTCAAGTTGTCCCTTTTATATTTCAATTTCACTTAAGCAAGAATTCATCGTGACATCGGACGCATTAAAGCAATTTGTTTTAATCTACAATCCTTTATTGTATTATTTCATGCATAGTGCAGGCAACGTACATGTATTTGCTACAATTCCATGTGTTTCTACAGATTCTAAAGCAATTACTTCTATGTCAAAATGAAAACAAATTTGTTTCGCCAGAACACTCTTTTCTCGGGTTTCAGTGTTTCTCAAGTAAAACATGAGTCAGAGATAAAGTCTATGTTCAAGTTACTGAAGAAATTAGAAATTATGAAGTTAGGCCTACATGCAGGACTGGTTTGACCGGTCTGGCAGTGCATGGTTAACCGCACGGCTCACACCACGTGACAACCTTCGATGCACGTACTTTTTAAGGTGCGGAATGATGAAATAGTCGATTGTGGATCTTTCGCTTCAGATGCATTATTCCAAAAGGACATTAACAATGTGCTTCGATCTCAATTTGTTGAGCACAATAGGCATCTCATTTTCTCAGTTACGCTTACGAGTCTTCTATAGCTTAATTTGATTTCAAGACGTAAGATGTAGTCATTTAAACATATGCTATATTTGCTGATACGACAGTTCTGTCTGCGAAAATATAGATAAATAGTTTTTAAATGCGGTGATTGTAGAATTATACAATCCCACTGCAATTAGTTTATACTTTCATTCGTAGCTTTTAGTGTAGCTTCCGTCAATTGAATGACAGCATCACACATTGTCATGAATCAAATGACCAAGCAAACTCTTTCAAAGAAGAGATTACTGAAGAATTAGATCGACTTATCCAACGAGGCAAACTTCCACTTGTAATAAAGCTGTAACTGAGCCATGAACTTCGATTTTCTATTTGCTCCTGAAAATTCACAAAAATATCTCCCCGCGGCCAGGTCGTCAAATTTTCGTATCATGTACTACAACAGAAATCTTGGTTTCGACATCGATTCCCATGATCAATACCTTTGCATAGGCGATTATGCATTTTTCAAAAATAACAAGAAGGCGTGTCAGCGAACTTCGTTTTTGAATATTCAGTTTTCATATTATTTGTTACATTAAGTACCGTACATTAATTTGTCACTTCATTCTCTTGATTCAGTGTTTATGTCGTATTTAAACGATCATTTGCTTTTCGACTGTTGAATTCGAAGATAATTGGGAAAATATATTCACACGAAAT
Source organism: Prostheceraeus crozeri (assembly GCA_907163375.1). Classification (NCBI taxonomy): domain Eukaryota; kingdom Metazoa; phylum Platyhelminthes; order Polycladida; family Euryleptidae; genus Prostheceraeus; species Prostheceraeus crozeri. The sequence continues at coordinate 391,215 of CAJQUW010005941.1, read as the reverse complement.
GCGATAAACAATAAATCATTGACACATATTTTGCATTTTTAATGTGTGTGTGTAGTGTCTGAATATGTTGATTCTTTCATGCTCTTATTCTTACAGAATATCCCTTCTACTGGATACGATAAATGGTATAAATTAGATGGCCGTTCAGTCCGGTCAAAAGTTCAGGGAGAGATCCGATTATCCATGAGTCTTTCAACACGTGAAGATCGGGGAATTTCTGAAGAGGATAATTGGACAGATTTGCGCCAGCATGAAGACCTTCTTCGACTCTTTGTTGATTACGAAATACGTAAATTCGGTCAGTATCCTCCTCATGAATGGTCGGGAGAACTTCCTGAAGAGGCTGAGACGATATTACATCAACACGCCATTCAAGGAGATATTACCAACATTCAACTTGCTATGTGGTAAGCTTTGCTTTTGTTGTAATGTCACTCAACTGAGATAAAAATTTAATTTGAAGCACTCGTAGCATGATGAGCTGCTATGCGAACGCGATGATGATCACATCGAAATTTGTATCTTTAATCCTGGAAGAATCCTAGAAATTTCTTCTGATTGGAGACCACTTTAACAGAGACTTGACTTTTTAACATGTATATATTGTATTAAATGAAGCATCAGTTAAACCGGTGATCAAAAGTATTCTGAAACTAATGCTACATACATGGCGTCAAAAATCGCACTCGCATGATTGGTGGATTGCAGTTTGAATTTAAAGTGATGGTTGCTGCGAGACCTTTCAACGTTTGTTTATTGCACTTCCACCAAATCTTCAGATCAGGATTTTCAACGTTGTCGGGGGTGCAATGCCTTACGTTTGATACCTTCCGTACATCACACAATAAGCATGCATTTAAAAAGAATGCATAGAATGGAAGTTTTCAGAAATGAAATAATGGAAATTTACTCACTGCGCTGCTAATGCAGGTAACCTTTTAAAGAATTCTAATAAGAGATAAAGGAATTTTGCATTGTCCAGTGCCAGACAGTTTGCAATCATTCGCGATGAACAATTCGAGGGCGAAGCGTCTGTGGGTGTTATATTTCAATAAATCAGTTGAAGAATAATTTGCAAACTTCTGATTACTTCAGAATAAAGGGAGTTTTATTTATATAGAGTGAGTTAGAATGATGATAACGAATTTCACATTGAAGAAATAGGTGTTGCAGCACATGACCCCAATGAAAAATATTCCAAGAGATCATTGATGGCTTTAGTGCCTTCAGTCAACGTCTCCACTTTGCCATTCAACGTCAACTATGCATAAGTCTGTTTCGGTTCGGCCTGACTTGTTGAGATGGCATCAGAGCATTCATGATAAAACATTTTATTTTCAAGTTTATGAAATGGGCGATGCGCCGGTAAACTATACAAAGCCCTAGACGATTCGAAATATGATTCCGCTTAACTCGGTATCTTCATCAAATACATAAAAAATTAAAATCTGTCATGCTCTGTCTATGGAAGGTGGCAGATATTTGCGTTCCCCTTTATCAATTACCAAATTAGTTCCATATGAAGATAAGACACGATTTCACGTTCCCGGGAGCTATGTTATTGATAGAAGTTAATTCAAAGATGACTTCAAAGGATTTTCGACCTCCACGACCGCGTAAACATAGTATGCCGGCAGGTATGTTTGAAAAGCTACACAAGCTCGTTCTTTTCTAATAGCATATTTGATGGTCCTTGAAGAATTTCATGAGGTAGTCTCAGTGGTTGGAAAGTAAAGCTGTCGTGAGATGACTTGAAGGACACTAGAAGGACATCTTCAATAATTCCACTTTGACAATCACCTAAGCATTTTCAGACAATGAAATCTCGACAGAGGAAGCCCGAATGAATTGACGCGATTTAAACAACAATGGTATCGCTGAAATGTTTTGCTCGAAACTTTTGAACCTTTGTATTTTGTCTTATTTTTTGATTTCAGAGTATTTCATGAACAATCTTGTTTCATCCCAAAAATACACCAAGTACTGACTAAATAGACCGGGAGCCCAGTAGGGTTTTAATTAGCAATTCGCGCCCGAAAGGTTTGAGGTGCGGAATTCATGTGACGTGGCGTGCTATTGCCGGAAAGTCGATTCTTAAGTTCCAGCTATCCTGGAACAATCGGTGGGGATCCCCCGAAGGACTCCCCAAAACCGACTCTAATTAGCAATTTGAGCCCATCGATGAAACCAGTGCCAAATCATTGTATTCACATTCTGTAATCATAATTTCGTGCTTAAGAAAGCAATATCAAATGGATTCATTGCTTAAGAAGAGGAGATGCCCCGAAGAGCCCCCACAAAACGACTCTAATTAGCAATTTGAGCCCGTCCAAAAATTCCACAGATTTTGATGGCTATGGATGTCCCTATCACAAAAATGCAACTGAAGAAAATTTTATTTCCTGGAATGGTCAGTTAAGAATGTCATTAATTAACCGTAATTAGTGACTTTAATTAGCAATTTGAGCCCATCCAAAAATGCTACAGATTTTGATTGCTAAGGATGTCCATTGCAAAAATGCAACTCAAGAAAATTTTATCTCCTGGAATGGTCACTTAAGAAGGTCATTAATTTAACCCTGATTAACTACTTTAATTAGCAATTTCAGACCATCGATGAAACTAGTGCCAATTGATATCAGATCGTGCATCCTATCTATACTATTTATTGCTTTGCACACTGAGTATGAGAAAGTATCAACCCTCAAAGTTCTAAGCCCAATAGTCAAGTTATTGATTATAGCTCAGTGATAAGAAAATAACATTTAGAAACAACAGTATATTCTGTGTTATGTACATAGCTGAATGTGTTCACTCGCCATTCAAGTCTTCATCTTCGTCACCTGAAGATACATTGAAGTCATCATCCTCATCACTTTCTCGAAAGTCTTCGGGAATCAATGAACTTGGAAGCTTATTTCCCTCGAACCAGACAAAGTTGTATGCCTCATCATGTAATTCCCATCCGTCAATTTGGGATGGATGTTGAACAATTTCCCTTTTGTCAGCGTTGCTCCACATTTTAGCGATGAAAGCAGTTCGGCTGATGTGACAATTCAATTCTGATTGGCATGGTGGTAGTCCGCTTGCGACTAAACCCTTTAGTTTCTGCAAGGGATTTTTTGATGTAGCCTTTGGACCGTAAACCTTTTCAAATGTCTTATACCTGAACTTGTTGATAGATGCTGATGCATCAGGTCCTGTTGCTCCGTATAGAATAGTAGTGAATGCGGAAAGCACTTTTCGATTTTCAGTTGTTGCGCCGCCTTCCATTGAAATGTTGATGAATGCCTGCTGCACCAATGAATTTCTTTCCAGCTTTTGGAATGGTCGCTTTTTCCCCTTCCCTACAAAAGCTGACGTATAATCACTCCCGGTGAAAGCATGAAATCCTGGCAGTGATTTCCACAACAGTGGTCCCACCACTTCACCGATGGCAGTTAAGTTGATATACCTTCGCGTATTTGAACCAATGCCACCTGCATCCATCCATACTGTGGCAGAAAAAGTTGATAGGTGGCACATGAGAATAACGGCCACTTCCGTGTCATTAGCACGCACCACAATATTGCTGATCGATGCATTGTACATTCGCTTCGCATGAAAGCATATAATGGTATCGGCTTCTTCATGATTTGTGACCATGTCCTCAACAAGTTCACGTACCACCTTCTCATTGACAACGTAAAAATGGTAACAATGACCACGAACACCTACGTAGACATCGCGTGAACCAATGATAAATGAATAAACCTGCTGTTGCCATTCTTCAACGAAAAACAAGGGGAGCTGCTTCTTTAAAGATCTGTTGGTCAAAGCACTCTCGAAATTTCTAGGTCGAATCTTCTCAGGACCATCTATAAAGTACGATTGGCTGTCATGGGAACCCCGCCGCTCTCGCTCTCAATCTTTGATGGAGGGTGATAGGTAGTCGTCGAAGACAATGTCCACACGCTTGGTTGACAAATTCATTGCACGAATTAAGTAGCTTCGCGCGATGCCTCCATATGTTGTTGGCAAATTGTAGGACGACATCGCGTGACGCAGAAAGTTTCCATCTATAATGCAGGCTGCTGTAGTTCCTGGAGACCCATGGAGTTCCACCTTTTCTTCGAGAAGTGATAGAAGAGCACTTTTATTAGTCTTTGCCATCATACCATCTATGCTGCACAAAGAGAGGGGAACGGTCGCTAATGGGTATGACAAAATATACTCCAAGTCAAGATTCTTAGTAACTGCGAGTACTAAGAGCCGTCCCATCAAGTCTCTGGTGCATTTCAGTTCAGATATCTTCCTGTCCACTGATCTTCGTCTTCTCGCGCCTTCGTCCTTGAATGTCATTAGTTTTTCCTTTGATATTGGTCTCTCGAATCGATCAGGATCTGCCTCACATTCTCGAATAAATTCTTTGTGCCTCTCTTTGCCTTTCTATGGTATATTCAACAAGCAATCTCGAACACCGTCTGCTACGGTCTTTCCTGTGTGCAAATTGACAAGGGTGGTGAGACTTTGGTCATCTTTGAAAGGGTTTTTTGTCCTTTTAATTCATTGTATCACATTCCATAAATCATTTGTGTCTCTCTCAACTCGTGCAGGTCTCAGTTCAATCGTGACATCCTCTTTTGTTGTTAGTCCGGTCATTTCCTTCACTAAACCGATGAAGGCAGCTCGGCTTGATCTTGTGAGCATCCAACGTAGTCGGGCACTATAGTTGTTGGTAGCAGATACAATGCCTGTCCTTCTAGAAGCGGCATCGGCGTTGACTATTTGCTCAAGTGTAAGGTCGACTGGGCATCTGCTGAACTGATGTGAAGTCCTTCTTATTGAGAATACTCCTTTTTCCAGTATCTGCCGCAGGCCAGGATGACTGTCATCAATGTTCAACAAGTCTAATTGAAACTTCGTTAACCAGCGTGAATAATTCACATGATTCGTTGCAAAAAACAGATCATTTATTGGTGTCAAGCTTTGAATATACAGAGAAATGTCGTTAGTTCGAATAGCTCTTTCAAGGTTGTGGTAATGGTGTATGTAGTCAATATACATCAGCCAAAACTGTGCAGTAACACCATGATCTCCAGATCTCGTTTTCGCAGTGTAATCTTCATATGAAGACACGCAACCGAGGAAAATATTCGATTGAATCATTTTGCTTTGATCTTCATCTTTAGTTTCGTTGAAATTCTTGATCATTGCTTCCAAATTTTCTTTTTCATAGCATGAATCAACAAACGCTTGAAAGTGAAGTATTTCAAATGCAAGTGCAAGAATCGGATGAAGTCGCTTCGATCGATTGAAATGTTTTCCATTCAGGAAGCCGTTTAAGGAGCCAATTGCAAGAACGTTCGACTCTACTAGCATCGCAGGACCGCCTGAATATTCTATCAGCTTCCCTAGAGCTTTGAAGAACGCCATCTCGACATGAAACACTCCGGGCATGATGAAGACGTTGTCATATTTTGGCTTTTCGTATGCTTGCATTTGCATTGCTGGCTTAGCAGCATTGAGGTCATAGGTAACCAGTCCGTAAGGTTGTCTGCATTCTTGAGCACACCTTTGTGTAACGACTAAGGTTTCTTGAATGACGTCTAATCCGGTAATGGGCTGATTCATATTAGGCAAGTAATGTACAACTTGTCTAGGAAGATTGTCCACGTAATACTGAGACATGAATCCTACCCACATTAGCACATTTCTCTGACCAAACACATGAAACATCATCCAGAAGTAGTCCATTAACATCCCATTGTTGCATGCATCTGAATTGTTGAAGACGTCTGTGTTGTTGTAGGAAAACAATGTCATTCTCGGCCTTGATCTGTAAGGGGGTATATGTTCCTCTTCAACGTCCAACGATCTTTTTCGCGACCTTTTCACTTCACCATGAGCGCTTGGCACCACAGCGAGGTTATTTCCTGGTGATTCGTTTACAGACTGATACAAGATCCCCATCGTATCATGCAGCGTATCAGATCCAGACAGTATTTCCGTGAGTTTGTCAAAATTATCAAATGCAACTCCGAATGGCAGATCAGGAATAGTTCCGTCTGGACAGGCGACTTGTCTATCCTGGATGCCGGATCCGATCGCTGTTTCGATCTCTATCAAGGTATTGTAATTCAAACAGTGACAAAAGCGATTGACAGTGTTCACAACTTGCTTGCTGCCTGTCATTCCTTTCAAAGTCATGCCGAGTGCGATGTGTTTTTTAGGCTTCACTAAGCCTTTGCTTATGGCAAACAATGCATCATGACTGGAGGACTCCGCCCAGCGATTTGATCGATCCGTATGTTTTTGAGTATTCGTGCCACCATAAAGTATGTTGAAGAATTCTTTCAACAATGCTGGAGGAGAAGCGTCACCGTCCTTGACTTGATCAAATGTAGTGCTATCAGCTGACAAAGATATCTTCTCAACCTCATGGACTGCTTTTCGCAATATCAGAGCGGCTTGTGTGATAGTCCGCTCTGGAGTTAGCATATAATCAAAAGCCTGGCGAATGACGTCATCTGACATATTTGCGCTGTAAATTGCGATTCCGGACTTTCTGTCAAGTGGACTATGGATTTCTAATCGATCACCGAATTTCACCATTATATTTCTCAATAATGCTTGTGCCGAGCATAGTGGCACTTCTTTCGAGTCATAGCACATATCCAGATATCTGGCATGAATGGACGTTAGGAGCTCAGGTCTTTTGTTCACAATCACCGAAGATTCAATGTAGGAGTGGATTTCGTCTAAACTATCATGTGTGCCTTCAACTGCTAGCATTCCGCGCTTGGCTACTCGTCTCTGGGCTGACCTCAAGTAATCGCTTCTACATGAGTGATGACATTTCACCTCCTTCGCTATCATATCAATTCCAACTATTCTCGACAGCAACTTCTCATCATCCATAATTCGAGCTGCTTCCTGGATTTTCCACTCAGCATCCTTGGTCACTAACACACCAAGCATTTCCTCTTTCATTCTCGATTGCAGAACAGACACAGACTAGGGAACACACCAGTCGTTGTGACAACATTGCCTGAAACCGAAGTTGACCTCAGGGGTTTCTTGACGAACAATTCCTTCTTCTGAATTTCCGAGCCACTTGAAACTGCTGAAAAGTTTTTGTAGCAACTACTGTGATAACCTTGAGTAACTGATGGTTTTCAGGTAGGGACTGGACTATGCTGTAATATTTTGAGGAAGCACGATTTTTGTTCACGATTTCTTGCTGCATCCTGCAAAATATTCCAAGTTCGTTCGTTCGTTAAAAGGCATGACCAAAAGTCGAGATTTCTTTGAAGCTTTGGTGTTATCTGCATGAAGAATGCAGTGACGTTCATTATCATCGATGTCGATAAATGAAGAGTCAAAAGTCACACCAGCCAGTGTATTTGATGAAGTCCGTGGTAGATCCATCTGATCCGTCACGTTATTTTCCTCGCCAGATGGAATATTTGACGAACTGCGTAGTTGATTATGTTCATCTCCTCCATATTGATTAGGGTAATCTTCCTCTTGATCACATTCGCCGTACATTGTGGATCACATCCTGAAAGAAAAAAACATCATGAGGAAATTCATTGTGCGGCTCAGATGGACAGGTCTTTCATTAGAGATTTTCAAAAGAGAATGGTCAATCAATTGCTTTGAAAATATCAGTCATTTAATTGGAGATTTCAAAATTTTGAGCAGGGGTCTGTTGCCCTATCAGGGGGACCAATTCCCTGGCGTTCATCTCATCAGAAATGAGAACGGTCAATCAATTGCTCTGAAAATATCAGTCATTTAATTGGAGATTTCAAATTTCCATCACTGTGTCATGAACTCAAGAAAACTATGATAGGATTATTCATTATTTCATTATCATGCGTATAACATGCATTGTATACATTAAATCATTCATTGAATTACTTCAATTGAAGTAAATTCAATTGTTCCACTTGCATTGGATCAGATTTAATTGGCTTTACTTAATTAGGTCTGCATGAATTAGACATTTTTAAACAGGTGTGCGCAAGAGTCTTTGTGTTGCATACTAGCATGAAATTTTCACGTTGTTCATCTTGTATCATGTGCGTTCATTGCCTACAGTGTTACACGGATCTCGCAACACGGTGAAACGTAGGTAGTCTGTCTACACAATGCATGCGCATTGTGCATTGCACTTACATCACTGTACATGGGATACATTTTTCTGGAGCCTATGAAAATATTCCAGTGGTTTTTTCTATATTCTGACACACTGAAATAGGATTAATCTGAAAAAGCTTTGAACCCTGATACATATAATGATAAAGATAAGCTACGTGTACGTCTCGATTGAATTATGGTGCATTCTATTTGCATTGAGAGTTAGGAGCTATCTTTCACTGAATACAAATATTCATACATGCATTTTTATTTCAATTCTGAACTAATGGGCCACAATAATAGTGTTTGTAACATACATACATGTAGTTATTTAATGTATCTAGTAAACATACATGTAGTCTATAATTACATGGAGAGGCGGACATGTAGACATAAGACTCACAAATGATCTCTAATAATAAAGATTAAAGATCACTATTCCTTCTCGATCATGTTATACTGTGAATATTTGACTCAATATAACATCGGTTATTACTCGTCTACCTTTGATACAGACGATAGACGAATTATGTTCTCAACTTCCATCAATCGTTACGCTTTCGCCAACAACCACTTAATGATAGTAGGAGGGAAGTGAATGGGCGAAAGCGGATTTGGCGAGCATGGAGCAGACGAGAGCGAGCCAAAGCTACCTTCGATGCGATAAAGGAATAGTTGTTCACGTATACATGTCCACCTTGTACACGTAGTATAATATATTACTAGAACGTTATCGCACTGATAACGTTTTCGCATTTCAAAATAATGATGGATAGATGTTCGACGATATAGGCTAAGATAAAAGCACCAAATCTATTTGAAAATCAATAGATAAACACTATAAGATGCCGACTGCCACGTACGAGCTACACGACGAAAGAAATGACAGTCAGTGAGAATATCCACTCCCTTCAATTCTATCAATAGTCGGAGAACAAATAGGAGCCATCAGACACCAATCCTCCGAATGAACTTACCATTTTGAGGTCAACTTGCACCTGCACGCTGAAGACAAAAGAAATTTTTCGAAGCTAACTTTTCGATGAAGCATTGATGTGAGTGTGCGCACACTCATACAGGATCACGATTCACGATTCGGCACTGCTGAGACATGGCTAAGTGAGAACTTGATCAACTTCAGCGACAATGAACGAAAAGTACACAAACTGTCATCCTCAACTGCACAAATGCAATAATATACATGCAAATACTCTTAAGCAATAAATTCATTTGATATTGCTTTCTTAAGCACGAAATTATGATGACATAATGTGAATACAATGATTTGGCACTAGTTTCATCGATGGTCTGAAATTGCTAATTAAAGTAGTTAATCAGGGTTAAATTAATGACCTTCTTAAGTGACCATTCCAGGAGATAAAATTTTCTTGAGTTGCATTTTTGCAATGGACATCCTTAGCAATCAAAATCTGTAGCATTTTTGGATGGGCTCAAATTGCTAATTAAAGTCACTAATTAGGGTTAATTAATGACCTTCTTAACTCACCATTCCAGGAAATAAAATTTTCTTCAGTTGCATTTTTGTGATAGGGATCCATCCATAGCCATCAAAATCTGTGGAATTTTTGGACGGGCTCAAATTGCTAATTAGAGTCGTTTTGTGGGTGCTCTTTGGGGCATCTCCTCTTCTTAAGCAATGAATCCATTTGATATTGCTTTCTTAAGCACGAAATTATGATTACAGAATGTGAATACAATGATTTGGCACTGGTTTCATCGATGGGCTCAAATTGCTAATTAGAGTCGGTTTTGGAGAGTCCTTCGGGGGATCCCCACCGATTGTTCCAGGATAGCTGGAACTTAAGAATCGACTTTCCGGCAATAGCACGCCACGTCACATGAATTCCGCACCTCAAACCTTTCGGGCGCGAATTGCTAATTAAAACCCTACTGGGCTCCCGGTCTAAAAATTTTTGCGAGCAAATCTTTGATAGAGATGCCAAATTAACATTTTGACCATCTGAAGCGGCCATTATCAGAATTGTACTAAATCATAGGCATTTACTGAACTATAAAAAATTCAAAATGCAGAGATATTTGACTGCAGCACTTAATAACTTATTTCTGAAAGTCTTGCGGAATAAAATCAAAAATACTTACACTCAACTAACGTGCATGTATGCTAAGAATAAGAGATATCTGCACAGATTAACTAATCAAGTAACTTAGGTCTAACTGAGTCGTTTTGACCGATAAGGGATGGTGAAGAGAGTGACTCAATTAGACCTAAGTTGCTTGATTAGTTCATCTGTGCAGATATCTCTTATTTTTTAGCATGCATGTAAGTTATTTGAGTATTTATAATCACTTACAGGTTATTTCGATTTCATTCTGCAAGACTTTAAGAAATACGTTATTAAGTGCTGTAGTGAAGCATCTATGTATTTTGAATTTTGTATAGTTCAGCAAATGCCGCCTATGATTTAGTTACTATTCTGGTGATGGCCACTTCAGATGGTCGAAATATTTATTTGGTATTTTTAATTTTATCTAAGAAGTTTGTCTTATTTAAAGACATCGATTTCATCAAGAAGTTTTCTCAATATCGAAAGTTCGAATGTTCGATCTGAAGATCCATTATTGGCTCAAAACCCTTCCTTTTTAACAAAGTAAATTGCATTTTTGCGAAATTCTTCAAAATAGACAAATAGTTGAATTGTTTAAATTTCAGTTTATTTTGGATATTCTGCATCCACCGAAACGAAATACATGGTTAACCTCCTCCCCCCCCCCCCCCGAAGACTTCTATTCTTCAAGGGGAAATGATTTCAAAGGCCTGTACTACCTATATTCAGTTATCACTGCCCATTGGGTTTTCTATGATGTGCGGATGTAAACGCGGTTGTGGTCGGTTGCGGCTAGAGCTCTCAACGTTCGCGGCTAATCGCTGCTGAGTCTTTTCCCGAAAGTTCGCACTAGTTAGTGTCATTGCGTCTGACATAGTAACCGCTACAATCGACAATCGACCGAAGGCCCAACACTGAGATCATAGAGACATTGATGAACTTATGATCATGCGATCTTAACGAAAATGATCAAAAAATGCATGCTCATTCTACATTGGAATTTTTTGCTCTCATTTATTTCGCTTTTAGAATTTTGGATAGGGTGTCCATCCGGTATGGTCCTAGAAGCTTGATATTATCTATTCAATGCAATCATTAGAAGGCATCGTGTTGATGAATATGTACATTTAGATAATTAGATTAAGCTGGTCCTATGTCTTGGTTTTACGTAAAATATTACTAAGTTTTATTAAAACGCTGCGTTAACAAACATACAATTATGACATGATATATTGCATAACTGTCTACATATTTTGATAATGTAAACGTGTATAGACGTAATTTAAGTGCGACCAATGTCAGTAAGTGTTAGACTATAAGCGACGATTATGTGACATGTTACTATGACCAGCAGATTACTTGTTTATGTTATTCATTTTGCAAACGCATACGCTCATGACTGTTGGACATATTTTTGCGGTTAACGGTCAGTTGCGGTCAAGACATTGGTCTAGACACACATGACGCATTTTCACTCCTTACTTATTACATCAATGAATGAACTCTACCACGACAGTTTTTATCTCTTTTTATCCACGATTTATCATGCGAAGTTCTAATGTTGCGTACTCTTCCAAGCACTTGCTACACCTGTTAGAGTCATAATTCCCTAAATCTCTGATGTATTAATATCGTAGTTGCTAATGGTTTCAACAAACAATTTCATCTCAGACCTCTGAAAGTGAAGTTACTTCTGCGTGTAATATACAACTAATCTTGCAAGCATCTTGTGGAAACATTTTTTCAGTTTAAGTAATTTAAAATCGAAAATCCAACTAATTTAAAAAACGACACGATCATCAATAAAGTAAGATGAGCTTATCACTTTAAATGCGTGCTTGGTGAGTTGACTCAGTGCTCATTGCTCATACCGTTGAGTCAACAAATGATGATTTTGACGCTTCGTTTTCTTCATTTTGATCATTTCTAGCAAGCAGGAGAAAATTCCAGGTATTCTTATAGACTTCACACGACTAGTTAATAGCCTATTTCATAATTGATTCTCTTACTTCCTAGCTTGATATTTTACCAGTCGGAAAATGTAAAGCAATAGAACTTCCATCTAAATATCCTCAAAAACATCGTAAAACTGTATCTAATCAAACTTCCTTCATATCGCCTATCAATAGTGCTATAATGGTAGGAATTTCTAACCACTGTAGGCATATAAAGCGCACAAGATAAAATCCTTAGCGCACATCAAGCATGCAACTTCTATGATTTCCTGGACACTGCAAACAGATAATAAAGTAGATATTCTGTTCAAATTTCATGCTAATATCAATCAATTCAATTGCTGTATTCTAATTGTGTTTGATTTCCATGCATTGATTGGTTATGCGTTGCTCATTAAACCTAGAACAGTAATCATATCCAAATAGGGGCAATTCCCACCCGAATACATATTTGCTGCGGATTTTTTTTATCGCGGAAGCTATGATCCCGTGTGACTCGCAATTTTAGCGTTTTGTTGCTACGTTCACCTCGAATGTCGAAAAAATAGTTCTGACTTTCTGTCTGGAAACTGTGCATTAAACTTCATATTGTATATAAATGAATTGTCCTAGGTACATAAGCCAAACAGACATCGTCCGCTTTAACGTGAACATCATCAGTAAAAAATTTGCATTTATGCATTTTTGAGTATGCTACTTATTGATGACATTTTAGTAGTACATACTTTCGGTAGATTTTATTATAGTTGTTTTTAGCATATTCTTAGTTAGTTATGTGTATTTACTTCTAGTCCTTTGTTACTATGGTGTCGGATTTCCATGGTTACTTTACTTAGTAGAAATTCTGCGCTTTGCAAATTGGCTATACATCAAGACGCAAAATGTATCATTTCCTTCCAGAATGCTGATATTCTTGATATGCATTTTTGTACGTTATTTAGACATATTGAATGTACTTCCTCCAGTGTACACTAGATAAGAAGTCCAGATAAGAAGACTTCAAATGATCATACACGAACAGTTAATGATGACAATTAAATTTGATAATTAATAACTAGATTTGCACACATCAATGCCCGGAGTTAGAAATGCATAAACCTTACTAAATCAGAAAATTAGACAGGAGCGGAAATTATTTACCTAAATCACGTTAGAGCCACCTTGCACAAATTAAAATAATGCTATTTTTAGAGCTCCTTATTCATGAATAAAATGGCCTACATTGTCTGCAAAATTGTACTTTTTGCATTTCTAAAAAGTCATGCTTCTCACTAAGAGCTACCTGCTTGAAATTCACAGGTATCCAGAATGTTATTTCTGCTAATCAAATATGCCATAGCCATAGGAATGAACAAACTGTCATTTACACATCGATTTTAGACGCTGAAGATCTTTTATTTGTTTGATGTGCATCAAATTTTCAAATGCTGCATATCAACAGCTTTCGGTTTCATAAGATAACTACATCTTGAAATTTGCTAATTGTCTAGTTTCTACATTATCATCTATATAGTCAGATCCTTACCTCATTTGCTCGTGTCTCAAGTTTTGCGACAATCCCTTAAGCATCAATCTTACATCGAATTCGGGCTTAATATTTTAATAAGATCCAAAATGTCCTTCTGTTAAAGTTTGGTGAAATGTGATTGGTTGGCTTTTTCTTGTGTACAACTTCAAGCAAAAGGCTTCACCAGTTCACGCTGTATGAACTGCATGCACTAAGTTTTGATTTAGAATATGAACATGCATGGTGCTACATGTGCATTACATGAGCATACTTGGTTGAAAATGAATCTTGCTTTAAGACTGAGGGGCCGTGGAGTCGATAATTGACTAACCCCGTAGAATATGATCGGACCAGGAAATAAAGAACCCGTCCGATGGATATCCTTGAGCATTCGTGTCATGGTTTCATAAACAGAACCCAACTTTTCACTTTTGAGTGGCAAATTTCGAGAATAAGCTGGTTAAGGGTGGATGACATGCTTCCATGTCCTATACCTCAATCGTTGTCGATAGGAATTTGCCCATGACTGATGACGCGTGATGAATCGAAACATTTCATGATGTTTGTAACTTAAGGGATTGAATAAAATTTATCAATATCAGAGTTGCTGTATAATTCCTGTATGTACATTGTTTCAGCCGATGGATCGCATATTCAAGGAAACACCGGGAATACAGCCTGAATTATAAAATCCTTCTACGGTTGCTGGAACAACTTGACGACAAATGGGAACCTGGAAGTTTATCGCGATCAGAGGTCAGTGGAGGGGACAGTGGATAACAGCTGGGGTGATGAATGAGGAAACGAGATTGAACCTCTATCGGCGATTTGTGTCTCAAGTTTTCAAACTTTCTCTCTGTGTCATTGACTCAGTGAGAGATGCAAGTGAAATGTATGAGGAGATTTGAAAAGTCGGAAGCACCAAGTTCCGCATAGAAAGCGCGTGTTGTTAGTTGTGATGCGAATTGCCAATTATTGCAGTTTAGGTCAGCGATTTTAGGAATGCGCTATTTGTCTTATTAAAGAGTTGAAAGTATTGACACGTGAGAACTGAGCATTCCTCTCTTTCCTCATTCGTCTGTTCAAGAAAGTGCATGGAAATTAGCCGAAGTTATGAGCATCTGCATGAAAAAGAGAATAGGTACGAAATCAATTGTGTGATTATTTTTAAACACTATTTTGTGCCTCGAATCTGTTAAACGATGTCATTTTAGAACATACATGAGATTCTTTCGAAAAAATCCGGAAATTAGGGATGGATTTGTCGGATCTCGAGATTAATAATCATAAAAGATGATGGTATTTGTAGCACAGCTAATTTGAAATGGTCCTCTAAACAACACACAAAATTAGCAAAAGTAAGGAAAGAAAAGTTTCATAAACGTCCAAAAATTCGCAAAGAAATGGTTGAAGTATCGTCTTTCAAAACTTCGGGTCGTGTCGCACTCTTTGATACTCTGAATGAATTAATTTGAACCTTGATTTTATTAGGAATTGCGATCTTAAGTGCTACAATCCTTTTATTTGTTATTTTGTAACATTTTCCAACTGAAAGATATTTACATTTTTATAAACAGTCGCTTTGAATAGATCTACTGAGCATGTATCATGGTCATCAGGTTTGCTAAAAGGTGATGTCTTGAGCCCACGACTCTTCGCGGCATGCTTAATTCTTGACTTGAGCTACTTTGCGGTGGAATTTTCCTGGCCGTAAATCTATTCGAGCACCCTCTACGTGGTTTTGTAGTTTGATGTCTCGCAATAAAGAAAGTTAGAAAGGATATTTTTGGAATCCCAAAACAAGTTGAAAATCCCTCGCGAATTTTCTGTACAATCGATATTCAAAGGCTCCATTTAATTCTTGATTCTACTTCTCTTCCGTTTTCACCACTTGGTGTGGAGCATGGCCATGTGTTGAGCAATCGTTTTCAAAGTGCGCTAGCTACTACGTTGCTCACTGTTGTATGATAAATTGAATTATTATACAATTGAATTATTTTATAGCGCGATATTGTGTCATTATTCATTCCTGAACTCGTTGTATTTTGTAGAAAGTGATCTCAATAGTTTTCAGCTGCCCAAGATGCAGACCTATACAAAGTCAATGAAATGACACTATCATTGTGAATGGAAACACAGGCATAAGTGACGCGAGGAATCAAGGCACAAAAAATTGCATGCACGTTTAGGTGCAAATTTGATCATTAAGAGCTTTAGTCCTATTGCAAACGTGCCATGTTGATGATGATAGCACTAACGAAATGATGGCAATAAAAGCCTACACCGCGGAAAATCGTGGATCTTAATGATTTCGGATGATGCAGCATTGAGTGCCGGATGACTGAATTCAGATGAGCCAAAATTGCTGTGATGAAATTGTCACTGAAGTAGATAGGAATCATCGCACATTATTGGCC
This sequence comes from Prostheceraeus crozeri, assembly GCA_907163375.1. NCBI lineage: Eukaryota > Metazoa > Platyhelminthes > Polycladida > Euryleptidae > Prostheceraeus > Prostheceraeus crozeri. The sequence goes on along the minus strand of CAJQUW010005941.1, from coordinate 375,125 downwards.
AGTTGCAGCGCAATTTTTGAAATGGTGTTATTGGCACAAGCTACCAAAGTATTCTACTGGAAGTAGGAAAGGTTTCCATCAATGACCGCTTGAACAGAGGCATTTGTGTATTTTGATATTGTGCCATGTTTACAGACATCATGTTTCAGAGCCATGTTTTTTGATATTTAATGACTCCATGATAGTAACGCCCAAATGGATTCCGTTATAGCTCCATAACGTCTTTCCAAAATAGCTTCGTACTTTCATGTTTTCGCTGACCACAAGTAGAGATATGTTATTAAAGGTCATGAACACAATGTTACTAAAGGTTATGGAGGGCATCCTCCACACCGAGGACTTTGCTGAAAGATTCTATGAAAAGCTTTTTTGTTAATACAGTTCACATTATTCTTCAATCTCAAGTTAGGTGAGACTTGCAGTAACCTAAGATCAATCACACTGCAGATTACAACGGTATGTCATACCTCCTAAAGGTTTTTAAATAAATAATTGTTTTTCCTACTAGCTTAAATTCTTGCAAATTCGTGTAATGTGTTTTGTTTTGTCATTGCTTCAGAACGCTAATCAGTCAAGACCACATGAGTGATGATGATATACCTAATTAGCCGTCACAGGGGCCGAATAGTAGTATAAGCTTTTTAACAAAGCTTGAATATGAAACTGGATAGCGTATGCCTCTACATAGCTTATAGGGCCTGTATCTACTCGAACATGGATAGGGTATAGGCTATATAGCCAAATATACCGTATCAATAAAGATATCATTACTTTATTGAATATTAAAGTGTATATAGGCTAGCTTAGGTTGTTATTGCTATTTGTTGTTGCCTTTATCCAATAGTCTGTTGGTCCATGAATAATATGATCGGTGGGTAGCCCACGACTCATCATCTGTAGAAATTGTAATTTAGATAGCCTCATTGCAGTGTAGGCTAGAAATGTACAATTGAAAATTATACTTAAAAAAATTAAAAATATCTAATTTAGGACAAGTTTTGTAATTCTATGCAGCATACTTAATAAGTTGAGGCTTAACTTACATTATGTTAATTTCGTATTTTTCATTATGGCGTAAAGTTGCACTAAATAATTCATCAATGATTCATGTACGTGGTGCGCCCAAAAAGTTTCAGGCCAATGACAGAAATTCCTTTCAATTTCTAAAGTAAACATCTGAAATCAATACATTGGTTCTTTGAGAGCTAGAAACGGTCAGGATCATAGATATCTGATCTGACATCTGTTCATAGACATCTGATTTCAACCAGCGAACGCACTTAGTCAAAAATCATTTTCACTCGTGAAAGCGCACTGAAAGGATGACTTCATTGCGACTTGATCACTTGGATAAAGTGGAGTATCGAAGCTCGATTCGTTTTTGTCTTCTGCTTGGTCAGTCAAGTGCAGACATTAAAGCGAACTTGCTTCTTGCTTACGCAGACAAGTGTCCGTCAGAATCGACGATCAAGTTTTGGATTGCTGAGTTCAAGAGAGGACGTCAACTTGTGGCTGACGAAGAAAGAGAAGGCCGCCCAAAGACTTCTGACAACGAAGAAAACCGCGCCAAATTGGAGAGACTGGTCCTTGAAGACAGGAAGGTGACAACAAGACAGCTTGCTGAGTCTCTGAAACTGTCGAAGGGATCTGTTGGCGAGATGCTGCACGAAACAAGGTTTCATCTCGCTTTGTTCCGCGCTTCTTGACCACCGAGATGTGCACCCGACGCCGTGAAGCCTGCCTAGTGAATCTTGAAATTTATCGCCGCCATGGCACATATTTTCATGAAACGCCACTGAGCCTGTACGCACCTGAATCCAGGCGAGAATCTCTGGAATGGCGCAGGCCTGATGAAGGCAAAGTCTGGAAGCAACGATCTGGAGCGATCCGAAGAGAAATGATGCTGACTGCCTTCTGGAATACAGGAGGAATCATCTTCCTGGATTTCCTACAAAGACAGGAGACAGTGACCGGTGAATATTACGGCGAGCTGATTCAGCAGGTCCGCAGCAAGGTTCGCAAGCCAAGAGGTCTGCCTCATTGGTTCCTTCAGGACAACGCTCCAGTGCACACTTGTCGAGCTGCCTTGGAGAAGATCGGCAGCGCGGGCTTCGAACTTGTGAAGCATCCACCTTATAGCCCGGATTTGGCTCCATCAGACTATTGCCTTTTCAACGAGTTGAAACACCATCTCCGCGGGACTCATTTTGAAAGTGCCGCAGCTTTGGAAGAGACTGTAAGCAACTGTTTTGGCCTATTACCTCCCGCTTTTTTCCTTGATGCTTTCAAGGCACTCCCAGTTCGCTGGGAAAAGTGTTTGGCCGCGAACGGCAATTGGTTTGAGAAATAGCTATAATGTACTAAATAAAAACGTCATTGGATTAAATCTTTTCGCTTTATAAAATGCTAAGGCCGGAAACTTTTTGGGCGCACCACGTATATTATTATATTCAATTTATGTATAACATATTACCACTATTCCTCTGATGATGGTTAGGCTGATGAAACTGAACTCGGTGTATCACATAGTATGTTGCAGGGTGCTATGCATAATAAAAATTTGACTGCGAGCACCGAGCAGAAATCCCATCTACTTAGCTAGCTTTCGAATGCGCGTGCGGTTTAATGTCACAGACAATAGAAAAGGGAGGTCAAAAGGCGCCTTTATTGAGAGCGTCTCAGTCTTTTTTTATTGTTTACATATAAGTCAACATGATATCAGCATAAAGTGTTGATAGACGGAAAAAATAATAATGAAAATTCTTGAAATCCACAGGTCTATGACATTTGGGGAAATATTATTACACAATACGGCTCTTGTGCAGTCCTCCCCCCCCCCATTTTTTCTCTGGTCAAAAGATGCAGCACCATTGGATGTCCGTTTCAGCATCACCGGTTTGAGTGAAGCATTCCATGCTGTTGTAAAAATCTACGTGGGTAATTGCGATGTCATAGTCGCAAACTTCGTCAGCAAGTCAGCATTGTAATTTGCCTTCGGGTTTTTTCGCATTGAAATATACCCTTTGAATTTTGAAGTCAAAGGAAATTCATTGTGAATGAGATACCTTTAGAATAATAAGGCGCTACTAGAAGTGGCTGGGTCGCTTATTGCTATAGCCATGCGAGGACTTGTAGTCAGATCATTCGTGTGAGTGTGAAGAGTTATCCCTCCAATCAAAATTGATCAAATTGAATAATCGATTGTTTTGAAAAATGTAGGTGGGGGGGTCTGCACAAGAGCCTACAATACAATCGAAGGAAATTGGCATTGTCACAGATGCCAGTAGCTTCTGCCAGTAGCCATACCGATAGATGATAGCCTACATAGTAACCGTATTAGATTTGAGACATTGCGCAAGAAATGTAGCTATATTATCTTTGCTGACTGAACTGGAAATGTGTACATAAATGACTGGCGACTTGTCTCTAGGAATCTACAATCATCTAGTTAGCATGCATGTAACAAGTCTTCAAATTAATGGATTTTGGAAAATACGTTGTCACTGAAAGCTATGGAAATTAGTCTTACGAAACATATGTAATAAAAAAATATTACACATGTGTGTAAATATAATACATATAATACAAAAGAAGGCGGCAATTGCAAGGAAAGATATCGTGGAGGACAGATCATTGGTATAATTAAAAGACATATCTTTAGATTTCAAATGATTTAATTTTTTATGATGCCAATTAATACCTTTTAAAATTCTAGATTTATATCAAAGCTCAACCTATCGGAGCCGGAGCCTTTGTGATAAATCGGCTCCGGCTCCGACCAAAACCATCGGCTCCTTAAGGCTCCGGCTCCACAGTCTTGCTTTACCAGGCAATACGACTATGTCCCAAACTAATGATTCTACTGTTAATTTAGTAGTGACTGTTTATACTGGGCCCACTTCAAAAATTGGTTTCCTGATTTTTTTCGTTTGGTCAATTACATCGCTGAATAGATGACCAGTCTTGAATTTGATTCATCTCTTGCTGAAAGTCGTCATCTGCTGATGTTCTCACAAAATGAAATATCGAAATGTCGTCAGTAGCCTTTAGAATGAAGCTGCATTCCCATAGAGAAGATTTAAATCATCGATACTCAGAATAAATAACAATGGAATAATGAGGCCGACGGCACACAGAATAAACCATAAATCATCGTTCTCAAGTCGTGCCACGATCCTTCACAGACCATCGTTCTCAAGTCGTGTCACGATCCTTCACAGGCCATCGTTCTCAAGTCGTGTCACGATCCTTCATAGGCCATCGTTCTCAAGTCGTGTCACGATCCTTCATAGGCCATCGTTCTCAAGTCGTGTCACGATCCTTCACAGGCCATCGTTCTCAAGTCGTGTCACGATCCTTCATAGGCCATCACTCTCAAGTCGTGTCACGATCCTTCACAGGCCATCATTCTCAAGTCGTGTCACGATCATTCATCGGCCATCGTTCTCAAGTCGTGTCACGATCCTTCACAGGCCATCGTTCTCAAGTCGTGTCACGATCATTCATAGGCCATCATTCTCAAGTCGTGTCACGATCCTTCATAGGCCATCACTCTCAAGTCGTGTCACGATCATTCATGGGCCATCGTTCTCAAGTCGTGTCAGGATCCTTCATAGACCATCACTCTCAAGTCGTGTCACGATCCTTCATAGGCCATCGTTCTCAAGTCGCATCACGATCCTTCATAGGCCATCACTCTCAAGTCGTGTCACGATCCTTCACAGGCCATCGTTCTCAAGTCGTGTCACGATCATTCATGGGCCATCGTTCTCAAGTCGTGTCACGATCCTTCACGGGCCACCGTTCTCAAGTCGTGTCACGATCCTTCACAGGCCATCGTTCTCAAGTCGTGTCACGATCCTTCATAGGCCATCATTCTCAAGTCGGATCACGATCATTCATAGGCCTTTGTTCTCAAGTCGTGTCACGATCCTTCACAGACCATCGTTCTCAAGTCGTGTCACGATCCTTCATAGGCCATCACTCTCAAGTCGTGTCACGATCCTTCATAGGTCATCATTCTCAAGTCGTGTCACGATCCTTCACAGGCCATCGTTCTCAAGTCGTGTCACGATCCTTCACAGGCCATCGTTCTCAAGTCGTGTCACGATCCTTCACAGGCCATCATTCTCAAGTCGTGTCACGATCCTTCATGGGCCATCGTTCTCAAGTCGTGTCACGATCCTTCACAGGCCATCGTTCTCAAGTCGTGTCACGATCCTTCATAGGCCATCACTCTCAAGTCGTGTCACGATCCTTCATAGGCCATCGTTCTCAAGTCGCATCACGATCCTTCATAGGCCATCACTCTCAAGTCGTGTCACGATCCTTCACAGGCCATCATTCTCAAGTCGTGTCACGATCCTTCACAGGCCATCATTCTCAAGTCGTGTCACGATCATTCATGGGCCATTGTTCTCAAGTCGTGTCACGATCCTTCACAGGCCATCATTCTCAAGTCGTGTCACGATCCTTCATAGCCCTGCGTTCTCAAGTCGCATCACGATCCTTCACAGACCATCGTTCTCAAGTCGTGTCACGATCCTTCATAGGCCATCGTTCTCAAGTCGCATCACGATCCTTCATAGGCCATCACTCTCAAGTCGTGTCACGATCCTTCATAGGCCATCGTTCTCAAGTCGCATCACGATCCTTCATAGGCCATCACTCTCAAGTCGTGTCACGATCCTTCACAGGCCATCATTCTCAAGTCGTGTCACGATCCTTCATAGGCCATCGTTCTCAAGTCGTGTCACGATCCTTCATAGGCCATCATTCTCAAGTCGTGTCACGATCCTTCATAGGCCTTCGTTCTCAAGTCGTGTCACGATCCTTCATAGGCCATCACTCTCAAGTCGTGTCACGATCCTTCATAGGTCATCATTCTCAAGTCGTGTCACGATCCTTCACAGGCCATCGTTCTCAAGTCGTGTCACGATCCTTCACAGGCCATCGTTCTCAAGTCGTGTCACGATCCTTCATAGGCCATCATTCTCAAGTCGTGTCACGATCCTTCATAGGCCATCATTCTCAAGTCGTGTCACGATCCTTCATAGGCCTTCGTTCTCAAGTCGTGTCACGATCCTTCATAGGCCATCACTCTCAAGTCGTGTCACGATCCTTCACAGGCCATCGTTCTCAAGTCGTGTCACGATCCTTCATAGGCCATCGTTCTCAAGTCGTGTCACGATCCTTCACAGACCATCGTTCTCAAGTCGTGTCACGATCCTTCATAGGCCATCGTTCTCAAGTCGCATCACGATCCTTCATAGGCCATCACTCTCAAGTCGTGTCACGATCCTTCACAGGCCGTCGTTCTCAAGTCGTGTCACGATCCTTCATAGGCCATCATTCTCAAGTCGCATCACGATCCTTCATAGGCCATCACTCTCAAGTCGTGTCGCGATCCTTCATAGGCCATCACTCTCAAGTCCTGTCACGATCCTTCATAGGCCTTCATTCTCAAGTCGTGTCACGATCCTTCATGGGCCATCGTTCTCAAGTCGTGTCACGATCCTTCACAGGCCATCGTTCTCAAGTCGTGTCACGATCCTTCATAGGCCATCGTTCTCAAGTCGTGTCACGATCCTTCACAGGCCATCGTTCTCAAGTCGTGTCACGATCCTTCACGGGCCATCATTCTCAAGTCGTGTCACGATCCTTCATAGGCCTTCGTTCTCAAGTCGTGTCACGATCCTTCACAGACCATCGTTCTCAAGTCGTTTCACGATCCTTCATAGGCCATCACTCTCAAGTCGTGTCACGATCCTTCATAGGTCATCATTCTCAAGTCGCATCACGATCCTTCATAGGCCATCACTCTCAAGTCGTGTCACGATCCTTCATAGGCCATCGTTCTCAAGTCGTGTCACGATCCTTCACGGGCCATCGTTCTCAAGTCGTGTCACGATCCTTCACAGGCCATCGTTCTCAAGTCGTGTCACGATCCTTCATAGGCCATCATTCTCAAGTCGTGTCACGATCATTCATGGGCCATCGTTCTCAAGTCGTGTCACGATCCTTCACGGGCCATCGTTCTCAAGTCGTGTCACGATCCTCCACGGGCCATCGTTCTCAAGTCTTGTCACGATCCTTCATGGGCCATCGTTCTCAAGTCGCATCACGATCCTTCACAGTCCATCGTTCTCAAGTCGTGTCACGATCCTTCATAGGCCATCATTCTCAAGTCGTGTCACGATCCTTCATAGGCCATCGTTCTCAAGTCGCATCACGATCCTTCATAGGCCATCACTCTCAAGTCGTGTCACGATCCTTCATAGGCCATCATTCTCAAGTCGTGTCACGATCATTCATGGGCCATCGTTCTCAAGTCGTGTCACGATCCTTCACAGGCCATCGTTCTCAAGTCGTGTCACGATCCTTCATAGGCCATCATTCTCAAGTCGTGTCACGATCATTCATAGGCCTTCGTTCTCAAGTCGTGTCACGATCTTTCACGGGCCATCGTTCTCAAGTCGTGTCACTATCCTTCACAGGCCATCACTCTCGATCCGTCTCACGATCCTTCATAGGCCATGATTCTCAAGTCGTGTCACGATCCTTCATAGGCCATGATTCTCAAGTCGTGTCACGATCCTTCACAGGCCATCGTTCTCAAGTCGTGTCACGATCCTTCACAGGCCATCGTTCTCAAGTCGTGTCACGATCCTTCATAGGCCATCGTTCTCAAGTCGTGTCACGATCCTTCATAGGCCATCGTTCTCAAGTCGTGTCACGATCCTTCACAGGCCATCGTTCTCAAGTCGTGTCACGATCCTTCACGGGCCATCGTTCTCAAGTCGTGTCACGATCCTTCACAGGCCATCGTTCTCAAGTCGTGTCACGATCCTTCATAGGCCATCATTCTCAAGTCGTGTCACGATCCTTCATAGGCCATCGTTCTCAAGTCGTGTCACGATCCTTCATAGGCCATCGTTCTCAAGTCGTGTCACGATCCTTCATAGGCCATCGTTCTCAAGTCGTGTCACGATCCTTCATAGGCCATCGTTCTCAAGTCGTGTCACGATCCTTCACGGGCCATCGTTCTCAAGTCGTGTCACGATCCTTCACAGGCCATCGTTCTCAAGTCGTGTCACGATCCTTCATAGGCCATCATTCTCAAGTCGTGTCACGATCCTTCATAGGCCTTCGTTCTCAAGTCGTGTCACGATCCTTCACAGACCATCGTTCTCAAGTCGTGTCACGATCCTTCATAGGCCATCACTCTCAAGTGGTGTCACGATCCTTCATAGGTCATCATTCTCAAGTCGCATCACGATCCTTCACAGGCCATCACTCTCAAGTCGTGTCACGATCCTTCACAGGCCATCATTCTCAAGTCGTGTCACGATCATTCACTGGCCATCGTTCTCAAGTCGTGTCACGATCCTTCACAGGCCATCGTTCTCAAGTCGTGTCACGATCCTTCATAGGCCATCATTCTCAAGTCGTGTCACGATCCTTCATAGGCCTTCGTTCTCAAGTCGTGTCACGATCCTTCACAGGCCATCGTTCTCAAGTCGTGTCACGATCCTTCATAGGCCATCACTCTCAAGTCGTGTCACGATCCTTCATAGGTCATCATTCTCAAGTCGTGTCACGATCCTTCATAGGCCATCGTTCTCAAGTCGTGTCACGGTCCTTCATAGGCCATCATTCTCAAGTCGTGTCACGATCCTTCATAGGCCATCGTTCTCAAGTCGTGTCACGATCCTTCACGGGCCATCGTTCTCAAGTCGTGTCACGATCCTTCACAGGCCATCGTTCTCAAGTCGTGTCACGATCCTTCATAGGCCATCATTCTCAAGTCGTGTCACGATCCTTCATAGGCCTTTGTTCTCAAGTCGTGTCACGATCCTTCACAGACCATCGTTCTCAAGTCGTGTCACGATCCTTCATAGGCCATCACTCTCAAGTGGTGTCACGATCCTTCATAGGTCATCATTCTCAAGTCGCATCACGATCCTTCACAGGCCATCACTCTCAAGTCGTGTCACGATCCTTCACAGGCCATCATTCTCAAGTCGTGTCACGATCATTCATGGGCCATCGTTCTCAAGTCGTGTCACGATCCTTCACAGGCCATCGTTCTCAAGTCGTGTCACGATCCTTCATAGGCCATCGTTCTCAAGTCGTGTCACGATCCTTCATAGGCCTTCGTTCTCAAGTCGTGTCACGATCCTTCACAGGCCATCGTTCTCAAGTCGTGTCACGATCCTTCATAGGCCATCACTCTCAAGTCGTGTCACGATCCTTCATAGGCCATCATTCTCAAGTCGTGTCACGATCCTTCACAGGCCATCGTTCTCAAGTCGTGTCACGATCCTTCATAGGCCATCGTTCTCAAGTCGTGTCACGATCCTTCATAGGCCATCGTTCTCAAGTCGTGTCACGATCCTTCACAGGCCATCACTCTCAAGTCGTGTCACGATCCTTCACAGGCCATCATTCTCAAGTCGTGTCACGATCATTCATGGGCCATCGTTCTCAAGTCGTGTCACGATCCTTCACAGGCCATCGTTCTCAAGTCGTGTCACGATCCTTCATAGGCCATCGTTCTCAAGTCGTGTCACGATCCTTCATAGGCCATCGTTCTCAAGTCGTGTCACGATCCTTCACAGGCCATCGTTCTCAAGTCGTGTCACGATCCTTCATAGGCCATCACTCTCAAGTCGTGTCACGATCCTTCATAGGCCATCGTTCTCAAGTCGTGTCACGATCCTTCATAGGCCATCATTCTCAAGTCGTGTCACGATCCTTCATAGGCCTTCGTTCTCAAGTCGTGTCACGATCATTCATGGGCCATCGTTCTCAAGTCGTGTCACGATCCTTCACGGGCCATCGTTCTCAAGTCGTGTCACGATCCTTCACAGGCCATCGTTCTCAAGTCGTGTCACGATCCTTCATAGGCCATCATTCTCAAGTCGTGTCACGATCCTTCATAGGCCTTCGTTCTCAAGTCGTGTCACGATCCTTCACAGACCATCGTTCTCAAGTCGTGTCACGATCCTTCATAGGCCATCACTCTCAAGTCGTGTCACGATCCTTCATAGGTCATCATTCTCAAGTCGCATCACGATCCTTCATAGGCCATCACTCTCAAGTCGTGTCACGATCCTTCACAGGCCATCATTCTCAAGTCGTGTCACGATCATTCATGGGCCATCGTTCTCAAGTCGTGTCACGATCCTTCACAGGCCATCGTTCTCAAGTCGTGTCACGATCCTTCATAGGCCATCATTCTCAAGTCGTGTCACGATCCTTCATAGGCCTTCGTTCTCAAGTCGTGTCACGATCCTTCACAGGCCATCGTTCTCAAGTCGTGTCACGATCCTTCATAGGCCATCACTCTCAAGTCGTGTCACGATCCTTCATAGGCCATCGTTCTCAAGTCGTGTCACGATCCTTCATAGGCCATCATTCTCAAGTCGTGTCACGATCCTTCATAGGCCTTCGTTCTCAAGTCGTGTCACGATCCTTCACAGACCATCGTTCTCAAGTCGTGTCACGATCCTTCATAGGCCATCACTCTCAAGTCGTGTCACGATCCTTCATAGGTCATCATTCTCAAGTCGCATCACGATCCTTCATAGGCCATCACTCTCAAGTCGTGTCACGATCATTCGTCGGCCATCGTTCTCAAGTCGTGTCACGATCCTTCACAGGCCATCGTTCTCAAGTCGTGTCACGATCCTTCATAGGCCATCATTCTCAAGTCGTGTCACGATCCTTCATAGGCCATCATTCTCAAGTCGTGTCACGATCCTTCATAGGCCTTCGTTCTCAAGTCGTGTCACGATCCTTCACAGGCCATCGTTCTCAAGTCGTGTCACGATCCTTCATAGGCCATCGTTCTCAAGTCGTGTCACGATCCTTCATAGGCCTTCGTTCTCAAGTCGCATCACGATCCTTCACAGACCATCGTTCTCAAGTCGTGTCACGATCCTTCATAGGCCATTACTCTCAAGTCGTGTCACGATCCTTCATAGGCCATCGTTCTCAAGTCGCATCACGATCCTTCATAGGCCATCACTCTCAAGTCGTGTCACGATCCTTCACAGGCCATCATTCTCAAGTCGTGTCACGATCATTCATGGGCCATCGTTCTCAAGTCGTGTCACGATCCTTCACAGGCCATCGTTCTCAAGTCGTGTCACGATCCTTCATAGGCCATCATTCTCAAGTCGTGTCACGATCCTTCATAGGCCTTCGTTCTCAAGTCGTGTCACGATCATTCATGGGCCATCGTTCTCAAGTCGTGTCACGATCCTTCACAGGCCATCATTCTCAAGTCGTGTCACGATCCTTCATAGGCCATCTTTCTCAAGTCGTGTCACGATCCTTCATAGGCCATCGTTCTCAAGTCGTGTCACGATCCTTCACAGGCCATCGTTCTCAAGTCGTGTCACGATCCTTCACAGGCCATCGTTCTCAAGTCGTGTCACGATCCTTCATAGGCCATCGTTCTCAAGTCGTGTCACGGTCCTTCATAGGCCATCATTTTCAAGTCGTGTCACGATCCTTCACAGGCCATCGTTCTCAAGTCGTGTCACGATCCTTCACGGGCCATCGTTCTCAAGTCGTGTCACGATCCTTCACAGGCCATCGTTCTCAAGTCGTGTCACGATCCTTCATAGGCCATCATTCTCAAGTCGTGTCACGATCCTTCATAGGCCATCGTTCTCAAGTCGTGTCACGATCCTTCATAGGCCATCGTTCTCAAGTCGTGTCACGATCCTTCATAGGCCATCGTTCTCAAGTCGTGTCACGATCCTTCATAGGCCATCGTTCTCAAGTCGTGTCACGATCCTTCACGGGCCATCGTTCTCAAGTCGTGTCACGATCCTTCACAGGCCATCGTTCTCAAGTCGTGTCACGATCCTTCATAGGCCATCATTCTCAAGTCGTGTCACGATCCTTCATAGGCCTTCGTTCTCAAGTCGTGTCACGATCCTTCACAGACCATCGTTCTCAAGTCGTGTCACGATCCTTCATAGGCCATCACTCTCAAGTCGTGTCACGATCCTTCATAGGTCATCATTCTCAAGTCGCATCACGATCCTTCATAGGCCATCACTCTCAAGTCGTGTCACGATCCTTCACAGGCCATCATTCTCAAGTCGTGTCACGATCATTCATGGGCCATCGTTCTCAAGTCGTGTCACGATCCTTCACAGGCCATCGTTCTCAAGTCGTGTCACGATCCTTCATAGGCCATCATTCTCAAGTCGTGTCACGATCCTTCATAGGCCATCGTTCTCAAGTCGTGTCACGATCCTTCACAGGCCATCGTTCTCAAGTCGTGTCACGATCCTTCATAGGCCATCACTCTCAAGTCGTGTCACGATCCTTCATAGGCCATCATTCTCAAGTCGTGTCACGATCCTTCATAGGCCATCGTTCTCAAGTCGTGTCACGATCCTTCATAGGCCATCATTCTCAAGTCGTGTCACGATCCTTCATAGGCCATCGTTCTCAAGTCGTGTCACGATCCTTCACGGGCCATCGTTCTCAAGTCGTGTCACGATCCTTCACAGGCCATCGTTCTCAAGTCGTGTCACGATCCTTCATAGGCCATCATTCTCAAGTCGTGTCACGATCCTTCATAGGCCTTCGTTCTCAAGTCGTGTCACGATCCTTCACAGACCATCGTTCTCAAGTCGTGTCACGATCCTTCATAGGCCATCACTCTCAAGTCGTGTCACGATCCTTCATAGGCCATCGTTCTCAAGTCGCATCACGATCCTTCATAGGCCATCACTCTCAAGTCGTGTCACGATCCTTCACAGGCCATCATTCTCAAGTCGTGTCACGATCATTCATGGGCCATCGTTCTCAAGTCGTGTCACGATCCTTCACAGGCCATCGTTCTCAAGTCGTGTCACGATCCTTCATAGGCCATCGTTCTCAAGTCGTGTCACGATCCTTCATAGGCCTTCGTTCTCAAGTCGTGTCACGATCCTTCACAGGCCATCGTTCTCAAGTCGTGTCACGATCCTTCATAGGCCATCACTCTCAAGTCGTGTCACGATCCTTCATAGGCCATCATTCTCAAGTCGTGTCACGATCCTTCACAGGCCATCGTTCTCAAGTCGTGTCACGATCCTTCATAGGCCATCATTCTCAAGTCGTGTCACGATCCTTCATAGGCCTTCGTTCTCAAGTCGTGTCACGATCCTTCATAGGCCATCACTCTCAAGTCGTGTCACGATCCTTCACAGGCCATCATTCTCAAGTCGTGTCACGATCATTCATGGGCCATCGTTCTCAAGTCGTGTCACGATCCTTCACAGGCCATCGTTCTCAAGTCGTGTCACGATCCTTCATAGGCCATCGTTCTCAAGTCGTGTCACGATCCTTCATAGGCCATCGTTCTCAAGTCGTGTCACGATCCTTCACAGGCCATCGTTCTCAAGTCGTGTCACGATCCTTCATAGGCCATCACTCTCAAGTCGTGTCACGATCCTTCATAGGCCATCGTTCTCAAGTCGTGTCACGATCCTTCATAGGCCATCATTCTCAAGTCGTGTCACGATCCTTCATAGGCCAGCGTTCTCAAGTCGTGTCACGATCATTCATGGGCCATCGTTCTCAAGTCGTGTCACGATCCTTCACGGGCCATCGTTCTCAAGTCGTGTCACGATCCTTCACAGGCCATCGTTCTCAAGTCGTGTCACGATCCTTCATAGGCCATCATTCTCAAGTCGTGTCACGATCCTTCATAGGCCTTCGTTCTCAAGTCGTGTCACGATCCTTCACAGACCATCGTTCTCAAGTCGTGTCACGATCCTTCATAGGCCATCACTCTCAAGTCGTGTCACGATCCTTCATAGGCCATCACTCTCAAGTCGTATCACGATCCTTCATAGGCCATCACTCTCAAGTCGTGTCACGATCCTTCACAGGCCATCATTCTCAAGTCGTGTCACGATCATTCATGGGCCATCGTTCTCAAGTCGTGTCACGATCCTTCACAGGCCATCGTTCTCAAGTCGTGTCACGATCCTTCATAGGCCATCATTCTCAAGTCGTGTCACGATCCTTCATAGGCCATCGTTCTCAAGTCGTGTCACGATCCTTCACAGGCCATCGTTCTCAAGTCGTGTCACGATCCTTCATAGGCCATCACTCTCAAGTCGTGTCACGATCCTTCATAGGCCATCGTTCTCAAGTCGTGTCACGATCCTTCATAGGCCATCGTTCTCAAGTCGTGTCACGATCCTTCATAGGCCATCATTCTCAAGTCGTGTCACGATCCTTCATAGGCCATCGTTCTCAAGTCGTGTCACGATCCTTCACGGGCCATCGTTCTCAAGTCGTGTCACGATCCTTCACAGGCCATCGTTCTCAAGTCGTGTCACGATCCTTCATAGGCCATCATTCTCAAGTCGTGTCACGATCCTTCATAGGCCTTCGTTCTCAAGTCGTGTCACGATCCTTCACAGACCATCGTTCTCAAGTCGTGTCACGATCCTTCATAGGCCATCACTCTCAAGTCGTGTCACGATCCTTCATAGGCCATCATTCTCAAGTCGCATCACGATCCTTCATAGGCCATCACTCTCAAGTCGTGTCACGATCCTTCACAGGCCATCATTCTCAAGTCGTGTCACGATCATTCATGGGCCATCGTTCTCAAGTCGTGTCACGATCCTTCACAGGCCATCGTTCTCAAGTCGTGTCACGATCCTTCATAGGCCATCGTTCTCAAGTCGTGTCACGATCCTTCATAGGCCATCGTTCTCAAGTCGTGTCACGATCCTTCACAGGCCATCGTTCTCAAGTCGTGTCACGATCCTTCATAGGCCATCACTCTCAAGTCGTGTCACGATCCTTCATAGGCCATCGTTCTCAAGTCGTGTCACGATCCTTCACAGGCCATCGTTCTCAAGTCGTGTCACGATCCTTCACGGGCCATCGTTCTCAAGTCGTGTCACGATCCTTCACAGGCCATCGTTCTCAAGTCGTGTCACGATCCTTCATAGGCCATCATTCTCAAGTCGTGTCACGATCCTTCATAGGCCTTCGTTCTCAAGTCGTGTCACGATCCTTCACAGACCATCGTTCTCAAGTCGTGTCACGATCCTTCATAGGCCATCACTCTCAAGTCGTGTCACGATCCTTCATAGGCCATCTTTCTCAAGTCGCATCACGATCCTTCATAGGCCATCACTCTCAAGTCGTGTCACGATCCTTCACAGGCCATCATTCTCAAGTCGTGTCACGATCATTCATGGGCCATCGTTCTCAAGTCGTGTCACGATCCTTCACAGGCCATCGTTCTCAAGTCGTGTCACGATCCTTCATAGGCCATCATTCTCAAGTCGTGTCACGATCCTTCATAGGCCTTCGTTCTCAAGTCGCATCACGATCCTTCACAGACCATCGTTCTCAAGTCGTGTCACGATCCTTCATGGGCCATCGTTCTCAAGTCGTGTCACGATCCTTCACAGGCCATCGTTCTCAAGTCGTGTCACGATCCTTCATAGGCCATCATTCTCAAGTCGTGTCACGATCCTTCATAGGCCATCGTTCTCAAGTCGTGTCACGATCCTTCACAGGCCATCGTTCTCAAGTCGTGTCACGATCCTTCATAGGCCATCGTTCTCAAGTCGTGTCACGATCCTTCACAGGCCATCGTTCTCAAGTCGTGTCACGATCATTCATGGGCCATCGTTCTCAAGTCGTGTCACGATCCTTCACAGGCCATCGTTCTCAAGTCGTGTCACGATCCTTCATAGGCCATCATTCTCAAGTCGTGTCACGATCCTTCATAGGCCTTCGTTCTCAAGTCGCATCACGATCCTTCACAGACCATCGTTCTCAAGTCGTGTCACGATCCTTCATAGGCCATTACTCTCAAGTCGTGTCACGATCCTTCATAGGCCATCGTTCTCAAGTCGCATCACGATCCTTCATAGGCCATCACTCTCAAGTCGTGTCACGATCCTTCACAGGCCATCATTCTCAAGTCGTGTCACGATCATTCATGGGCCATCGTTCTCAAGTCGTGTCACGATCCTTCACAGGCCATCGTTCTCAAGTCGTGTCACGATCCTTCATAGGCCATCATTCTCAAGTCGTGTCACGATCCTTCATAGGCCATCGTTCTCAAGTCGTGTCACGATCCTTCACAGGCCATCGTTCTCAAGTCGCATCACGATCCTTCATAGGCCATCACTCTCAAGTCGTGTCACGATCCTTTACAGGCCATCATTCTCAAGTCGTGTCACGATCCTTCATAGCCCTGCGTTCTCAAGTCGCATCACGGTCCTTCACAGGCCATCATTCTCAAGTCGTGTCACGATCCTTCACGGGCCATCGTTTACAATTCGTGTCACGATCCTTCACGGGCCATCGTTCTCAAGTCGTGTCACGATCCTTCACAGGCCATCGTTCTCAAGTCGTGTCACGATCCTTCATAGGCCATCATTCTCAAGTCGTGTCACGATCCTTCATAGGCCTTCGTTCTCAAGTCGTGTCACGATCCTTCACAGACCATCGTTCTCAAGTCGTGTCACGATCCTTCATAGGCCATCACTCTCAAGTCGTGTCACGATCCTTCATAGGTCATCATTCTCAAGTCGCATCACGATCCTTCATAGGCCATCACTCTCAAGTCGTGTCACGATCCTTCACAGGCCATCATTCTCAAGTCGTGTCACGATCATTCATGGGCCATCGTTCTCAAGTCGTGTCACGATCCTTCACAGGCCATCGTTCTCAAGTCGTGTCACGATCCTTCATAGGCCATCATTCTCAAGTCGTGTCACGATCCTTCATAGGCCTTCGTTCTCAAGTCGCATCACGATCCTTCACAGACCATCGTTCTCAAGTCGTGTCACGATCCTTCATAGGCCATCGTTCTCAAGTCGTGTCACGATCCTTCACAGGCCATCGTTCTCAAGTCGTGTCACGATCCTTCATAGGCCATCATTCTCAAGTCGTGTCACGATCCTTCATAGGCCATCGTTCTCAAGTCGTGTCACGATCCTTCACAGGCCATCGTTCTCAAGTCGTGTCACGATCCTTCATAGGCCATCGTTCTCAAGTCGTGTCACGATCCTTCACAGGCCATCGTTCTCAAGTCGTGTCACGATCATTCATGGGCCATCGTTCTCAAGTCGTGTCACGATCCTTCACAGGCCATCGTTCTCAAGTCGCATCACGATCCTTCACAGACCATCGTTCTCAAGTCGTGTCACGATCCTTCATAGGCCATTACTCTCAAGTCGTGTCACGATCCTTCATAGGCCATCGTTCTCAAGTCGCATCACGATCCTTCATAGGCCATCACTCTCAAGTCGTGTCACGATCCTTCACAGGCCATCATTCTCAAGTCGCATCACGATCCTTCATAGGCCATCACTCTCAAGTCGTGTCACGATCCTTCACAGGCCATCGTTCTCAAGTCGTGTCACGATCATTCATGGGCCATCGTTCTCAAGTCGTGTCACGATCCTTCACGGGCCATCGTTCTCAAGTCGTGTCACGATCCTCCACGGGCCATCGTTCTCAAGTCGTGTCACGATCATTCATGGGCCATCGTTCTCAAGTCGCATCACGATCCTTCACGGGCCATCGTTCACAATTCGTGTCACGATCCTTCACGGGCCATCGTTCTCAAGTCGTGTCACGATCCTTCACAGGCCATCGTTCTCAAGTCGTGTCACGATCCTTCATAGGCCATCATTCTCAAGTCGTGTCACGATCCTTCATAGGCCTTCGTTCTCAAGTCGTGTCACGATCCTTCACAGGCCATCGTTCTCAAGTCGTGTCACGATCCTTCATAGGCCATCATTCTCAAGTCGTGTCACTATCCTTCATAGGCCAGCGTTCTCAAGTCGTGTCACGATCATTCATGGGCCATCGTTCTCAAGTCGTGTCACGATCCTTCACGGGCCATCGTTCTCAAGTCGTGTCACGATCCTTCATAGGCCATCATTCTCAAGTCGTGTCACGATCCTTCACAGGCCATCGTTCTCAAGTCGCATCACGATCCTTCACAGACCATCGTTCTCAAGTCGTGTCACGATCCTTCATAGGCCATCACTCTCAAGTCGTGTCACGATCCTTCATAGGCCATCGTTCTCAAGTCGCATCACGATCCTTCATAGATCATCACTCTCAAGTCGTGTCACGATCCTTTACAGGCCATCATTCTCAAGTCGTGTCACGATCATTCATCGGCCATCGTTCTCAAGTCGTGTCACGATCCTTCACAGGCCATCGTTCTCAAGTCGTGTCACGATCCTTCATAGGCCATCATTCTCAAGTCGTGTCACGATCCTTCATAGGCCTTCGTTCTCAAGTCGTGTCACGATCATTCATGGGCCATCGTTCTCAAGTCGTGTCACGATCCTTCACAGGCCATCATTCTCAAGTCGTGTCACGATCCTTCATAGGCCATCATTCTCAAGTCGTGTCACGATCCTTCATAGGCCATGATTCTCAAGTCGTGTCACGATCCTTCACAGGCCATCGTTCTCAAGTCGTGTCACGATCCTTCACAGGCCATCGTTCTCAAGTCGTGTCACGATCCTTCATAGGCCATCATTCTCAAGTCGTGTCACGATCCTTCATAGGCCATCATTCTCAAGTCGTGTCACGATCCTTCATAGGCCTTCATTCTCAAGTCGCATCACGATCCTTCACAGACCATCGTTCTCAAGTCGTGTCACGATCCTTCATAGTCCATCATTCTCAAGTCGTGTCACGATCCTTCATAGGCCTTCGTTCTCAAGTCGTGTCACGATCCTTCACAGACCATCGTTCTCAAGTCGTGTCACGATCCTTCATAGGCCATCACTCTCAAGTCGTGTCACGATCCTTCATAGGCCATCATTCTCAAGTCGCATCACGATCCTTCATAGGCCATCACTCTCAAGTCGTGTCACGATCCTTCACAGGCCATCATTCTCAAGTCGTGTCACGATCATTCATGGGCCATCGTTCTCAAGTCGTGTCACGATCCTTCACAGGCCATCGTTCTCAAGTCGTGTCACGATCCTTCATAGGCCATCATTCTCAAGTCGTGTCACGATCCTTCATAGGCCTTCGTTCTCAAGTCGCATCACGATCCTTCACAGACCATCGTTCTCAAGTCGTGTCACGATCCTTCATGGGCCATCGTTCTCAAGTCGTGTCACGATCCTTCACAGGCCATCGTTCTCAAGTCGTGTCACGATCCTTCATAGGCCATCATTCTCAAGTCGTGTCACGATCCTTCATAGGCCTTCGTTCTCAAGTCGTGTCACGATCCTTCACAGGACATCGTTCTCAAGTCGTGTCACGATCCTTCATAGGCCATCGTTCTCAAGTCGTGTCACGATCCTTCACAGGCCATCGTTCTCAAGTCGTGTCACGATCATTCATGGGCCATCGTTCTCAAGTCGTGTCACGATCCTTCACAGGCCATCGTTCTCAAGTCGTGTCACGATCCTTCATAGGCCATCATTCTCAAGTCGTGTCACGATCCTTCACAGGCCATCGTTCTCAAGTCGCATCACGATCCTTCACAGACCATCGTTCTCAAGTCGTGTCACGATCCTTCATAGGCCATTACTCTCAAGCCGTGTCACGATCCTTCATAGGCCATCGTTCTCAAGTCGCATCACGATCCTTCATAGGCCATCACTCTCAAGTCGTGTCACGATCCTTCACAGGCCATCATTCTCAAGTCGTGTCACGATCATTCATGGGCCATCGTTCTCAAGTCGTGTCACGATCCTTCACAGATCATCGTTCTCAAGTCGTGTCACGATCCTTCATAGGCCATCATTCTCAAGTCGTGTCACGATCCTTCATAGGCCTTCGTTCTCAAGTCGTGTCACGATCTTTCACGGGCCATCGTTCTCAAGTCGTGTCACGATCCTTCACAGGCCATCACTCTCAATCCGTGTCACGATCCTTCATAGGCCATGATTCTCAAGTCGTGTCACGATCCTTCATAGGCCATGATTCTCAAGTCGTGTCACGATGCTTCACAGGCCATCGTTCTCAAGTCGTGTCACGATCCTTCATCGGCCATCGTTCTCAAGTCGTGTCACGGTCCTTCATAGGCCATCATTCTCAAGTCGTGTCACGATCCTTTATAGTCCTTCGTTCTCAAGTCGTGTCACGATCCTTCACAGACCATCGTTCTCAAGTCGTGTCACGATCCTTCATAGGCCATCACTCTCAAGTCGTGTCACGATCCTTCATAGGTCATCATTCTCAAGTCGCATCACGATCCTTCATAGGCCATCACTCTCAAGTCGTGTCACGATCCTTCACAGGCCATCATTCTCAAGTCGTGTCACGATCATTCATGGGCCATCGTTCTCAAGTCGTGTCACGATCCTTCACAGGCCATCGTTCTCAAGTCGTGTCACGATCCTTCATAGGCCATCGTTCTCAAGTCGTGTCACGATCCTTCATAGGCCATCGTTCTCAAGTCGTGTCACGATCCTTCACAGGCCATCGTTCTCAAGTCGTGTCACGATCCTTCACAGGCCATCGTTCTCAAGTCGTGTCACGATCCTTCATAGGCCATCGTTCTCAAGTCGTGTCACGATCCTTCATAGGCCTTCGTTCTCAAGCCGTGTCACGATTCTTCACATGCCATCATTCTCAAGTCGCATCACGATCCTTCATAGGCCATCACTCTCAAGTCGTGTCACGATCCTTCACAGGCCATCATTCTCAAGTCGTGTCACGATCATTCATGGGCCATCGTTCTCAAGTCGTGTCACGATCCTTCACAGGCCATCGTTCTCAAGTCGTGTCACGATCCTTCACAGGCCATCATTCTCAAGTCGTGTCACGATCCTTCATAGCCCTGCGTTCTCAAGTCGCATCACGATCCTTCACAGACCATCGTTCTCAAGTCGTGTCACGATCATTCATGGGCCATCGTTCTCAAGTCGTGTCACGATCCTTCACAGGCCATCGTTCTCAAGTCGTGTCACGATCCTTCATAGGCCATCATTCTCAAGTCGTGTCACGATCCTTCATAGGCCTTCGTTCTCAAGTCGTGTCACGATCCTTCACAGGCCATCGTTCTCAAGTCGTGTCACGATCCTTCATAGGCCATCGTTCTCAAGTCGTGTCACGATCCTTCACAGGCCATCGTTCTCAAGTCGTGTCACGATCATTCATGGGCCATCGTTCTCAAGTCGTGTCACGATCATTCACAGGCCATCGTTCTCAAGTCGTGTCACGATCCTTCATAGGCCATCATTCTCAAGTCGTGTCACGATCCTTCACAGGCCATCGTTCTCAAGTCGCATCACGATCCTTCACAGACCATCGTTCTCAAGTCGTGTCACGATCCTTCATAGGCCATCAATCTCAAGTCGTGTCACGATCCTTCATAGGCCATCGTTCTCAAGTCGCATCACGATCCTTCATAGGGCATCACTCTCAAGTCGTGTCACGATACTTCACATGCCATCATTCTCAAGTCGTGTCACGATCATTCATGGGCCATCGTTCTCAAGTCGTGTCACGATCCTTCACAGGCCATCGTTCTCAAGTCGTGTCACGATCCTTCATAGGCCATCATTCTCAAGTCGTGTCACGATCCTTCATAGGCCTTCGTTCTCAAGTCGTGTCACGATCATTCATGGGCCATCGTTCTCAAGTCGTGTCACGATCCTTCACAGGCCATCACTCTCAAGTCGTGTCACGATCCTTCATAGGCCATGATTCTCAAGTCGTGTCACGATCCTTCATAGGCCATGATTCTCAAGTCGTGTCACGATGCTTCACAGGCCATCGTTCTCAAGTCGTGTCACGATCCTTCACAGGCCATCGTTCTCAAGTCGTGTCACGATCCTTCATAGGCCATGATTCTCAAGTCGTGTCACGATCCTTCATCGGCCATCGTTCTCAAGTCGTGTCACGGTCCTTCATAGGCCTTCGTTCTCAAGACGCATCACGATCCTTCACAGACCATCGTTCTCAAGTCGTGTCACGATCCTTCATAGGCCATCATTCTCAAGTCGTGTCACGATCCTTCATAGGCCTTTGTTCTCAAGTCGTGTCACGATCCTTCACAGACCATCGTTCTCAAGTCGTGTCACGATCCTTCATAGGCCATCACTCTCAAGTCGTGTCACGATCCTTCATAGGTCATCATTCTCAAGTCGCATCACGATCCTTCATAGGCCATCACTCTCAAGTCGTGTCACGATCCTTCACAGGCCATCATTCTCAAGTCGTGTCACGATCATTCATGGGCCATCGTTCTCAAGTCGTGTCACGATCCTTCACAGGCCATCGTTCTCAAGTCGTGTCACGATCCTTCATAGGCCATCATTCTCAAGTCGTGTCACGATCCTTCATAGGCCTTCGTTCTCAAGACGCATCACGATCCTTCACAGACCATCGTTCTCAAGTCGTGTCACGATCATTCATGGGCCATCGTTCTCAAGTCGTGTCACGATCCTTCACAGGCCATCGTTCTCAAGTCGTGTCACGATCCTTCATAGGCCATCATTCTCAAGTCGTGTCACGATCCTTCATACGCCTTCGTTCTCGAGTCGTGTCACGATCCTTCACAGGACATCGTTCTCAAGTCGTGTCACGATCCTTCATAGGCCATCGTTCTCAAGTCGTGTCACGATCCTTCACAGGCCATCGTTCTCAAGTCGTGTCACGATCATTCATGGGCCATCGTTCTCAAGTCGTGTCACGATCCTTCACAGGCCATCGTTCTCAAGTCGTGTCACGATCCTTCATAGGCCATCATTCTCAAGTCGTGTCACGATCCTTCACAGGCCATCGTTCTCAAGTCGCATCACGATCCTTCACAGACCATCGTTCTCAAGTCGTGTCACGATCCTTCATAGGCCATCACTCTCACGTCGTGTCACGATCCTTCATAGGCCATCGTTCTCAAGTCGCATCACGATCCTTCATAGGTCATCACTCTCAAGTCGTGTCACGATTCTTCACATGCCATCATTCTCAAGTCGCGTCACGATCATTCATGGGCCATCGTTCTCAAGTCGTGTCACGATCCTTCACAGATCATCGTTCTCAAGTCGTGTCACGATCCTTCATAGGCCATCATTCTCAAGTAGTGTCACGATCCTTCATAGGCCTTCGTTCTCAAGTCGTGTCACGATCTTTCACGGGCCATCGTTCTCAAGTCGTGTCACGATCCTTCACAGGCCATCACTCTCAATCCGTGTCACGATCCTTCATAGGCCATGATTCTCAAGTCGTGTCACGATCCTTCATAGGCCATGATTCTCAAGTCGTGTCACGATGCTTCACAGGCCATCGTTCTCAAGTCGTGTCACGATCCTTCATCGGCCATCGTTCTCAAGTCGTGTCACGGTCCTTCATAGGCCATCATTCTCAAGTCGTGTCACGATCCTTCATAGTCCTTCGTTCTCAAGTCGTGTCACGATCCTTCACAGACCATCGTTCTCAAGTCGTGTCACGATCCTTCATAGGCCATCACTCTCAAGTCGTGTCACGATCCTTCATAGGTCATCATTCTCAAGTCGCATCACGATCCTTCATAGGCCATCACTCTCAAGTCGTGTCACGATCCTTCACAGGCCATCATTCTCAAGTCGTGTCACGATCATTCATGGGCCATCGTTCTCAAGTCGTGTCACGATCCTTCACAGGCCATCGTTCTCAAGTCGTGTCACGATCCTTCATAGGCCATCGTTCTCAAGTCGTGTCACGATCCTTCATAGGCCTTCGTTCTCAAGCCGTGTCACGATCCTTCACAGGCCATCGTTCTCAAGTCGTGTCACGATCCTTCATAGGCCATCACTCTCAAGTCGTGTCACGATCCTTCATAGGTCATCATTCTCAAGTCGTGTCACGATCCTTCACAGGCCATCGTTCTCAAGTCGTGTCACGATCCTTCACGGGCCATCATTCTCAAGTCGTGTCACGATCCTTCACAGGCCATCGTTCTCAAGTCGTGTCACGATCCTTCATAGGCCATCATTCTCAATTCGTGTCACGATCCTTCATAGGCCTTCGTTCTCAAGTCGTGTCACGATCCTTCACAGACCATCGTTCTCAAGTCGTGTCACGATCCTTCATAGGCAATCACTCTCATATCGTGTCACGATCCTTCCTAGGTCATCATTCTCAAGTCGCATCACGATCCTTCATAGGCCATCACTCTCAAGTCGTATCACGATCCTTCACAGGCCATCATTCTCAAGGCGTGTCACGATCATTCATGGGCCATCGTTCTCAAGTCGTGTCACGATCCTTCACAGGCCATCGTTCTCAAGTCGTGTCACGATCCTTCATAGGCCATCATTCTCAAGTCGTGTCACGATCCTTCATAGGCCTTCGTTCTCAAGTCGCATCACGATCCTTCACAGACCATCGTTCTCAAGTCGTGTCACGATCATTCATGGGCCATCGTTCTCAAGTCGTGTCACGATCCTTCACAGGCCATCGTTCTCAAGTCGTGTCACGATCCTTCATAGGCCATCATTCTCAAGTCGTGTCACGATCCTTCATACGCCATCGTTCTCAAGTCGTGTCACGATCCTTCACAGGACATCGTTCTCAAGTCGTGTCACGATCCTTCATAGGCCATCGTTCTCAAGTCGTGTCACGATCCTTCACAGGCCATCGTTCTCAAGTCGTGTCACGATCATTCATGGGCCATCGTTCTCAAGTCGTGTCACGATCCTTCACAGGCCATCGTTCTCAAGTCGTGTCACGATCCTTCATAGGCCATCATTCTCAAGTCGTGTCACGATCCTTCACAGGCCATCGTTCTCAAGTCGCATCACGATCCTTCACAGACCATCGTTCTCAAGTCGTGTCACGATCCTTCATAGGCCATCACTCTCAAGTCGTGTCACGATCCTTCATAGGCCATCGTTCTCAAGTCGCATCACGATCCTTCATAGGTCATCACTCTCAAGTCGTGTCACGATTCTTCACATGCCATCATTCTCAAGTCGCGTCACGATCATTCATGGGCCATCGTTCTCAAGTCGTGTCACGATCCTTCACAGATCATCGTTCTCAAGTCGTGTCACGATCCTTCATAGGCCATCATTCTCAAGTCGTGTCACGATCCTTCATTGGCCTTCGTTCTCAAGTCGTGTAACGATCCTTCACAGGCCATCGTTCTCAAGTCGTGTCACGATCCTTCATAGGCCATCACTCTCAAGTCGTGTCACGATCCTTCATAGGTCATCATTCTCAAGTCGTGTCACGATCCTTCATAGGCCATCGTTCTCAAGTCGCATCACGATCCTTCATAGGCCATCGTTCTCAAATCGTATCACGATCCTTCACAGGCCATCGTTCTCAAGTCGTGTCACGATCCTTCACGGGCCATCATTCTCAAGTCGTGTCACGATCCTTCACAGGCCATCGTTCTCAAGTCGTGTCACGATCCTTCATAGGCCATCATTCTCAATTCATGTAACGATCCTTCATAGGCCTTCGTTCTCAAGTCGTGTCACGATCCTTCACAGACCATCGTTCTCAAGTCGTGTCACGATCCTTCATAGGCAATCACTCTCATATCGTGTCACGATCCTTCCTAGGTCATCATTCTCAAGTCGCATCACGATCCTTCATAGGCCATCACTCTCAAGTCGTGTCACGATCCTTCACAGGCCATCATTCTCAAGTCGTGTCACGATCATTCATGGGCCATCGTTCTCAAGTCGTGTCACGATCCTTCACAGGCCATCGTTCTCAAGTCGTGTCACGATCCTTCATAGGCCATCATTCTCAAGTCGTGTCACGATCCTTCATAGGCCTTCGTTCTCAAGACGCATCACGATCCTTCACAGACCCTCGTTCTCAAGTCGTGTCACGATCATTCATGGGCCATCGTTCTCAAGTCGTGTCACGATCCTTCACAGGCCATCGTTCTCAAGTCGTGTCACGATCCTTCATAGGCCATCATTCTCAAGTCGTGTCACGATCCTTCATACGCCATCGTTCTCTAGTCGTGTCACGATCCTTCACAGGACATCGTTCTCAAGTCGTGTCACGATCCTTCATAGGCCATCGTTCTCAAGTCGTGTCACGATCCTTCACAGGCCATCGTTCTCAAGTCGTGTCACGATCATTCATGGTCCATCGTTCTCAAGTCGTGTCACGATCATTCACAGGCCATCGTTCTCAAGTCGCATCACGATCCTTCACAGACCATCGTTCTCAAGTCGTGTCACGATCCTTCATAGGCCATCACTCTCACGTCGTGTCACGATCCTTCATAGGCCATCGTTCTCAAGTCGCATCTTGATCCTTCATAGGTCATCACTCTCAAGTCGTGTCACGATTCTTCACATGCCATCATTCTCAAGTCGCATCACGATCCTTCATAGGCCATCACTCTCAAGTCGTATCACGATCCTTCACAGGCCATCATTCTCAAGGCGTGTCACGATCATTCATGGGCCATCGTTCTCAAGTCGTGTCACGATCCTTCACAGGCCATCGTTCTCAAGTCGTGTCACGATCCTTCACAGGCCATCATTCTCAAGTCGTGTCACGATCCTTCATAGCCCTGCGTTCTCAAGTCGCATCACGATCCTTCACAGACCATCGTTCTCAAGTCGTGTCACGATCATTCATGGGCCATCGTTCTCAAGTCGTGTCACGATCCTTCACAGGCCATCGTTCTCAAGTCGTGTCACGATCCTTCATAGGCCATCGTTCTCAAGTCGTGTCACGATCCTTCATAGGCCATCGTTCTCAAGTCGTGTCACGATCCTTCACAGGACATCGTTCTCAAGTCGTGTCACGATCCTTCATAGGCCATCGTTCTCAAGTCGTGTCACGATCCTTCACAGGCCATCGTTCTCAAGTCGTGTCACGATCATTCATGGGCCATCGTTCTCAAGTCGTGTCACGATCCTTCACAGGCCATCGTTCTCAAGTCGTGTCACGATCCTTCATAGGCCATCATTCTCAAGTCGTGTCACGATCCTTCACAGGCCATCGTTCTCAAGTCGCATCACGATCCTTCACAGACCATCGTTCTCAAGTCGTGTCACGATCCTTCCTAGGCCATCACTCTCACGTCGTGTCACGATACTTCACAGGCCATCGTTCTCAAGTCGCATCACGATCCTTCATAGGTCATCACTCTCAAGTCGTGTCACGATTCTTCACATGCCATCATTCTCAAGTCGCGTCAAGATCATTCATGGGCCATCGTTCTCAAGTCGTGTCACGATCCTTCACAGATCATCGTTCTCAAGTCTTGTCACGATCCTTCATAGGCCATCATTCTCAAGTAGTGTCACGATCCTTCATAGGCCTTCGTTCTCAAGTCGTGTCACGATCTTTCACGGGCCATCGTTCTCAAGTCGTGTCACGATCCTTCACAGGCCATCACTCTCAATCCGTGTCACGATCCTTCATAGGCCATGATTCTCAAGTCGTGTCACGATCCTTCATAGGCCATGATTCTCAAGTCGTGTCACGATGCTTCACAGGCCATCGTTCTCAAGTCGTGTCACGATCCTTCACAGGCCATCGTTCTCAAGTCGTGTCACGATCCTTCATAGGCCATGATTCTCAAGTCGTGTCACGATCCTTCATCGGCCATCGTTCTCAAGTCGTGTCACGGTCCTTCATAGGCCTTCGTTCTCAAGACGCATCACGATCCTTCACAGACCATCGTTCTCAAGTCGTGTCACGATCCTTCATAGCCCATCATTCTCAAGTAGTGTCACGATCCTTCATAGGCCTTCGTTCTCAAGTCGTGTCACGATCCTTCACAGACCATCGTTCTCAAGTCGTGTCACGATCCTTCATAGGCAATCACTCTCATATCGTGTCACGATCCTTCCTAGGTCATCATTCTCAAGTCGCATCACGATCCTTCATAGGCCATCACTCTCAAGTCGTGTCACGATCCTTCACAGGCCATCATTCTCAAGTCGTGTCACGATCATTCATGGGCCATCGTTCTCAAGTCGTGTCACGATCCTTCACAGGCCATCGTTCTCAAGTCGTGTCACGATCCTTCATAGGCCATCATTCTCAAGTCGTGTCACGATCCTTCATAGGCCTTCGTTCTCAAGTCGCATCACGATCCTTCACAGACCATCGTTCTCAAGTCGTGTCACGATCATTCATGGGCCATCGTTCTCAAGTCGTGTCACGATCCTTCACAGGCCATCGTTCTCAAGTCGTGTCACGATCCTTCATAGGCCATCATTCTCAAGTCGTGTCACGATCCTTCATACGCCTTCGTTCTCGAGTCGTGTC
Organism: Prostheceraeus crozeri; assembly: GCA_907163375.1. Classification (NCBI taxonomy): domain Eukaryota; kingdom Metazoa; phylum Platyhelminthes; order Polycladida; family Euryleptidae; genus Prostheceraeus; species Prostheceraeus crozeri. The sequence goes on along the minus strand of CAJQUW010005941.1, from coordinate 346,907 downwards.
ACGATCCTTCACAGGCCATCGTTCTCAAGTCGTGTCACGATCCTTCATAGGCCATCGTTCTCAAGTCGTGTCACGATCCTTCACAGGCCATCGTTCTCAAGTCGTGTCACGATCATTCATGGGCCATCGTTCTCAAGTCGTGTCACGATCCTTCACAGGCCATCGTTCTCAAGTCGTGTCACGATCCTTCATAGGCCATCATTCTCAAGTCGTGTCACGATCCTTCATAGGCCTTCGTTCTCAAGTCGCATCACGATCCTTCACAGACCATCGTTCTCAAGTCGTGTCACGATCCTTCATAGGCCATTACTCTCAAGTCGTGTCACGATCCTTCATAGGCCATCGTTCTCAAGTCGCATCACGATCCTTCATAGGCCATCACTCTCAAGTCGTGTCACGATCCTTCACATGCCATCATTCTCAAGTCGTGTCACGATCATTCATGGGCCATCGTTCTCAAGTCGTGTCACGATCCTTCACAGATCATCGTTCTCAAGTCGTGTCACGATCCTTCATAGGCCATCATTCTCAAGTAGTGTCACGATCCTTCATAGGCCTTCGTTCTCAAGTCGTGTCACGATCTTTCACGGGCCATCGTTCTCAAGTCGTGTCACGATCCTTCACAGGCCATCACTCTCAATCCGTGTCACGATCCTTCATAGGCCATGATTCTCAAGTCGTGTCACGATCCTTCATAGGCCATGATTCTCAAGTCGTGTCACGATGCTTCACAGGCCATCGTTCTCAAGTCGTGTCACGATCCTTCATCGGCCATCGTTCTCAAGTCGTGTCACGATCCTTCATAGGCCATCATTCTCAAGTCGTGTCACGATCCTTCATAGGCCATCGTTCTCAAGTCGTGTCACGATCCTTCACGGGCCATCGTTCTCAAGTCGTGTCACGATCCTTCACAGGCCATCGTTCTCAAGACGTGTCACGATCCTTCATAGGCCATCATTCTCAAGTCGTGTCACGATCCTTTATAGTCCTTCGTTCTCAAGTCGTGTCACGATCCTTCACAGACCATCGTTCTCAAGTCGTGTCACGATCCTTCACAGGCCATCGTTCTCAAGTCGTGTCACGAACCTTCATAGGTCATCGTTCTCAAGTCGCATCACGATCCTTCACAGACAATCGTTCTCAAGTCGTGTCACGATCCTTCATAGGCCATCACTCTCAAGTCGTGTCACGATCCTTCATAGGCCATCGTTCTCAAGTCGTGTCACGATCCTTCATAGGCCATCACTCTCAAGTCGTGTCACGATCCTTCATAGGCCATCATTCTCAAGTCGCATCACGATCCTTCACAGGCCATCACTCTCAAGTCGTGTCACGATCCTTCACAGGCCATCATTCTCAAGTCGTGTCACGATCATTCATGGGCCATCGTTCTCAAGTCGTGTCACGATCCTTCACAGGCCATCGTTCTCAAGTCGTGTCACGATCCTTCATAGGCCATCATTCTCAAGTCGTGTCACGATCCTTCATAGGCCTTCGTTCTCAAGTCGTGTCACGATCCTTCACAGGCCATCGTTCTCAAGTCGTGTCACGATCCTTCATAGGCCATCACTCTCAAGTCGTGTCACGATCCTTCATAGGTCATCATTCTCAAGTCGTGTCACGATCCTTCATAGGCCATCGTTCTCAAGTCGCATCACGATCCTTCATAGGCCATCGTTCTCAAGTCGTGTCACGATCCTTCATAGGCCTTCGTTCTCAAGTCGTGTCACGATCCTTCACGGGCCATCATTCTCAAGTCGTGTCACGATCCTTCACAGGCCATCGTTCTCAAGTCGTGTCACGATCCTTCATAGGTCATCATTCTCAAGTCGCATCACGATCCTTCATAGGCCATCACTCTCAAGTCGTGTCACGATCCTTCATGGGCCATCGTTCTCAAGTCGTGTCACGATCCTTCACAGGCCATCGTTCTCAAGTCGTGTCACGATCCTTCATAGGCCATCATTCTCAAGTCGTGTCACGATCCTTCATAGGCCATCATTCTGAAGTCGTGTCACGATCCTTCATACGCCTTCGTTCTCAAGTCGTGTCACGATCCTTCACAGGCCATCGTTCTCAAGTCGTGTCACGATCCTTCATAGGCCATCGTTCTCAAGTCGTGTCACGATCCTTCACAGGCCATCGTTCTCAAGTCGTGTCACGATCATTCATGGGCCATCGTTCTCAAGTCGTGTCACGATCCTTCACAGGCCATCGTTCTCAAGTCGTGTCACGATCCTTTATAGGCCATCATTCTCAAGTCGTGTCACGATCCTTCACAGGCCATCGTTCTCAAGTCGCATCACGATCCTTCACAGACCATCGTTCTCAAGTCGTGTCACGATCCTTCATAGGCCATCACTCTCAAGTCGTGTCACGATCCTTCATAGGCCATCGTTCTCAAGTCGTGTCACGATCCTTCATAGGCCATCACTCTCAAGTCGTGTCACGATCCTTCACAGGCCATCGTTCTCAAGTCGTGTCACGATCCTTCATAGGCCATGATTCTCAAGTCGTGTCACGATCCTTCATAGCCCATCACTCTCAAGTCGTGTTACGATACTTCACAGGCCATCGTTCTCAAGTCGTGTCACGATCCTTCATAGGCCATCATTCTCAAGTCGTGTCACGATCCTTCATGGGCCATCGTTCTCAAGTCGTGTCACGATCCTTCACAGGCCATCGTTCTCAAGTCGTGTCACGATCCTTCATAGGCCATCATTCTCAAGTCGTGTCACGATCCTTCATAGGCCATCTTTCTCAAGTCCTGTCACGATCCTTCACAGGCCATCGTTCTCAAGTCGTGTCACGATCCTTCACAGGCCATCGTTCTCAAGTCGTGTCACGATCCTTCATAGGTCATCATTCTCAAGTCGTATCACGATCATTCATAGGCCATCGTTCTCAAGTCGTGTCACGATCCTTCACAGGCCATCGTTCTCAAGTCGTGTCACGATCCTTCATAGGCCATCATTCTCAAGTCGTGTCACGATCCTTCATAGGCCATCGTTCTCAAGTCGTGTCACGATCATTCACAGGCCATCGTTCTCAAGTCGTGTCACGATCCTTCACAGGCCATCGTTCTCAAGTCGTGTCACGATCATTCACGGGTCATCGTTCTCAAGTCGTGTCACGATCCTTCACAGGCCATTGTTCTCACGTCGTGTCACGATCCTTCATAGGCCATCGTTCTCAAGTCGCATCACGATCCTTCATAGGTCATCACTCTCAAGTCGTGTCACGATTCTTCACATGCCATCATTCTCAAGTCGCGTCACGATCATTCATGGGCCATCGTTCTCAAGTCGTGTCACGATCCTTCACAGGCCATCGTTCTCAAGTCGTGTCACGATCCTTCATAGGCCATCATTCTCAAGTAGTGTCACGATCCTTCATAGGCCTTCGTTCTCAAGTCGTGTCACGATCTTTCACGGGCCATCGTTCTCAAGTCGTGTCACGATCCTTCACAGGCCATCATTCTCAAGTCGTGTCACGATCCTTCATAGGCCATGATTCTCAAGTCGTGTCACGATCCTTCATAGGCCATGATTCTCAAGTCGTGTCACGATCCTTCACAGGCCATCGTTCTCAAGTCGTGTCACGATCCTTCATCGGCCATCGTTCTCAAGTCGTGTCACGGTCCTTCATAGGCCATCATTCTCAAGTCGTGTCACGATCCTTCATAGGCCATCGTTCTCAAGACGTGTCACGATCCTTCACGGGCCATCGTTCTCAAGTCGTGTCACGATCCTTCACACGCCATCGTTCTCAAGACGTGTCACGATCCTTCATAGGCCATCATTCTCAAGTCGTGTCACGATCCTTTATAGGCCTTCGTTCTCAAGTCGTGTCACGATCCTTCACAGACCATCGTTCTCAAGTCGTGTCACGATCCTTCACAGGCCATCGTTCTCAAGTCGTGTCACGAACCTTCATAGGCCATCGTTCTCAAGTCGCATCACGATCCTTCACAGACAATCGTTCTCAAGTCGTGTCACGATCCTTCATAGGCCATCACTCTCAAGTCGTGTCACGATCCTTCATAGGCCATCGTTCTCAAGTCGTGTCACGATCCTTCATAGGCCATCACTCTCAAGTCGTGTCACGATCCTTCATAGGTCATCATTCTCAAGTCGCATCACGATCCTTCACAGGCCATCACTCTCAAGTCGTGTCACGATCCTTCACAGGCCATCATTCTCAAGTCGTGTCACGATCATTCATGGGCCATCGTTCTCAAGTCGTGTCACGATCCTTCACAGGCCATCGTTCTCAAGTCGTGTCACGATCCTTCATAGGCCATCATTCTCAAGTCGTGTCACGATCCTTCATAGGCCTTCGTTCTCAAGTCGTGTCACGATCCTTCACAGGCCATCGTTCTCAAGTCGTGTCACGATCCTTCATAGGCCATCACTCTCAAGTCGTGTCACGATCCTTCATAGGTCATCATTCTCAAGTCGTGTCACGATCCTTCATAAGCCATCGTTCTCAAGTCGCATCACGATCCTTCATAGGCCATCGTTCTCAAATCGTGTCACGATCCTTCATAGGCCTTCGTTCTCAAGTCGTGTCACGATCCTTCACGGGCCATCGTTCTCAAGTCGTGTCACGATCCTTCACAGGCCATCGTTCTCAAGTCGTGTCACGATCCTTCATAGGCCATCATTCTCAAGTCGCATCACGATCCTTCATAGGCCATCACTCTCAAGTCGTGTCACGATCATTCGTCGGCCATCGTTCTCAAGTCGTGTCACGATCCTTCACAGGCCATCGTTCTCAAGTCGTGTCACGATCCTTCATAGGCCATCATTCTCAAGTCGTGTCACGATCCTTCATAGGCCATCATTCTGAAGTCGTGTCACGATCCTTCATACGCCTTCGTTCTCGAGTCGTGTCACGATCCTTCGCAGAACATCGTTCTCAAGTCGTGTCACGATCCTTCATAGGCCATCGTTCTCAAGTATTGTCACGATCCTTCACAGGCCATCGTTCTCAAGTCGTGTCACGATCATTCATGGGCCATCGTTCTCAAGTCGTGTCACGATCCTTCATAGGCCATCGTTCTCAAGTCGCATCACGATCCTTCATAGGCCATCGTTCTCAAATCGTGTCACGATCCTTCATAGGCCTTCGTTCTCAAGTCGTGTCACGATCCTTCACGGGCCATCATTCTCAAGTCGTGTCACGATCCTTCACAGGCCATCGTTCTCAAGTCGTGTCACGATCCTTCATAGGTCATCATTCTCAAGTCGCATCACGATCCTTCATAGGCCATCATTCTCAAGTCGTGTCACGATCATTCATGGGCCATCGTTCTCAAGTCGTGTCACGATCCTTCACAGGCCATCGTTCTCAAGTCGTGTCACGATCCTTCATAGGCCATCATTCTCAAGTCGTGTCACGATCCTTCATAGGCCATCATTCTGAAGTCGTGTCACGATCCTTCATACGCCTTCGTTCTCGAGTCGTGTCACGATCCTTCGCAGAACATCGTTCTCAAGTCGTGTCACGATCCTTCATAGGCCATCGTTCTCAAGTATTGTCACGATCCTTCACAGGCCATCGTTCTCAAGTCGTGTCACGATCATTCATGGGCCATCGTTCTCAAGTCGTGTCACGATCCTTCACAGGCCATCGTTCTCAAGTCGTGTCACGATCCTTTATAGGCCATCATTCTCAAGTCGTGTCACGATCCTTCACAGGCCATCGTTCTCAAGTCGCATCACGATCCTTCACAGACCATCGTTCTCAAGTCGTGTCACGATCCTTCATAGGCCATCACTCTCAAGTCGTGTCACGATCCTTCATAGGCCATCGTTCTCAAGTCGTGTCACGATCCTTCATAGGCCATCACTCTCAAGTCGTGTCACGATCCTTCACAGGCCATCGTTCTCAAGTCGTGTCACGATCCTTCATAGGCCATGATTCTCAAGTCGTGTCACGATCCTTCATAGCCCATCACTCTCAAGTCGTGTTACGATACTTCACAGGCCATCGTTCTCAAGTCGTGTCACGATCCTTCATAGGCCATCATTCTCAAGTCGTGTCACGATCCTTCATGGGCCATCGTTCTCAAGTCGTGTCACGATCCTTCACAGGCCATCGTTCTCAAGTCGTGTCACGATCCTTCATAGGCCATCATTCTCAAGTCGTGTCACGATCCTTCATAGGCCATCTTTCTCAAGTCCTGTCACGATCCTTCACAGGCCATCGTTCTCAAGTCGTGTCACGATCCTTCACAGGCCATCGTTCTCAAGTCGTGTCACGATCCTTCATAGGCCATCATTCTCAAGTCGTATCACGATCATTCATAGGCCATCGTTCTCAAGTCGTGTCACGATCCTTCACAGGCCATCGTTCTCAAGTCGTGTCACGATCCTTCATAGGCCATCATTCTCAAGTCGTGTCACGATCCTTCATAGGCCATCGTTCTCAAGTCGTGTCACGATCATTCACAGGCCATCGTTATCAAGTCGTGTCACGATCCTTCACAGGCCATCGTTCTCAAGTCGTGTCACGATCATTCACGGGTCATCGTTCTCAAGTCGTGTCACGATCCTTCACAGGCCATTGTTCTCAAGTCGTGTCACGATCCTTCATAGGTCTTCGTTCTCAAGTCGTGTCACGATCCTTCACAGACCATCATTCTCAAGTCGTGTCACGATCCTTCATAGGCCATCGTTCTCAAGTCGTGTCACGATCCTCCACAGGCCTTCGTTCTCAAGTCGCATCACGATCCTTCACAGACCATCGTTCTCAAGTCGTGTCACCATCCTTTTCAGGCCATCGTTTTCAAGTCGTGTCACGATCCTTCACAGGCCATCGTACTCAAGTCGTATCACGATCCTTCACAGGCCATCGTTCTCAAGTCGTGTCACGATCCTTCATAGGCCATCATTCTCAAGTCGTGTCACGATCCTTCATAGGCCATCGTTCTCAAGTCGTGTCACGATCCTTCACAGGCCATCGTTCTCAAGTCGTGTCACGATCCTTCATAGGCCATCATTCTCAAGTCGTGTCACGATCCTTCATAGGCCATCTTTCTCAAGTCCTGTCACGATCCTTCACAGGCCATCGTTCTCAAGTCGTGTCACGATCCTTCACAGGCCATCGTTCTCAAGTCGTGTCACGATCCTTCATAGGCCATCATTCTCAAGTCGTATCACGATCATTCATAGGCCATCGTTCTCAAGTCGTGTCACGATCCTTCACAGGCCATCGTTCTCAAGTCGTGTCACGATCCTTCATAGGCCATCATTCTCAAGTCGTGTCACGATCCTTCATAGGCCATCGTTCTCAAGTCGTGTCACGATCATTCACAGGCCATCGTTCTCAAGTCGTGTCACGATCCTTCACAGGCCATCGTTCTCAAGTCGTGTCACGATCATTCACGGGTCATCGTTCTCAAGTCGTGTCACGATCCTTCACAGGCCATTGTTCTCAAGTCGTCTCACGATCCTTCATAGGTCTTCGTTCTCAAGTCGTGTCACGATCCTTCACAGACCATCATTCTCAAGTCGTGTCACGATCCTTCATAGGCCATCGTTCTCAAGTCGTGTCACGATCCTCCACAGGCCTTCGTTCTCAAGTCGCATCACGATCCTTCACAGACCATCGTTCTCAAGTCGTATCACCATCCTTCACAGGCCATCGTTTTCAAGTCGTGTCACGATCCTTCACAGGCCATCGTACTCAAGTCGTATCACGATCCTTCACAGGCCATCGTTCTCAAGTCGTGTCACGATCCTTCATAGGCCATCGTTCTCAAATCGTGTCACGATCCTTCATAGGCCATCATTCTCAAGTCGTGTCACGATCCTTCATAGGCCATCGTTCTCAAGTCGTGTCACGATCCTTCACAGACCATCGTTCTCAAGTCGTGTCACGAACCTTCATAGGCCATCGTTCTCAAGTCGTGTCACGATCCTTCATAGGCCATCGTTCTCAAGTCGTGTCACGATCCTTCACAGGCCATATTTCTCAAGTCGTGTCACGATCCTTCACAGGCCATCGTTCTCAAGTCGTGTCACGATCATTCACGGGCCATCGTTCTCAAGTCTTGTCACGATCCTTCACAGGCCATCGTTCTCAAGTCGTGTCACGAACCTTCATAGGCCATCATTCTCAAGTCGTGTCACGATCCTTCACAGGCCATCGTTCTCAAGTCGTGTCACGATCATTCACGGGCCATCGTTCTCAAGTCTTGTCACGATCCTTCACAGGCCATCGTTCTCAAGTCGTGTCACGATCCTTCACAGGCCTTCGTTCTCAAGTCGCATCACGATCCTTCACAGACCATCGTTCTCAAGTCGTGTCACGATCCTTCATAGGCCATCGTTCTCAAGTCGTATCACGATCCTTCATAGGCCATCACTCTCAAGTCGTGTCACGATCCTTCACAGGCCATCGTTCTCAAGTCGTGTCACGATTATTCATGGGCCATCGTTCTCAAGTCGTGTCACGATCCTCCACGGTCCATCGTTCTCAAGTCGTGTCACGTTCCTTCATAGGCCATCATTCTCAAGTCGTGTCACGATCCTTCATAGACCTTCGTTCTCAAGTCGTGTCACGATCCTTCACAGACCATCGTTCTCAAGTCGTGTCACGATCTTTCATAGGCCATCACTCTCAAGTCGTGTCACGATCCTTCATAGGTCATCATTCTCAAGTCGTATCACGATCCTTCCTAGGCCATCACTCTCAAGTCATGTCACGATCCTTCACAGGCCATCATTCTCAAGTCGTGACACGATCATTCACAGACCATCGTTCTCAAGTCGTGTCACGATCTTTCATAGGCCATCACTCTCAAGTCGTGTCACGATCCTTCATAGGTCATCATTCTCAAGTCGTATCACGATCCTTCCTAGGCCATCACTCTCAAGTCATGTCACGATCCTTCACAGGCCATCATTCTCAAGTCGTGACACGATCATTCATGGACCATCGTTCTCAAGTCGTGTCACGATCCTTCACAGGCCATCGTTCTCAAGTCGTGTCACGATCCTTCAAAGGCCATCATTCTCAAGTCGTGTCACGATCCTTCATAGGCCTTCGTTCTCAAGTCGCATCACGATCCTTCACAGACCATCGTTCTCAAGTCGTGTCACGATCCTTCATAGGCCATTACTCTCAAGTCGTGTCACGATCCTTCATAGGCCATCGTTCTCAAGTCGCATCACGATCCTTCATAGGCCATCACTCTCAAGTCATGTCACGATCCTTCACAGGCCATTATTCTCAAGTCGTGTCACGATCATTCATGGGCCATCGTTCTCAAGCCGTGTCACGATCCTTCACAGGCCATCGTTCTCAAGTCGTGTCACGATCCTTCATAGGCCTTCGTTCTCAAGTCGCATCACGATCCTTCATAGGCCATCATTCTCAAGTCGTAACACGATCCTTCATAGGCCATCGTTCTCAAGTCGTGTCACGATCCTTCACAGACCATCGTTCTCAAGTCGTGTCACGATCCTTCATAGGCCATCATTCTCAAGTCGTGTCACGATCCTTCATAGGCCATCGTTCTCAAGTCGTGTCACGATCCTTCACAGGCCATCGTTCTCAAGTCGTGTCACGATCCTTCACAGGCCATCGTTCTCAAGTCGTGTCACGATCCTTCATAGGCCATCGTTCTCAAGTCGCGTCACGATACTTCACAGGCCATCGTTCTCAAGTCGTGTCACGATCCTTCACGGGCCATCGTTCTCAAGTCGCGTCACGATCCTTCATAATACATAAGCAGAAGCTATCAGCCATAACTTATTTTGACAATATTTTTCTCATGACATATAATGCGAGCGTACAAGCAGGCAGAAGAAGAAAATTTGTGATACTTTGATAATTTTTTTAAGAGCATAAGGAATAAGACGCTGTATCACAACATTGACTCTACTGAAGATCTTCACCCAAGCATTCTCAACCGTGTGACAGCTTATGGCTTACTGATTATTCTGTATGTCAGCACTCATTGAAATTTAAGTGTTGGAACTTCATTTGGCTTGCGACTTGTGGCTTGCCGTTTGCGCCTCCAGCCTTACGTTCCCTTGAAGGCACACTGCAAGGGCAACACAAACGCAGAAACATTTATTGCTCAAAACATGTTGGCATCTGTATTATTGAAAGAAACAAATCCATACAACAATATATGAAGGAATATTAGACTGAACACGAAATAGTTTGATTAAGTATTAAAAGCTTACCAAAAACTTTTGGAGAATTATTGATTAGCAGAATTTATCGTTGTGTTTCATGCACGTGTTCTCATGCACCATTTGTGTGATTTGCATGGCATATATATTGGGCTCAAGAGGTCTGAAATCTGAAATACAAAACACAATTAATCTAAAATTGCAATATGCCAAAGATTCCATTTTCTTCGCGCGTAATCCAGTGCAGGTGACCAAGGTCAACAGACTTAACGTCTAAGCTGTGAAGGCAAATAGTGCCTTTCATTCAGTCTCACTCATCATGTCAGTAACCAAAAAATGCACATATTTGGTATGTAAGATCTATGTTCAAATTACAAGTACACATTTCATCATCCTGTAATGAGAAGGAAATAATTCATACGGCAGAATGAAGTGTTTACAAAGCAAAATTGTACCTTGACAAAACTTGAGTAGGAAAATAAATGATAGAATTATTAACTAGAAATTATATATGAGAGTTGTATATTCTATAAGTGTTTGCAGTAAATCATGACACTGCTGGCGTTGATTTCATATAAAGCAGCATCAAATTACTATTACTGCGCAAAATTTATCTCAACTTGGAAAACGAACTGCTAAAAATGTCTCTAGTGTGTGGTTAACGGAGACCCACATGCTCTGACAAAGCCGCTAATTAGCGTGTTAGTGAATTAGTGGACTTGTGCTCACCACTATCGATTATACTACATAATTTATCTGCTCCAATCAATGAGCTCATACTCAGAAAAAACGAAGAAAACGACAGGAATTGCAATCAGAATCTCCCGTCTATCCACGAGGTGACGACTAGCCATCAAAACTGGAAACATTACTTGAATTTGAAACGTTCATTAGCTACTGGTACATTATAGGGAGTTCTCATGATCTGTCTTGGAAAAGTGAAGAAGGGATGATGTTGTAGGGGCAATTTAAGTAATATGAATAAAAGAATTGTTGAAGAGTTCATTTCAATGAATTCAGATGATAAAAATCATTTTATTGGCATGATCTTTTTGTATCATTTTTCATGGTAATATTAGCAATGTCATAGAAATTGACCTAAATCCTCACCAATAATCACATCAAGGTTTACCACCGTTTATTATGCTTTCTCTTAGGAGGAGAATACTCTTCATCAAGTTGACATTAGAGCAAAATTATCCTCAGAAGCGTCTTCGTGAGTTCTTTAAAATCGAAACATCCTTTCTACTTCTATCAAACATTCGTAGCATCATTAGTGAAACATAACCTCGAGATCTTTCCGTTTAACACTCGAAGTTGTCCTTGTTGAGAGGAGCAACATTTGAAATCGATTATTTGTGTAATCTAAACCGGATTGATTTCTTTATGAAATGAAGCATCAAAGTTTCATACTGTCTGTAATGTAACATTTGATCAAAAAACTAGGAATGACTGAAGATTTAATCAATGCGATGAATAGAATACTTTGATTTATAGCTGAAGAAATCTCTTAATAAATTTGAGGATTATTTCATCAAGGCTTAAGTTATAGTTATCCACTCCACAGGAGATGCACAAACATCGCCTAATTTGTTTACATCTAATGTTGCATCCTTCTTAGTTGGTATGATACTCAAGTATGTTTCTCTACTTCAGCAATGGGAGTAAGTAACAAAAAGAGTTGCTATTGTACCCTTATCATTTCGGATTAAAAGTTCGTACCTGCATATTTAAATGAAACGCACATGAAAATCACCTGTCTGATAAATATGTCGAGAAAAGTTCATCTTATTATCAAGTCATCCATCTGGATGCTGTGAAAACAGTGCAAATAAATGTGAGAAATTGATGAGACACTGAACTGAGTGCGAGGTCAAGGCAACTAATCCGAAACAACAAAAATGAAGACTTACCCTGTCATACCATTCTTTTTGATGTTATCATTTTTATACATGATTTAAAGGAAAAATTGAGCTTCTGTTTGTCAACTTTTTCCGTTTATTTCTTCGTCATTTCAATTTATATGACATTGAAGCTGAATTTATCCTACTAAAAAGAAATGTATCACTTTTGTAGGCGCATACATTTGTCTATTCTGAACAGCAGCCGCCATCAGTTTGAAATATACACCTGCAATCATATATGTAGGTACGCTAAATCATCATGCATCTTGACGTCTGAGGAATAAACTATCAATGTCTGGAAATAGAATGAGCTTGCTGTCCTTTGAGATAGATCAATTTGACAAGAATGTATGTCATTTCTGTCGGTTGGTCATGGTCGGATTCTGATGCAATTTTCTTAAATCGTGCGGATCGTTGCAGTTTTTGTAATCTCATCATTTAACGACGTATTGTAAGAAGCTCTCGTTGATTAATAATAATATACAAGGTGTTTCAAAAGTAGGCTAACAGTAGAAATTGGCCTTGAAAAGCTATGTCTTAATGCTATAGATTAATAAGCTATGTCATAATAATCTTTTTCACGATGCCACAGATAGCTAATATGCCTTGTATTCGTAAGGGGCAAAAATTCAATACTCTTTGACATCGCGTAAATCATATTAAAATATCTCATGATCTCCAGTGTTTTCATGCCTACATATTTCACTACAACCCAATTTGAATCTATACCGATCATGAGAAGTCGAATAACTATCCAACATCTATCAAAAAAAAATTATTAGGAAACCATGTAAACAAGATAGTAGTTGTTTCAGTGTTACTGCGGAGAAGGAAGAACAGCTGACATTCGAATGTCCTCCGCGCCCCTCAGCCTGGTGCACGAAGACGCTGTCGTCAACACAAGACAGGGAGGCGAAGAAGGAAGAACAGCTGACATCCAAATGTCCTTCACCTTTGTTAATTCCAGCTCCTCTTAGACCATCGTCAGAAGCTTCTGACGATGGCCTAGAGGAGGCTGAAATTAATAAAGGTATTAACATTAAAACAACTACCATTTTGTTTGCTTGGTTTCCTAACAAAAAAATGAACAAATGAATAACCAAGGCCTATTCAACATATCAAAAAATTAATCAACTTAAAGTTGCAAAAATTCACGAACGCAAATGCTCAAAATGTCCACCATGGACATCGGCACATTCTTGTAGTCTTTCGGCCACACTGTGGCACACAGTTCTGCATAAGTTCCTGTCATCACTGATCTCTTGACAGGCATCTGTGATGTAGGAGCGGAGTTGAGAAAGTGTGTGAGGTTTTCGTCCGTACACTTTCTCCTTTACAACGCCCCAAAAGAAAAAGTCCATCGGAGTTAGATCGGGAGAGCGAGGAGGCCAAAGGATGCTACCACATCTCCCGATCCACTTTCCTGGAAAAGTGTCATTCAGATAGCTTCTGACACTCACTGCAAAATGCGCTGGTGCACCATCCTGCTGAAAGTACAGCTCATTGAAGTTGTTCAATGACTGCATCTCAGGAATCGCAAAGGATTGGAGCATTTGAAGGTACACCTCAGCCGTCACAGTTCTTTCAAAAAATACTGGCCCAATCACACCGTTGCTTGACATACCGGCCCAGACGGTTAAGCCAGGCTGGTTCAGCTCATTTGTTGATACCATGTGCGGATTTTCAGGGAACCAGTAGACACAGTTATGTCTATTTACGTGACCTGATAGTTTGAAACTGGCTTCGTCAGACCAAACTATCTTGTCAAGCAAATCTGGGTTCTCCCGAATTTCCGACAACATGAGCACAGCAAACTGCAAGCGTCGTTCAGCATCATCCGGTAGAAGGTGCTGCAACAGTCTGGGTCGGTATGGTTTCAACTCAACTTTCCTCATCAGTCTCCAAGTAGAGCTTAGAGAAATGTCCAACTCCAATGAGGCTCTTCTTGTTGACTTCTTCGGACTTTGAACAAATGTTTGGGCCACTAGCTCCTCGTTTGATGTTATTGAAACTGATCGAGGGCGTCCTGACTTCGGTGCATTCTCTACCGAACCGGTCTTTTCAAATTTATCTCGAATGCGATAAATAGCAAATCTTGATGGAGGATTGCTGTGAAAGGCATCTCTCCATTCCATTCGCACCTTTTCAGCATTCTTGTTTTTCCAAAAGGATTTCAAAATCCATTTTCTCTGATCATCTTTTAGATGACCTGACATGACAGAAGCAGCAAATTCAAAAAAGCTTCAAGCTTGTTTAATTCACTTCAAGTCAAACTAACAGTGTTTGATTCAAATCAAATTAATTGAACATATCCATGTACGTAATGTCAGATTGGTGCTATATCTTGTCCATGATAGATTTCAAAATTCCTTTGCCAATGGAATGCTACTGCATAGACTTCTAAATGATAGTAGCAATTACTTCGAAGTCTATGGCTCATGTTGGACTGATCATGGATATCCATCGACTGATTCAGGTGTAAATCGCCAATAGAACGGTCAACATAGATTTCCTAGGGCAAAATCAACTGTTAGCCTACTTTTGAAACACCTTGTATAACTTTTCCTCGACATTGTCAAATGATGATTGCTTGAATAAATTTCATCCAAATGTCTTAGACTGAGGAGCTGTAGGAAATTATGTTCAATCTAGGTTTTTATTCTTAATATTGCACCGATACTTAGTTGTATGCATGTATTTGACCTGCAGAGCAAATCTACCGTGCAATGACACATTGACATAAATCCACCTTCTGACGAATTAACTTCTTGATCAAAATTTTATCTTACACTCTGAGGTTGTCTTTTGTTAACCTCTTAGAGAGCAAAATCATTTCTTTCCGTCAAAAAGTGATATAGAGTGTGAGTTTGAATTAGATGTTGTTTGAAAATGCCGCTTCACTGGAAAATTCAATTTTGGACTTAGTTTGCGTTGTCATCTTGCAACGGATTTATTATCGATTAATAGCTATCTGAGTGTCAATGCATCATTAATCTGTACTGTAGGTTTTCAGAAACAAATGATGCTATTGGCCATGTAAGTAAACCATACAAATGAGAAGCAAGTAAAAAATTAATTGTGATCTAATGGTTGGAGGAAGATTAACAAAAAAAGGATCGTAAATTTATGAGTAATTTCATTGAAATTCAGACGACCAGTTGTGATCAACAAACCAGAAGATTCATATAAGCTAAAATATGTTGAATTTTACTAAATGTTTGATAACAATGTTAACTTATACCAATCATTATCAGAATAACTTGAGATACTGCTTTAGTTGAATTCTTTCAGAGATTCATGCAATTCAATGCAGAGAGTAGCTTAGAAGATATCATTAGAGGCTTGAAGGCTCCCCAACAACGTTCCACCTATTGATGGTTTAGCGTCACTACTCCCCATACTTGTGGCTGCTGACATAGTCAAACATTAATCTGGAGCGTTGTTATTCATTAGTCCGGATTCCCTTTCTACCGACTTCCAATGACACTTCCGGGTCTCGACCTTTGGACCGAAAGATCGCTCGGCCAAGCACTTAACCACTGTGCCACCGAGATCACAGTGGAGAATCACGGAGAGCATTATTCCACCTATGTAGAAATAAATTCAAAATGAAATTGCTTAACATTTGTCAAAATTATATTCACTTTTAATGTGCTTTATTTGTGCAATTAATGGAATTATATCTTTGACGTTGAGAAACTGTTAGTAGATTGCATATTGACATCACCCATTCGTCGCCATTTACGTTGAAACTTTTGGTTGCTGTATTTTCTACTTAATTCACGTGTATATTTAATATAAAAAAGGTGATAGCGAAATGTTGATAGCCGACGTCAATGACCTCATCTTTCATCAAAGCTTATCGTCCATGAATGATTGTCCTCATACCATGCCAAAACTTGAATGATGAATTGATCGTGAATGAGGTAAATGAGACAAAACATAGCTTTGAAACCAATGTCTGTATGTGGGGTTGACAGACAATTATTGATAAATTATCAGTTTATGAAATATTTTCAACGGTATATTGTGAAAATGTTTCAAATTCATTCCCAGAAATAGCCGACCATAACGTGCATTGTTCGTGGTTGACTTTGAGAGAAGCGCAAGCATTAAATGATTTTCCAAAATATTTCATTTCATAATCTCTTCGACAATGTCAAATTAAAATGTAAATTAACGGGATAGTGCCAGATTTCAAAGTGAGATGGCCGCATATTCATAGAAAGGGATGTGAAACTGTTACATTGTCCATTTTCTTTGAACTTGTGACCGCCGAATACGGGATAGCGACGCTATGTGATTCCGGGTAAGACCGGCAGGGTTCGAAGAATTCAGAAAATGGAAAATACAACAAAAATCGTGAGAGTTAACTGAGAACTGTCGATTTTTAAGCAAAATGTTGTGATGTGCTCTCTTTTCAATATTCAGAACCAAATGATTTTTTGAATCATTTTGTAATTATACAAATCTCAAACGGTTTGCCAAACAAACTTTGGGTATGAAACCCGAAACCTACCATGAAACTTTGGAATCGACATTCATTTAATTCTAACTCTCGGAAACCCGAGTCTAGCTGACCCCGGAGCCATGTTTATTCTATTTTACTTTTTCTACTGGGGATATACTTATCAAACGTTCACGTCTGTCCACGTAAAATCTTCATTTTTGACAGTGATTCTGCATGCAATACTTCATTCCAATTGAATCATAGAAGTGTGGTACGCTGTAACTCCCTCAGGTCTCAGAGGGCTTAGAAATTCCCCTCTGAAGTTTTTACTAATGAAAAATGATTTCGTGTGTGTGTTGATCATGGCACATAGTACGTGAAACTCGTCTACTTATAGCTTTCATCAAGCTCGTGCATGTGCGGTGTGTTACAAGGTTGAATCCGGAACCTGGACCCGGACTGGAAATTTTCTATTCTGCTGCTTTTTTTGCAGCTCTAATACTACATGGCATTAGGCCCTTTAATAAATTTGTAAGTAGGCCTAAGCCAGCCTAAATTTTAGCTTATACTGAATGTGATAGAGCTATTCACACTCACGATGAGCT
Source organism: Prostheceraeus crozeri (assembly GCA_907163375.1). Taxonomy (NCBI): domain Eukaryota; kingdom Metazoa; phylum Platyhelminthes; order Polycladida; family Euryleptidae; genus Prostheceraeus; species Prostheceraeus crozeri. The sequence goes on along the minus strand of CAJQUW010005941.1, from coordinate 329,797 downwards.
TTTAGAAATTAGCTATCTGTTATCTTAGAACGATTTAGAAATCATGATGACAATTATTGCCGTCATCTTATGGTCTTGCCATTTGGTAACCATGCATAGCCTCGGTAGGCTATATAGCTACTACATGTAGCTATAGTTGTACGACGTAGCCTATTTACCTGTACACGTAAACTAAGATATAGGCCTTCCCGGTTATGCCTATAGCCTAGGTTGCGTGTAGCCTATGTAGGCATACGTCATAGACCATTAGACACACATGTTGCTATAGCCTACCAAGCCATTGTATGGTTGCCAAATTACTAAACTAAAATAATTTTCATCATGATTTCTAAATTGTTCTAAGGTAACAGATAGCTAATTTCCAAAAGTTCATTGTGAGTGTGAATGTCTCTATCACATTCACTATAAGCTTACATGCATGCTGGCTTAGGCCTACTTACAAATTTATTGTAGGGTCGATACCATGTAATGTTAGATGTTTCAAATAACGGGCTTGATGCATAACTTTCCATTGGGGAATCCCGTCAAAACTGTCTCTCGATATTCGTGTTCGTTATTTCGTTTCCACATGTATATAGAGCTTTTTCTTTATGGCTTTGTCCGTCCCTGTGAACTGTTGTCATCACTGCCAATGTCTCTTTTCACTTGCCTGATGATGGACACCGGTGATGTTAAAAAGTGCTTGCACAAATACATATCGATAGACAAACATTCAGTTCTGACGGGATTCCCCAATGGAAAGTTATGTAACGTAATATTAGAGCTGCAAAAAAAGGCAACAGAACATAAAATTTCCAGACAGGGTCCGTGGACCCGGAGCGCAGGACTCGGCGGACCCGCAACACCCGACCCTGATTCAACCGTGGTGTGTTAGAAAGTCCGAGTACTTTTCCTTCACACATGATCCCGCGTGACTGGATGGTCTATATCAGCAAATCAATGTTCAAGATGAAAGCTATCGTTACATTCATTATTCGGAAGCTAAAAGTAGACTTGACAAAACTTCAATGTCAGGTGTGTCGAGCCGACTCATTTTTTACTGAGGGTACTTAGAAGATCACTCTTGCAGCGATGTGTAATGCTGATAACATAGAAGAGGAACTATTCTAGCATTACCTGACAGCATGTCCGATTAGAATACAAATGCAGAAGATAATTTGAATGAAGCAAAAGTAGAAGCATAAGAATTGCATTCAATTACTGAGATAAATGCATTTACCGAAAGAGAAACGTTTAGAGCTCATTAATATTATTGTTGGTAATTCCATCCTAGTAAGCTTGAGCACACATCCGAAAATGTTATTCATTATTCTAGGTTTGAATATTATCCGAAATTCTACCCATGTCAATTAAAAGTTTCTTGCTTCATGTGATTGTTCGATCAGAATTACTATTTAGACAAGTAAAGCTTAATGGCTCATATGTGTAGATCGGTGACACTTCCAAAAGGTTCTTACAAATGAATGACGATGATAACTCAGTTGATAATGATTTTCTAATGATTTCACGTTACATTTCATGATCGTTCAGTTTCCTATAATGTACTAGCAATTAGGGAATTTCTATAGACCTTATTTCGGATGACTACGTTGCACTCAGATTCTCAGAAGGTTTGCCATTCAATTGCTTGTTGAGTTTCAGGAGAGCCTAAATGAAATCACTAAGGCTCATAAATTGTTCTTGAATGTAAAATTGTTCGCATTTATTCATGCAATTTTGTTTTAAAAAGTGATACGGTACCTGCAAGGTTGAACACAGTGTTGAATTAGGGTTCTGGAAGCAATGACACTCAAGCTTTGAAGATTTTGACGTCATGTTCTTTATACTTAGAGAAAGTTTGCACTGATTGTCTGTGTGAAAATCAAATAAAAAAGACAAAGTCAAATTTAATTCTTGCATTTTTCTTGTTATCATCATGATATCAGTTGCCAGTGCACATGAGTACGCTGCAGAATATGACACCGTCATCAGCTATCTGTATCCGTAGCCGTGCTATTGATTGAAAATGGTATTCTGAGTATCATATTCTGATTTTTATCACTGGATTCAAATGGACTACTCAGTTTTTAGTACTACTTAGGAAACAAAACAGTTGTGAAAAGGAGACTTTTAAATAGATACAGGCGTCACTGAATTAGATATGAATAATTGAATATACTAAATATTATTCTAAATATATTCTATAATATATTATAATGTATTATGTTATATTAATGTTATTCTCAATCGGTTTTAGATAGTTTATGCAACGATTCTAATCTTACAATTTTATGTATTACTAATTTTTGATTACTAATTAATTTTGATTAATTTCAGTTACTAATGTTTTACTAATTTCTCGGTCTCATATCACCAGTTTATGCGTTTCGACTGCAGGATTCTTTTGGTAACGGTGAATGCTATTATCAAGTACTGTAGACTTAAACGCTTGCATTATTTTTAAGTATTCATCTTATGTATACGACATCAAATCCGCGTTGCGCTGAGTGTTACGCTAGAACATAATGCAGTTCTTCATAGTAATGGTGAATGTTGTCGTTGTTCTACTTGTCATTCTTGATGAGTTTTCTCAGTTTTTCCAAAATCATTTGTATGTGAAATCATGCCGCTAATCAAATTTTCAATGAAAATATTGTCAACTTTAAAGTGTACGCCCTACCTAGGTAAGGATGATGATCAGGTAGCGTGAACAGTGTTCATCTAGCTTCAAATTACAAGCAAATGAAGAGACATATTTGCAATTTTTCTTTGTCGACATAGCAGGCGTAACCATTTGCAACAAGGAAAGCAATTGCAAAGATATCCCGTCACTTGATCGCAAATTGAAACTGCTGTCCACTTTAGTCGAATTCCCTTTACTTATTCACTGTTGCAATTTCATATGGTTTGAGAAAATGGTCAAATTCTACTCATTGTCAAATTGTTTTAAAGGCGCATATGCACGGTTTCACTAAGGCCGGAGGCACACGGAATAAACCATAAGCCATCGCTCGCAAATGGAGCCACGATCCTCCATTAGTTTCAACCCATAGGCAGTAAGCTATAAGCCATAAGTTATTTCGACATTATTTTTTCTCATGACGGCTAATGCAAGCAGATCGAAGAGGAAAAGATGTGATAATTTTCTAATTTTATAAGGATCACAACCATAAGGAATGACGTGTTATATCATAATAAGAAACAAAGCGCATATGCATGACAGCATGCAGTGCACTGATAAAATTGTGAAATTTCTATAACGTCGGTTCTATTGAAGATCATTGCCCAAGAATTACCATCCGGGTGACAGCTTGTAGCTTGTGACTTTTGTCTAATAGCATATGGCTAGTGGCTTATCCGGTGTGCCTTCGACCTAAGTGACCGGACACAAGACATACACTGCTGAACACAGTCACATGTGTCCAATTGCGCGTGCGCAATCGTCTGGATTTAGTGGACTCCATGAAGTTGGTCAACTAAATCACTTTACCCTGTTGGTAAAGTAAGCGGTCCACTTTAACGTCAATACTCCCCCATACTGGCGGCTTAGACGGTGCTGACACAGTCAGACTGTGGTACTTATTGCTCGGATGCCCTTCCTGCCGACTTCCAATGACACTTTCGGGGCTCGACCTCCGGACCAAAGGATCGCTAGGCCAGGCACTTAATCACTGTGCCATGAAGACCACGGTCCACTTAGCCATGAATATCAGAAAGTGCACCCTTGTTGCATGACATTGGAATATCCTTTGTCAACCACTGTAAGCCGCCGTGATTTGGTTCCTTTGTCATGAAAATGTATGTCCACGGCGCATTATTGTCGTCGCACTTTTAACACAAAAAATGGGAATATACGTGAATAGCTGCTATTCTCTTGATATGCTTATTACGTATCTCAAACTTGCTCTCAGGGTAAGTCTGCATGTTTAAATAGAAGCTGTATTGATGCTGAGAGAGGTGAACTAGACCTGCTGACGATTCCTCATTTTGGATGAAATAACAGCTCTTCAGGTCTGTTCCAATTTTTCATCTGAGAGGCATTCCTTGATAAAACGTGACCAACAGATTTACTGAGTAAGCGCACGTATTTTCAATATCAGGAGCAATGCATCAATAGCAGATATCGCACATGTGTAAGCAAGACAAGAATATATGATTTTCTATTAGATGCGTCATGCCGCTTTGATCTCGGCTTGTACTCGACAGCTTGTAGGATGCAAACAGATTCTAATCAGCTCGATTAAGTCGCATAAAAACTGTACAAATCATTCTTCTCTTTTCAGTTGGAATCCCTTGGCAATAGTTTCACCGCATTTACTGAATACTGTATGCATTTACTTTGTCGACTACGTGACGCCTTTCCACCCTCGAACGAAGGTGCTTTGGACAGGTTATCGAATATGTTGAAGTAAGTTCGGCGGATTATTTTTCTTGTTGAATATTTTTGAAGTGATGCAGGTTGAGTTGAATGAAATCTTCATGCGATCAACCTTCTAATGACGAAAGAGTCTTTACTTCCTTCCTGAGATCCGTTATGCAACTTGTACTTATATATTTGACTTCCGCCTTCCTTTTCCGCAGCACTTTGCTGTTCTCGTCGACTGCAATCAGTCCACGTCACTTTATGTACCTTTCATACTGCTGCTTTATCATTTTATCTTATGCATCTTCAACCACCTTGCCGCTTTTCCATTTCTTGTCTTGAAATCTCCACCACCTAGTCGGTGCATATTTCTATAAAATCAGACATTCCTACTTCATTTCTTCATATCTCCCTCACCTGATTATTTACACTTATTTGAGGACTGGTGCTTGCCAGGCTACTCTTCTCCTATCTGATGATTCTTCAGCTGTAAAGGACAGGGTTCTACTGTGATTGCTGCACACTTTATTAGTTAATCGATCTTATCAGCAATATCAGCAAGTGCTGTCAGTTTTCGCCTATCCCACCCTCACCTACTACACCCTCGCTTATCCCACTCTCGCCTGTCCCACCCTCGCCTCTTCCACCCTCACCTCTTCCACTCTCTCCTCTTCGACTCCGCCTATCCCACCCTCGCCTACTACACCCTCGACTATCCCACTCTCGCCTGTCTCGCCCTCGCCTCTTCCACCCTCACCTCTTCCACTCTCTCCTCTTCGACTCCGCCTATCCCACCCTCGCCTACTACACCATCGACTATCCCACTCTCGCCTATCCCACCTTCGCCTCTTCCACTCTCGCCTCTTCCACTCTCGCCTGTCCCTTCCATGCCTATCCCACTCTTATCTATTCTGCTCTCGCTTATCAATTTTCTGGATTGTTAGCACAAAATGAAAACAGAATGAATTACGTTTAGTAATGGCAAAATTAAGTAGTATAATTTCTCATAGTGCGTTTCACATAAGGGCGCTTTCTCACTATAGTTTGAGATCCACAACAGTCCGCTTCCAACAACAAGGTATTTTGTGTCATGTGTCTTTCCGAGCAACTGTCCGACATACAGATATTTTCATTAGTAATTCTCATCGATGCTTAAACTGAAGACTGAAATATTCCGGGATCTAGATGCGCTTCAGAGCCTGATTTGGATGGGATTAAAATTAAGTTAGCGACTAGAAGCACTAAATCTTACACTAAAATGTTACTTGTAGAATTACCAGATTAATAATATGAAGAATTGACAAGTTTCACAAGTTACTGAAAAATTGTCTGAAAATGCTCAGTGTTCAACGTAGTTCATGCTCATCGGTAATTAAAATAGAGTTGAAAGATACCGATGAAAAACTTGAAAACTAAGGAATTGCCCAATAGCACTTTCATGGTTGATTCCAATCGTCAGAGTTAACTTTTCTTGGTAAAATATGCACCCGAAAGTGCGGAGTGGGTCCCAGAATAGCAGCAATCCATCCAGTACCAAACTAACGACAGCCGTGCGGCGTGCGCCACCCTTGAGGACCCTGATGTGGTACAAAGGATGCAGGCGCAGAGGGATACTCCATTAAGACGACAAGGGACATACCTGCTCTTATCAGAAGGTCCCCATCAAGCTCTTTAACCCCGGTTCATTTGCATCTGTGTCATGCTGACTTCCAACGAAAACAACCCTGCCAGAAATCCTTCACATGATCAGGGACACTGCCAGCTATAGGGGTGTCTCCCACAGTCATAAGCTATAGCTCGTAGGGGCCAGGGACCTTGCAAGAGTCAACCCTGACACCAAGTAATCAGACCAAACTATCCATCAAGCAATCGCTCTCGGACTTACGTGTTCCCAGAAGGAATCCCGTTCTGTGTCTTTGCCTGCTGTTAATAGAACTGTTCTCCACGGTCACCAATCTATTCACTGAAATCACCAGATCTTCTCATGGAGCCAGAGTTACCTCAGGGTGCGGTTTCAGAGAATGGGAGCCAGAGTAGCAAACCAATTTAGCCACCCTTTGAGGCCCTGACATGTTTCAATGTATGCAGACATGCAAGGATACTCCATTAAGCCGACAAGGGACACAACTGCTCTTATGGGAAGGGCTCCATCAAGCTTCATAGCCCCGGTTCGTTTAATGAAATAACTTGAAAACTAGGGAATTGTCCAAGAGCGCTTTCATGATTAATTCCAAACGTCAGAGTTAGCATTCATGCTTTGGCAATTATATTCATTCTCGGGATGCAATTGGTGATCATCATTATCCTCATCATCTGCGGAACTTAACTAAAAAGAATAAATTTCCCCCAGGTAACTTGAAATTGTTGGAAATCAAATACTACCTGATTCTGAACGAAGAATAGATTACGCAATTTACTTTGGTAACAAATATCAAAATTCCCACTTATCACATTGTGCACTTTTCACATTTGCATGAGAACATAAGAGACATTTGCGCAGACTATAACAGTTTTTACCATTTACATTGATGAAAGAGAAGAAATGCGTAGATCTGCTCCACGTCGACTTCACAGACTTAAAAACTGTACTCCTAACGCTAGAAGACTGGAGCGCGTTAACTGACGCCAAAATATCTTTAGATAATAGATTTTCAAGCTTAATGAAGGAATGAATCAAAAGCGCTCCATGTCTTTTAATATTTCTATGGTTACTAACTTCTCAGCTGTGATCGTCACTTTTTGTAAATTCCTAGACATATAATCGGAAACTGCTTGGAAAGCCTATGCTGTATCACTTGACGCACACTTCAATTGTCGCACTGAAGATTCTTTTTGAAAGATGATAAGAGGCGGCTTGTACATTTTGAAGTCGAATTCAGTTATCGAGATTCAAGTCACAGATATCGATATCAATGCTTCTGTCACCATGGGAAGTAGGTCTAGATATCAACAAATTCATGAGACATCCTCGACATATTAATTACTACGCAACAAGCATTTACGCAGCAGGCGCAAAGTGTCCATCTGTATTGCATTTTTCGAGGTCAACATGTTTATGCACGGGCCCGAAGGGCGAGTACATACCGGTAATTAGTTGATCGAGAATAATGCAATTAAGATGGATATCTTTGCACCAGTTGCGTTACTTTATATTTCACAGGCTCGTCAGAATCTATGACCATTAGAATTTTTTAACTGTCAAAAATCTACCTCTATTTGTTATGGAATTGTAGATATCAGCGCATTTCGTGAGATTTCCATGTAAAATTTGCCGTTTTAGAGGATGATTAACTTTCTATGTGCTAATGTATTTCAATGAAGGAGTGCAATAATAGTTATTGTATCTGATTTGGCTATGTTAAAAGGCTCTTTATTATGAAATTCAAGTAATAGAAATCTATGAAATACTATGTATCTACCTACATCCCTTTCGAAACTGGGCTGAAATATATTTCTGCCCAGTTGTAAAACTTTCTGCCCGATAATGAAAACCAGGTAGGTTAACAATTATATAATTAATATACGCAGTAGGCATATGAAAGATCAAATAAATCAAACATCATAAAAACATCACAAGTCAATTTCAAGTAAACCCCACGAAGTATGTAGTCGCGCTTTTTTCTGATGAGTGCCGGTACGGGAACTACACCAATTCCATGTCTATTTCAGATATTTCCAAAACGATTTCAGATCTTTCCAAATGAATTTCAGACATTTCCAGATGGATTTCAGATTTCTCCAATTGAATTTCAGATATCTTCAATGTTGAGTCTGTGATAGATATCTGAAATTCAATTGGAGAAATCTGAAATCCATCTGGAAATGTCTGAAATTCATTTGGAAAGATCTGAAATCGATTTGGAAATATCTGAAATATATATGGAAAAGGTGTAGTGCAAAATATCCATCTTTATTGCTTTCTTCGAGGTCAACATATCTATGCACGAGCCGAAGGGCGAGGGATATTTTTTCACCGATATCATGACCATTATGACTAATCTAATTCTATGGTGTTTGATGAGTTACAATTTGAATTTTAATTGTTAATAATATCACGAAGATGATCTGATTCACATATAACTATACATTTTTCCATAGCTGTTGTCAAACTTTCCATAGTTGATGTCAATTTCTCATTCACGCAATGTTAACAAAGAATGCATTGAAATGAAGATATCTCTATCCATTGTTCCACAGTTGATGACAAAATTTGCATACTCGATGTCAATGTGCAGATATCTATGGTACTTCTAAGCAATGACATCAACGCATCTTTTTGCAGAAATCGAAAATTCATCCTTGCTATTCTTCGAATAGATTGCTAATTAACCCTAAATTCTTCAGATTTCTACATGTATATAGCCTGTTTTTACATAATATTCATTTGTTTGCATGCCTTTAAGTGGACAGTCGCGAGCATTGTTCCATCGCGAGCATCATTTCCATGTATACAGTCATTGTCCATAAAAGAATCACGAATTTAAAATGATCATCTAACAAATCAAAGCATTCTATGTACGGACCTATTCGTAGGATACTGTTTCAAAGTCTCATACAAGAAGGCAGCATTTCAAAAATGAATTTATTGTATTCAAAAAGCTAATTCAAAATATCTTCGAATTCACGACATCGATCCATATATGTTAGTGAATGCGCAAACCATCGAGAACATTTTGCTGGAGTGATAACATGGAAATTATTTTCAATGATGTCTCTCAGAATATTCAGGCGAAGTCTCTGCAGAGTAATGCCCTGCTGTCGAGCCACATCGTTGTTTGAAACAGATCCTTGGACGTCCGGAGAAGATAGTTGGCACTTTACTGCACTTTTGAGGCAAGAAATGGCATTTTCAGTTATATTTAAGAATGGTGAATATCGCGGAAGAGAGAAAACAGAATGGCTATCATTAAAATGTGGGACATCTTTATGTGATGGGGTATTGTCTTGAATAATCACAATTTCCTCATCCTCCAATAATGAGGAAACTTCACTGATGAAGGATGAGTATGCATCCTTTGTCATTCCACCCTCAATAAAGGTGAAATGAACGAGGCCATATTGTGATGATACAGCGAGACAAACAGTCAAATTCAGACCTCGCTGGCCCTCCACCATTCTCACCGCTCGTGTTCCGCGGGCATATCGTCCGTTCTGGCTGTCCACAGATTGAAACCGCACTCGTCTGTGTAGACTAGTGTCTTTTCAACACCACCGCCCATCATCCACTCAGCGTATTCTCTGCGCTTTATCTTCACAAGATCAGAGTTCCACTGGAATGGAACCGCTCGTGTCAACTTTAATGTTATGAGAGTACCATCGAGATGACGCATGATCGTCGTGATACCTACAGATATTCCATGGAGTTGGAATATGTAGTTTTTCATCTCTGCCAACGTGGCAGTCGGTTTCGTTTCAATGAACGAAATAAGTTCATTAACCATTTCAGGAGAAATTTTTCGTGGAGGAGCACCCCCAGATTGTGAAGCTTCACGCTTGCCTGATTGCTTATATTGACGAATTATTCGATAAGCTGATCGTTGATTCACATTAAGTGAATCTGCCAAATCGATGTAATCTTTGCCAGATATGTAAGCGTCTATCAAACGATTGCGATCGACATCAGGTATTCGTCGTTTAGACATGTTGCTTCGAAAAACAATTAACGGGAAAAACTTGGAATTTATCAGGTTTGAAAGTTATGATTAGTGACTTGCAGCAAAGATAGACTTTCCTTATGCAACAGATATAACAAGAATGCGACTTACACACTGAGAAAATTTAGATTTCACAAGTACCATAGATATCTGTACATTGACATCGAGTATGCAAATTTTGTCATCAACTGTGGAACAATGGATAGAGATGTCTTCATTTCAATGCATTCTTTGTTAACATTGCGTGAATGAGAAATTGACATCATCTAAGGGAAGTTTGACAACAGCTATGGAAAAAGGTATATTATGAATCTATATTTTCATAGCAACTTCAGTTTACATTTACATTTTGATTGCGACTGCAATAATTTAGCTCTTCCTTGTGTTGGCTTGACAAAATATCGAAACGTAACTGCAATGGACATACCGAAGGATATGAAGAACAAGATTTTTCAGTGCAAATCAGTTGGGGTCTACAACAAATGGCATGACAAAGTTTCCGCATTTGTCGAAGAAAATCAGTATACTGAGAATTTTGAAACTGTTCTTATATTTTTTAATGAAATATCAAAACAGTACTCACCTTCAACGTTGTGGCAGGCGTACAGCTGTTTGAACAAGTTCTACACAATTCATAAAAGATGGCCATCGTTCAACAACACTCCTATTCTTAAAGAATATATAAAGAAAATTGAAAGAGAAGGAACGCCAAAGAAACGAGCAGCAATTTTATCAAAGGAGCAACATTTTACGTTTTTCGAAACTGCTCCAGATGACGAACTCAAAGTTTTGGTGAGAAAAGCTGTAGCGATTATTGGATACTATGGTGGACTTCGCTTGAATTCGCGAGAATTGACTGCTTTATCGTTTGAAAATGTAATTTTCGGACAAGATTTCGTGGAGATATTTGTCATGCAGTCAAAGACTGATCCAAAGGGAAAGTCAAATTTTTACTTTTCCATACCAAAACTGCAAAATGAATTTGTCCATGCAAAATAATACGTCTGTATTATAATTCAGTGTCTAACAAAAAAAAAGGCAGACTTTTTCAGAATTACAATGCCAAGAGTAAACGGTATTCAGGTCAACCTATAGGTCGAAACATGATTGGTTCTGTTCCAAAATTCATTGCACGGTATTTGGAACTCGAAAACCCGGAACTGTATACCGGCCATTGCTTTCGCAGATCGTCTGCAACAGCATTGGCAGACTCAGGAGAATCGATGACAACACTGAAAAGACAATTCCGTTCGAAAAGCGACACGGTTGCGGAAGGTTATATTGACCAAAGTAAAAGAAATAAGCTTGATATTTCAATTCTCTGACAATCGAAAGTAAAAAGAAGAAAGAAGTAGAAAACGAATCTAAGCGTGTTGTATTTAATAACTGTGCAAATCTCATCAAACTTATAAAAGTACGTTACCCGAAGGTTTTGGGTGCTTCTAAATGTTGGTCCTTTTAGAAATAAAAAGCTACCATTTAGATAAAATTGTTCATTTTCACTTCTACTTCTAGAGATGAATTATACTCACCTCTTAAGCTCGCATATATCCATATAGAAATCTATCCCTCGCCCATCCAAGGTATTGTTCTATACGCGGACAGCCAAGGGTGACTTTTTGAATCACTTTTGCCTATACGTAATACAGGTATGATTTCCCGTTAAGACAATGTATTTATTCTAAGTAAAGCCTTTTGAAGGAGATTTTTGACGAGAGTAAGGTTGTTGACCAAATACAAATATACCAGATATTTCGATTATACAGACAGCCAAGGGTGATTTTATGAATCACCCCTCAAAAACCAAGCATTTTATGTAGTCCAATATAAGCTTATTTCCCGTTGGGACCTAATCTTTATGGTGTAATCGGACAAAAACACGACTGTAAATCCAAGAATATCTATTTGATAGAAATACATCTTCAAATGCACTGCAGACATTTGACCGAAGTTATGTGGCTATGCTTACCAAAAACTGGTGAGGTACAATCAGCACACAATTTTGTGAGATTAGCTGCTCTTGTCGGTTTACCCGCTTCTTTACACCGAAAGCATCTTTGCGAAACTTGAGACGCTCCTTGATTCGATGCAACGTCGCGAGGGTTCGGTTGACCTGTTATTCCGCACAGAAGTTTCACTGTTTGTTTGAAGCCCAGTTTGATGCTCGAGACGATTTATCATATTCTGCATAGCAAGCTCTTCTGCCAATTTGAGCAGCATTTGTCTTCGTCTGTTCTTTATTGGAGTTGCATGCCATTCTGGATGATGCCAGTTGAACAGAGTGTTGCAATTAATACCAGACACGTCCAACATGTTATGAAAGTATGCCATGGGCCAGCGACGAACAGGATTGTGACAGGTGTACTTCTTAGCCATTTCATCCACAGAATCCACTCTACCTTTTGTGCCGTTGTAGAACAACTGGAGATCACTTCATTTTAGGAGTATCATCAGCACTTGATGAATGGTGCATGGTGGACACGATGAAGACATGCCTTTTCTTCTTGGCTTGGTATGACTAGCGTAATCATTTTGTTGTTACCTCCATATAAGAACAAAGATGAATGAACTGGTCTTTCTTTGTGGAGAACTTTGGGAATCATGCGCCTGTTGCCTTGCAATGTACCAACATATGTAGTTCGTTGCGCCATGAGAGAAGTTACCAAGTCTTTTGAGCTGAAGTAACGATCCCGGTGATATTTCTTCCCTCACCAAGGAACAGTCGAGTCAGATTGATAACAAGGTTCTTTGACATTCATTTCCTTATGTCGAGCTGCAGCTTCTGAATCTTCAGGTCGCTTTGTTGATGGATCGCCGTTTAGAAAGTATCTGTGATTTGAATCACAACACCAGCGAATCAATTCCCTATTTTTACCCGGCTTTCTGGGGTTGTAAATTCTATGTGGGGATCTGCAACGCGAAGAAACGAGCTGTTCATCCACTGTGATACTGCTGCTGGGAATAAAATGCTTTTTCAATTGTTCATTCCACAATGACCAAACTTCACGAATAGCTGCGAATGTATCAGTTCTTTGACGTTCTGGACGAGTGGTTGGATCATTGAAACGAAGGCATCGATTTCAAATGCGGAATAGATTACGACTAATCACCGTTCGATAGAAAGTCGAATAATTTTGACTGAAGAGTTCGTCCGCTGGAATTCCTTGATCGCCATTTCCACCACGATAATATAGAACAGCAACATATGCACGAAATGATGATTCAGTTAGTGTGATTGGTATGCTAAAAGAATCAGCTTTCATTTGAGAGTAACGTATGATAGCTTGTGTTATTTCCGGGGTCCAAAATAGTTTCCGAGTCTCCAATAACGTTTCCTTCTTCGAATCACATGTTGGTCCAACTCTCAAGCGAAACACATTGGCTCCACCTCGCCGTCTTTCAATTGGTGGGTCACGGTGCCACATTTCCCCATCTTTGTCATGATAATCATTTCTTCCAAGATCTTGCATATGAGTTCGTTGAGAAAGTATTGGAGGAGCCTCGTCATCCGAGTCGGAACTTTCACTTGATGACACATGACCACCAGACCTTGCATGAATATCAGCAATATGTGTAATCTCGTCTTCTTCAGATTCACTGGTACTTTCATTGTCGATAGAGAACAAAGAACGGGTTGCACTCGCAGCTGCTGCTCTTGTCGGCCGCGAAGATGCCATGATAATGACGAAGAATGAAAGTGCAAGAAAGCAGCAGTGCTGGTATCGCTGACTGAGAGTCACAATAGCCAATGAAAATAGTTCGGAATGTGATCACTTGTCACTAAATCGGTATGTAGGCCTACAGCCAAAACGCGTGCACTTTCCGTGTAGACAAGAATGTCACAGTCAGACAGCAGCAGCAAGCGAGGGACGAGCACAATTCACGAAGCGCAGGCGGGCGCCACACACTCACACATTCAGCAAGCGACGGGCGAGCAGAGTTGACTGCGCGCTACAGGTGCTCTTATTGATTGTCCTCTACTTCAGCAAAATCTACTGGAGAAGGAAAGATGTTGTTTAGGCCAGTTCTGTGTATTATTGTACAACATACCCATACAATAAAAGTCACGAAATATAGGCCCGCACTGATGCGTATAGCAAAAAATATATGTGAATATATTAAGGTGACTCTCAGAATCACCCTTGGCTGTCCGAGGGCTATAATTCAACCAGTACAATAATGAAGATATATTACCTTTCAAATGACAGCCTAAATCGTCGGCGCGTAGCGCCAGACGATTTAGGCTGATAATTTGAAGGGTGATACATGTACATGTACAGTCCGTTTCATAAATAGTGGATCATCCTAAAATTTGACTAAATAAAACATAAGTATGATACAGAAAGCATTTTTCATTTTATTTCATGTCCCTAATATATTTAAATGTCCTTATATAATCTGATAAGCTATGATACAGTAACGGTTCTTAAGAAGCTAATATTTTGTGGCCCTACCCTTATTGTCAATGACATTACCAATTCATCTGGGCATTGATTCGATGATATCGTTGATTTTTGACTGATCTAACTTTCTCCACTCTCTTTTTAACAGTGATGTAAGTTGTGATACGCCATCTGTAGGTAGCAGTGAACGACGAACGTTACGTTTTAGAATACTCCATACATTTTCTATGGGATTCAGATTAGGAGAACGAGCTGGCCAAGATAATGTCCTAAGCCCTAATTGAGACTTGCATAAGTTGACTCTACTACTCCTGTGACACGTAGCATTATCAGTTAACGAGAGACTTGGATCAACTTTAACAAATCTCAAAATTAGGCGGTCTCTACGTTTGGATGTTTTGCGTGGACGGCCAGAGCCCTCTTTACGACAGAGTCGAAAATCATCATTATGCCATCGATGCACATTTGTGTAAGGGACATTTAGTCGCTTGCTTGTAGCTCGCAAAGAAAACCCTCGTTCTAGCAAGGCTGACACTTTGCCTTTTGTGAATGCGATCTCGTTATTGTTCATTTGTGCTTTGTATTGTTTTCAACCGGTAAGAGATAGATTTCTAGCTGAAAGCAATCAGGAGTGCTGCCAACACCACCGCAACGAAGTCAGGAAGCTATGGAACATGAAGTCCAGTTAATCACATGTAGCAGTTACATTATTGTTGATGAATAATGGTGCTATACTGGCTCTGATTGACCGATTTTCTTTATTTTTGTTTTGCTTGATAGCTTTCGGCTTGTAGAACAACATATTACATAACAAAGGAAACAAATGTAATTTTATAAGAGTGAGGTATGATTTTGTGTAACATTGCTAAATGAAGATCAAATTATCTACTACTTTTTTATCTATAACAGGAGAACAACTCAATATTCATGCTTGAAATTTCCAACAATGATATTAGTAAGCACAACTGACATATCTTCCAAATTTCAGAGAAATTCGTTCAAGTTTGTCGGAGTTAGACAAAGTTGAAGTTAAGGCGATGTTTGAGGGTGATCCATTTCTTATGAAACAATCTGTATATGCATTGTTACTGAACCTAAAATCTATGACATCAAAAATCCAACATTTTGATGTGCAAAAGTATCAAATCTGTGATAGTTTTCTACATACCCCATGCAGCTCAGAACATTAAAGTATGTCAAGCTTGAGATATCTACGTGTCCAAATTGTGAACCATAGGAATCAACTCAATGCCATTTTCACTGGGAATGTGGAGATGGATGGTGAAATGCTCCTACCTCATTGGCATTACACAGCAAATTAGACAGCCTTAATCATGCAATTAAGGCCGTCTAATTTGAATTTGGAGCTATATAAACGACTTTCATAGAAAAATGACAAGTGAAATATCGGCTGACAACCCTACTTACTCAGTAACAATGAAAATATTACTGCACGCTCGTGCAGTAATCTGCTTTACAGGTAAAATAAAGTGACAGGATATCTACATTATACGCACGGTGAAAAATAAAGTCTGTTTATTGCGCACCCTTTGAAATGTGTGCACTCCTTGGAAAGCATAAACTTTATTATGGAAGTAATTAAGATAAGTGCACTGTGAAACATAAACATAATGTAGCATTATATCATGAATTTTTAGGACAGTAATATCAGACATAGGCGAGGCTGCGTTAGCTCTGGAAATAATGCAATTTTCTCACCCGAAAAAGCACACTTCTGTGTCTTCGCTCTGTTTGACAAAATAGTAGGGGAGGTTTCCGTCCGTTTGCAGTATGTGAGATTATTTCATGTGATTAAGTCAATGGCTCTTTAGGTGAAACTGATCAATATTTTCACAATTACTACCGGTACTGTAACAACTATCTGATTTTTCGTGCTTTTGAACAGCTAGAATCTAAATAGAATTTAGCATCAAATACTAAATAATAGAAATAGAATATACAGTAAAAGACATTTAGCAACTGCTATAAAAACATTCTGTAGCTTACATATGTATGTCCAGTGGAAATTTTAATTTGTCCAAACTCTTCGAACATCTTACTGCAACATCTTAGAAATACCTTATCCGCTGGAGCTTTCACAACATCTTAATCAAAATACAATTTACCATCACGGTTGTTACCTTCTATAATATGCTATTGCGATCCATGATTACTATTGATCTTTGCGACCAAAAAAACTGTATAAGTGTAAATCCCAATTTTGTGATATCAAACACATTGATATTTGACATTGCGCTTGGGTTGACAGACTGGAATATATCAACGACATCTATGGAGAAGTGTTTGAACAATGAAATTTCCTCCTCAACAATTGCAAAGTAAACATTTCGGCACAATGAAAAGCATTCAACGATATCAATGAGAGTGCATATTCCCCTTAAATGTCAGGAATTATGTTTCACAACCGCAAATGAGGAAATGTACATACATATTACAAATGTACAATGTTCATTATTTACTGAATAACGTTGTGAACGTTTCTTTCAATTCACTCATCTATATGTCTGATCAAGGAATTTTGGTGTCAAAAATTGTTTGTTGACCTTGTTGAGGTCATATTGGTTTGAACATTCAATTGCGAAACGGAAATTATTCATGAGATTATCTTATAATGCTGACTCAGCTAAATAAACAAAACGGAGTAATGCTGTTTGAAGCAACTCGATTAATGCATTAATAATAATGACGAAGAATACGAGATGGCGTTGTCAACCAATTGACTCACCACATTAGTCTACGCAATACATAAACTAACTCGCCACAAATTGCAATAGTTTAAGGAGTGGGTCTTCATGTAGAAAAAGTAGTCATTAAAATTGATAATTTTTTGTGGAAGGTTTTGCGAATATCCTCTTATGAATACGCATTGAAGTTCAAACATGCACATGTGGATCAAAAACATGTTTATGCACTCTTGTCTTGTAGTGCACAGTCTTAGGTACCATCAATTTGTCATCAATTTTTTTTCTCTGAATGCCTTCCGTTGTCACTAGGCCTATTGTATTGACAGCTCATCATGCATTTAGTGCGAATGTGATGACAGTGTTTTTTCACTTTTTAGCTATGATCGGCAATGATATAATTTCCTTTTTAAAATGATATAAAATTATATCATTTTACGAATTTTATATAAAATGATGTAAAATGATGTCTTTTCAAAATGAAAATATACCATTTTTAGTAAAATACATGTAGGCCTACAGCGCAAATAGATTAAGTCATACGAAATTTTCGATTTTTACACTGCCACCATGCTACTTTTACTGCTCTTAGCAATTACATTAAAATAAGATTGCATGCAGTATCGATATATTCCAAAAAATGTAAGACCGAAGAAGGCAGTTTAGTTGCACCATGGACAGATAGAATGCTATCTGTAGATATGGTTGCACAAAGTTTCTTGCATATCAAAACTCAGGTAGGGCCTATGGCCTATGGTCTATGGTCTATTCATTAGACATCGCAAGTTTTGATTTAAGCTGTATACACTCGAATTACAAATATACATGCAATATGCAGTTGGTTAGGCCAACAGTATATAAGGTACGAAAAAGACTACAAATATTTAAATTACGGTCAAGAAACACCCTGGTTCAATGCCTTTCCTTGATGTAGATGCATTTACTTCGATCAGACTGAAGACCAAATGATACAAATTGCAACTAAAATCTGTAGAAATTACAGATTTTAATATCATGCAGTCACAATCATTCAGGAGTGTAATAGTTGACAGGGAAAATGAAACTCCTTTGACTAGAGCTTTTGACAGCGGACAGACAAATCTACCGCAGGAGTTTGAGACAGATGGACACAAACAATGAAGAAGACGTTCAGGGTTGGATTGTATTTCACACAATAATCTGATAGCAGCATCAGAGCAACCAGATGTCAAATTAGGAAAAAAGTCGCAAGTAAAATCATGCTTGCAGATAATCTTGTGTTCTCGATGTTGCATCCTATCGAGTAAATTCTGGTTTCTTAATAACACAAATAAAGAGGAGCAATATTCTAAAATAGATGCTATTAAGCCACAATAAGCACGCCTACAGACGACAGGGTTCTAAACAGGACGAAAAATTCTTAATGCATAAGGAGGTTGAGGGACACGCTTATTTACAGAATCAAAATGCAATATCCTAAGTCAAAGAAAACATTTGGAATTGCAAGTTCCTTGACAGTCGATCATTACGGAATCACAGGTTGAAAGGAGGTTAAAAATTGATCTTAATATCTGCAAATTCTTGTACCGAGAAACGTTCAGATCGGAGTTTGTGGAATTCGATCCAAGATATCAAACTTACATGTAAATGCCCGTTATTTGCAATAACGAAGTTGTCTGCAAAAATTGAGTAAAAAGATGCTGACACTAGGGCGAATTGGCGATGTATCGAATCAATGCGGCAGCGAATTGGCTATGTGAAAAATGAACACCGCAGTGGATTAGTAATGCGGCGGATTAACGCTGCTCCAAAATGGCACTACGCACAGTTAATTGGCAATGTATCGAATTAATGAACAGCGAATTGGCATTGCGGTGGATTAGCGTTGCGCCGAATTGGCACTACGCATGGTGAGTTAAACTATGTATGGTGGTTCTGTATCGAACTAATGAGGCAGCGAATCGGCAATGTGGAGGATCATGCCGAAGTGAATTGGCAATGCGACGAAATGCCATTGCGGCGGATTAGCAGTTGCGCCGAATTGGCACTATGCACGGGGAATTGGCAATGTATCGAATTAATGAGGCAGCGAATTGGCAATGCGGCAGATTAACACTGTTAGTGAAATCTAGTTGTAGCTATGAAGTCTACTTGCCGTAACATGTCTCGTGGCTGCTACTTCTGATGAGAATTCAGAAATCTCATTACATGTTTATCAGCCTATAGCAGCGCATTGGAATTTAGCGAAAGTTGCCTCAAACAAGTGAGCAATAAAACACGATCTGAACCTTTACATTTAAATGTTCTATTTGTCTGTCAACGCTAATTATTTGCTGCTTATAAGATCATTTGACGACATTGCTTGAATAGATAGGAGACCACTGACCGGAAAGACAGAGTATACTAATTGATAAATTCGTTTCTAGATTCTTTTCCGAATTTATCTTATTTAACTCGTGAATGCTCATACTTTCATTGCCGAAAATTGTAGTTGGAGGAAAATAGTGAAATCAATTCACTTATGATGATTCCTAGTTTTCACGTCATTTACGAACACAATGATGCAAAAAGATTAATTATAATTCATCAAGTGATCTGAAAGGCAAATCTGATTTTCAAAAACTTCCGTTCTCACAAATCAGTGATCGGCGGTCGCAAGCGTATCGCTTGTTCTCTGTGTATCATTTAGGGATATTGACATGATCTCTATCAGAGATATCCTTAATCACGCAGAATAATTCATTTTCTGTCCTTAAGTTTTAAGTAAATTACATTGAATAGCGTTTCGAATTTGACAAACAAACAATGGAGACGTACCTTTAGTAATGGATCTTCAATTAAGACGATGAATGAAGCGGGTTTTTTCAGATCGAAGTTCATGTGAGTGAATTATTTCAGAAATTACTGCAATATTTGTTGCTTGCAAACTATGACCTCACTATTTCATTCTTGTATGTGATATTTTCAATGATTTGATGCATTTTATGAAATTCAAGCTTTACTCATAGTACTCGTAATGGCAAAGATTGTGTACACATGTAGCAGCCAACGTCTACTCGCAATTTGCTTTTTTTGTAGAAAGAGAGCAAACTTTTAATGATACTCTGAACAAACTCGTCCAACATTTTAGATAATTGCTATAGATTACCTCTCTGTCAAGTCCGTAGAGAAGGTAGAGAAGTCTACGAAATTCATTTACAATTTAGTCAGCGAAGTCTGAACAATTGTTAACAGTCGATGAAAATATTTGACGAAGATTCTTCTATGAGTATTTCAATATTTATCCACAATGCCCATCGATTGGATAAACTTAACTTAATGAAAATATATACAATTTTCCTAGTAAATATATGAATCGTCATCATAGAAGAACAAGCGCATTCTTGACTCCTTCAAATGTAAATATTCTAATGATAACATCATCATTTGACTCACACAAGAAATCGGTGAGTGCATCTATGCAACACAGATATGAATTATCAGAACTCGAATTAGAAATAGACAAATGCTAACAGAAAGGGTACAAAGAACAGCAAATTAAGTGCAAAACTGTACAAAGGAGTTCTTTAACCGCTTCGTCTTAGCAAGAGGAGGACGCAAAGGGCACTGGTTCCGTCTTGTTGACTGACGATGTAGGAAGCTGTCACGCAAAGGATGGTTCGAATCTGCTGCTGCTTGCGTGAAAAGCCTCGCATAGTAGGATCATGCAGTGTCCGTAATGGGGGTTTGAGACACATCTCCGACGATACGAAGGGCCCTTCTTTCTAATCTGATGAGTTTTTCGAGGGCGTATTTTATTATTCTCTTGCCGTATCGCTTTTGTGCTGATCAAATGAAAGTTTCTTCTTATTATTATATCATGTTACACATTGCAGGATAGCATAACAGAGGCCGGATGAATGCGTTGTAGACTTTCAGTATAATGCTGGTTGGGCATACAGATTTGCGCACGAAATGTAGCATGAAGAGGCGTTTCGAAGCCTTCAGAATGTTTTCGATCTGCAAATTCCAGCGCATGTTGTGGGATAGAGCCATGCCAGCAGCTTCATGGACTTGACTGAGGGCAGATGTTTGTATGTGGTAACACACACAGGATGGAGAAAAGGTGCCTTCTTAGTGATGAAGTCCATCATACCGCATTCTTCACGATTGACTGGGAGACCGATATTATAGATAGTATATTACAACCGAATAAATTGTCTAAAAAAGCTGTGAGAGTTCTTTTTTGATCATCTGTCAAAATAATATAATTCATATTATTCTTAGTTTTTACCTTTAATAGTCGATTGTTGCTTTCCGATAGATGCCACGGTTCACTTGTATGACCGAACTCTTGTCTAAGGCGTCATTCACCTGGAGAACGATGACGTGAAAGAGTAAATCGACGTGATCGCTTAAACTCGATTTATGTCTTCTTTGGTCGTCCGCTTTGACGATGGTCTTCTACTTCAATCCTCTCCGCCTCTCCGCTGCGTATCTAGTTATTTCCATTCAATTATTGGTATATTATCAAAGTCAAGTGCATCATGATTTGACCGTATTTGTTGCATTTTGTGCATGTAACTGTAAATTGGCTGACACACGCAGATCTGTATATTTCAAGGGGTATAAAAACTCAAATCTCTTGTTTCAAAAAGTTATCTATAAATTCCTTGTAACTACGCAGTTAGACTGAGGGGTGTGCATTGTTTGCTACTCATTCCTCCAAGTGCTAGGCTCTATTGATATTGTAAATACTATTTGCCATCACACAAATCTTAGCAATTAGACAGAATTATTTCTATAATCAGATGAGATTACAAAATCGTCAAAGTAATGCGTCAAGTTCGCATGAAATGGTCACTCGTCAAAAAAATGAATCCTTGGAATAAAAGAAAGTAGGGATACCACAATCCTTATCCAGTCCAGGACCGCTTCATTGGCTTGTTTGTCTGCTATTCCATGGATAGATTCCTAAAGTTTACCCACAAAAGCCTTGATGACTTATTACTGCAGTATGACAAAGCACTTATTAGTAGCCTTGTGACAGATTACGGCTAGAAATAGTAACGAGAGATTAAACGAACGTGGTCGGTTGGAAATCTCGCGTCTCGTGTGTTCTATCCTGAGATCAAATGCGTAATTGGCCAGATCCGGATTTCTTGGCTTTCATCAGTGGCCGATAGGTACAGCTGGAAGATTTCATGTCTCTTAAAGCTTTGATGTAATGAGGTAGGGACTCAAAAGAAATACATTAGAGTATTTTATCACTTGGCTATCACAAATCTTCATTATAAGGAGACAGCGATTATGCCTTTCTGTCTTAAAATAAGCAACCTCACAGGACAAGATTTGTAATATAACAGCGAAATTTGAGAAGAATTCATTGTAATCATAGGATGGCTGCCTTCTGCAACGTCCACTACGGTTAGCGGCTATCTGAAACAGAGTTAAGAGAGGCATTTTCACATTTTGACATCTTGCTTAGTGTGTAATAGTCATTTCATAGATGAAAAAGATTTGAAATTCGTCACATTTCAAGTTTGGTCTCATTTTTTTTTGCTTCCTAAGATGCTATTATCCGACTGAAATCGATTATGTGACTATGCTAGATCATCCTCATGATCTAAACTGTTGGTAGTTGAAAGACGAAGTCAATCAATGTTGTCTTTTTCAGAAGCTAGTGGGGGATGTGCTAAGTGGACATATGTAATCACTATAACTGAAGTTTTCTCACCTGCCATGTTTACCATCGATTGAAAGTTCTCAGAGCAAGCACGGTATAAGGGACGCGAGTTGAATAAGAAAGCGGCACCGACGGATCTTTTTCTTGAAATCATGGATAAATACGCGGCATAGGACATTTATGCCACTTTTATTATTTGCGAACCCATTTGAATAACCTCACTTTCTCCTTCACTCATTTCCTGCAGATTTCTAGATCAAACAATAGACGTTTCGACGTAGCATTCATTGATCACGAACAAAAAATAACTAACCTTAAAGTCGCATAGATGAGGTATGTACTTAGCTAGGAATGTCTAATATTTGGAACTAGGGATTGGAGACATTGACAGAAGGGAAGACAACAAAAGGTAAATCGGATTAAAAAGAAATATGTTGCAAAAAAGATTGTGAATAGCGATTGAAACTTGAAATGTGCTACATTCTAGCATGTGAAGATTGTCCAACATGCCGAAATAGTCCGGGAGCTGTGCAGGGATTGAAGTCGCACATGAAGCTTTCTCATGGCCACGCACACCTCTTAACTGCAGCACTACAAAACTGCACGTCTGTCGGATCAGATCATTTGCCCTTCATAAATGGCTTAAATTAAAAATATATTGCGTTTGGAAGCGAAGGAAAAAGATAACAGGAACCATAATGCTGAAATCAAAAGCATATTGGTTGCGCCATATGTTACAACATTGTTTATGATGCCATCTTTAGTTGAACAAAAGAAGTAATGCATAAAATTCGCTTAAGTACAAAATAGAATCCTGATAATGTCTAATGATTACATTCCATAAAATACATTGATTTGTCATTCACATCAGCATTCAGAGTGGTCAGGAATCAAGAAATAGTTACAAAATCAACACTATTAACAAGTTTAGACAGATTGATGAAGTTACCCTGTTCATTCATGGAGCTATTGTTCGATAAAATCCTAAATAGAATAGATACTGAAATCTAGGGTATTGCGCGTTAGAAGCGATTTTAAAATTTTCTTTCTGAGGAAGCTTTGAATGTGCAGACTAATTTCAGTTGGAGTTGGATAAGCCTCTAGATGTTCATTAACTCTGGTGGCAAAGTACCGAACCGAACTCCCGATGGTGCACTTGTCACAGTACTCATAAGAGTACTTATAGACAGCATTTGATTTGAATTCGGCAGGCACTTTATTTTCAACAGCGAAAGCGCACTTGTCTCCATGGCTTTGAACAATGACAGGAGGAATTTCAAAATTTAGCTGAATTATTTTGTTGTTACAACTTTCTCAATTCCACTTACTTCCAGATCAAGATATGCACAGACAATACTTCAAATTAATGTGTAGTTGAAAGATAGGTGTATATCAACAATTTTATGTTTTGCATAGTTGCGAGTTTTTGGAAATTACCATATACTGCTTGCTCAGCCGCTGAAATTAAACAACGTTCTCACAAAATCAATAAAGATTTGAAAAATTTATGGTAGCCTTCAATACTCGGAATAGTCAAAACTTAATCCGTAACAAAGATCCCATTAAGTTCGAAGAGTCCTCCTCAGTTGTGTACGAATACTTTTGTAAACGATGCCCCGATCGTTACATCGGAGAAGCTCGATGACAATTGCAAAAAAGAATTCGGGGACATATTACAGGTAAACCAGCATCAGGAATTTCTATGCATATCCATCCACCTAATGACAAAAACTTCAAAATATTAACAAAAACAAAACACACAAGAATAGCAGAATCACTCATCATAAAATCACGCCAAAACCTCATGAACAATCAAACATCATCCGAACTTTTACATTTATTTTAGTTGATGACCAATTCTATTTCTACAGTTTGTTTGCTGACAGATATTTCTCTGTCAATGCGTCGCTCATTCTATTTCTATGTCTACTGACGATTTTAATTTGTACTCCTGTCTTGCGACTGTCCGGATCTCTTTTTTAAATGTGTTCATCATCGAGTCCAAAATTGTATATAACCCTGTCCGTTTGTTATATCATCGAAACTGATGATGGATACTACGGTATTTGAAACCGGTATGGTAATAAATCGCAACCATGCAAAATCTTTACGGCTTGTAATAATTTTATGTTTCTCACAACATATTCTCGAATCATTCATAAAAATATCGGTTAATGTTCAAAAGCGATCGGTCTTCATTAAGTGCCGTGTCTCTGAAAACTGCGTTTTTCTGTTGTTTTCTTCTTTAGACATGGTTGAACTATAGATATTCTTCTTGTTTTGCCTAGCACTTAGTGCTCCCTCGAAAAACGGGAATGATAGATGTTGACTTCTTTGAGAATAGAAGAACTGTTGAGCCCGTCCGTATCTCAAATATTTGGCAAGGATCGCAGAGCCGTCGACCGAATCATCAAGAGAATGGAAAACTTTCCAGAAGTTCGCTTGAAAATCAAGTCTCACTGTCACAGCCTTTCAGCGGCAATGAGCGATCAAAAAACTAAAGAATATTCATCTGGAGAATAATCGGCGGGTTTCTACAGAACTGCAAGTGATCATGGTCATCGTCCAGTGGTCTCCATGGAGCATCATCATGGCCGAAGCGAGAACGCACGGGTTCTCGCTCGGGTTTTGAGCATTGGGTAGGCCTAGATCACCCAAAGGCCAAGATTGAAGCCACTATTCACTAAAAGCATGACGAAGACGAGCCTGAGTCGGGCTGGACACCGTGTTCTCTGGCATCAGTTTTTAAAAAAATGTGAAGCCAAAAATGTCAAAAATCAAGAAACACAGGCGTTTAGTGCAATTGCTTCTTTGTGATTATTTGTTTTCGTTAATTTTTCATTAGACATTTTTAAATATGGTCGCATAATCTTTGCCCTTAATGTTTTATCAAAAAGATTAGGCGAGACCCCGCAAGGAAAAAATCATGTGTTGAGAGCAAGATGTTAATCGTATTCAGCAGACCTTTGAGAATGTGAACTTAAGGAACGAGAAAATTTGAACGATTGGCTTTTAGTTCAACGTATCATCGTGATTGATTTATTATGATCAAGATAATCAAGAACAAATTTCAAAAAATTTAAATATTCCTCTACACCATCGATTGCATTTTCAGATGCTTGACTTTCATCACCATGATGGAGTTATATCGATATAGCTCTCCGTTCGTGAAAGATTTATCATCGTCACTTTTGGGCGCATTCAAGGTGTGATTTAATGTTGTCCTTAAATAATTGTTGTCATCAATGTCGTTATGAAAACCCCATTCAATAACCATCATTTTATTCCACATGGCCATTAGATCATTAAGAAAAGTCACTTCAATTTCGTCATTTAAAGTATAAGTCGAATAATGAAATAGTCATTTGTCACGAAATTGGATTTCGAGTTTTTGGCAGTTCTGGAGGAGGTTGACAGAAGATAATAAATACAAAATTGAAAGATTTTGATATCGAATTATGCATGCGTCTGGGTTCCATGAACCCTAAAACTGTTGTTAATATGTGATTTGAAAACAGTGTCAAGCATTTTTACTATTCGTTGCTGTTCAATTGAACACTGTAAGTACGCAAACATTTGTTTTCCACAGTTGAAGTAGGTTAGAAGGTAGATGTTCTTAAATTGTAGTGGACATAAGCGCACATAATGTGCAAATCTTACTTTGGACTACGGACATGCATATTTATCAAATATATATAAAATATGCTTATGATATATATAATTATACAAAAAATACAGCTTCATAAACGATGTGTATCTGTGTGTCATACATTTATGCCATTGTCAATAATTTTGAGCCTTAGTATACACAACTTGCCAAATTGCTGTATTTATGTGATCATTTTTCTGGCACGTCAGTATAAAGCATGATTGTATCTCCACATGTATGTTATATAATTACCAAAAGCACTAGAACTGGATTGCTGACATCATAATTTTACACTTTGGTTTATCCATGCTATACACGTATATGCAGAATACCTTGATGTATTTTATACCACACTCCACTATGATTATAATTAAAAGCTCATTTAATGATTAGTCCTTGCAATAAACACAATACACTTCTTTGTTTTAAGTAATGGATGCGCAACTTAGTTAATAATTACATATTTGCAATGAAACGCAAATGTGACTTGTGCAGTGCATGCATAAAAATATTTGCAATGAATTGCAGTGAGTATAGTGCATGTATTCTAAGATTGATGCTTTGTATACAATGCAATCTGTTTTGCACTGCACGCGTGGGTGAAGCATTGGTACTCCAATCTTGTAGGAAATGTGAACTGTTCAAAGAATCATCCCGACTCTTTTT
This sequence comes from Prostheceraeus crozeri, assembly GCA_907163375.1. Taxonomy (NCBI): domain Eukaryota; kingdom Metazoa; phylum Platyhelminthes; order Polycladida; family Euryleptidae; genus Prostheceraeus; species Prostheceraeus crozeri. The sequence goes on along the minus strand of CAJQUW010005941.1, from coordinate 302,737 downwards.
GACGCTAATTGTAATTTAACATTTGAGGCATTCACCGTTCAAAATCTGTGTCTAAATTTTCCTACCAGCAACTCATTGGATACAAATCACTCAAAAATACTTGTTTTCAGGAACTATTGCTTACAGAATTCAAAAGTTTTAAAAATTGAATTGAATTGAGATAGTCATTGGTTTCAACTATCCAACATGCATCAAAAATTGGAAGTAGAATTGGCAAAGGGTAATCCAACTTGTCTGACATTTCTACGAAGGCTATTCTCACTGCAAATAGTCGACCCACGACTGCAATAATTATATCAACTTGAGGTCGACCAATCGCAACACTATGGACAGCATGAGCTGAAGATATATGACACAATCGCCAATTTGAAATAACCAAGTTATCAATGTCTTAATCAAACCAACCGAAACCCCAAAATTCTCTTAGGTTATATTCACATTTTAGTTGTAATGACAATACGGCTCTGCTTGAACTATTTTGATTGTTATTCTATTATCATCGTTTTTCTACACTAGGAAGTCTACAAATTCCAATGTCCATTCAAGACGATCAATCTGGCAATTAATCATAGTGAATACTTTCCAATGTTATATATACATTCTATCATTCCTTATCATCATGCATGATTTTCTTATGATATGTATAAATTTTGAAATTCTATGTTGTGAATACTTAATAAATTCTTTCCGTGGGTATAGTTTTTCGGGAATTCCCGGAAATCGGGGTAATCTAATGAAACCTCGAAAATTTCATTTATTAAAGTATGATTTTTAAGGTAAGTTTGGGTATGTTTGTAAGCTTAAAATTTTAATATTCTTATCTTCCAAAATCCAGCTAAGACAGCCTGATTCATCATCTATGCCTAGAAAATTATAAAAGGGAGATTCTTCATTTATACACGATTAAGTTCTGTTTGAGTTCATGTGACTTTTTATATGCAGACAAAAAAAGTTTATCGTTTGTTCAATCAATATTCTCTTAAAACAAGTTGCCGAGGGAATTAGCCTTAAAACAGCTTACAGTATTTTCTTTTGTCTCTGACAGATCCTTTCATCCAGGCTGCATCAAAAGTGCTTAAAAGTTGCATCCGAGAATTTCACTCTCTTTTACACATCATTCAGGTTATCAAAGCTCAAACGTGTCTAATGATCAATTTCAAGGTAGTAGGTGTTGTTCACTCAGATTAGTGTCAGGAAATATTGTATATTATGAGCGTCGAAATATTAATACCATCCCTGGGTTATTGATGTCTGATCAGCTTCAAAACAGATACTTCGTTTAAAACAAAGAAAGCATTTTAGTAGCGAATGAAGGATCAATTGATAATGCGACTGATGAAAATGAATATTATTCCAGATGTTTCGATCAGATTGGAAAAATATAAATCAATCATATATGTAGCTTTTGAACACTTCAGGGAATTAAAGTATTTCAGATATTTCCATGGATTTTGTCATCAAATTCATATTTATAGCATCAGTTATTTTCATGTGGATATTTCATTTCCAAAAGCGATTACCATCCGCATTTATATTGAGCTATGTACAGCAGGTTATCCAAAATATTCTTCATGACATGCTCATGTTGCATTTCAACTCAAGATTTTCAGATCAGTAATGTTTACAAATGTTTAATGAATTTCAGAGGTCAGTTATTCTATTCAACAATGAGCCATTATTCAACGTTATGTTATTATTTACTAATCATTCCAAGTTTTAGTTGCAACAATCTCATATTATCTCAGATTATTTCATTATTTCGTGGTATTCAGCATTATTGATCGATTTGAATTGGTTTTAATTGAATCCTTCAATTCTTTATGCTAGTTACCAAGGAGCGCAAAAGCACAATTCTCACCGGATCCGTATAATGCCATTAAAAAATGGAAAATAAATAAATACCGTCTTCATCTTTCTATTTTACGTATTTTTCTTGGCATTGTACATATCGGGAGAAATTTGTACTTCTGCATTCTTTACTATTTTATGGTCCTCCTTACTTCTTTCATGGCACACATGTATTAATGCTGTTCAGTAAAAACTATTAACCATCTCCTAATCTCTACAGAATTTCAAGGATACATCATTCATATATTCTGTATGGTCGGTCTCTTATCATATAACAACGCCATGGGTGGCTTGTTCAATTGCTAGAGCGCTGTACATTCATGAGTGGGTAGGTTGCTTGGGGGACACGTTTTCTGAAGATGTACTATTTTGATACTTTGTTAGCGTTCAGCAGTTTAGTCAAAATGTAGTAGAGTATTTCATTAGTTACTGGTACATGTATGTTCTCGACGCAACGTGCAAATCTAGAGTTATGCAGTCGTCGGAAATTTGCCTTCAATACGACACGAACACGACTGCACTACCTTAGGCCTCAGCCACACTGCGATCATTTCCAAGCGTTTTGCAGCAAATATAAAGTCATTAGTGCAGCAGTTGTAGACTGCCACACCGCGAGCAAAGAAACCAAAAGTGATTGATAGCTTGCGGAGATACGTTTGCTCACGTTTGCTCGGGACGCTCATGTTTGCTTTGCTTTCAGTGTGGCTGAGGCCTTAGCTTGACATGACACGAACACGAAGTCCAAACCGCCTACGTCTAAAACGAAAGCAACACGAAATATATCTTTCGAGTAATTTGCTTAAAATTCCATATTAAATACAAACTAACAGTTGAGTGAAGGAGACCACACCAACCTAGAGAAATTGCAATATAATTCAGTGATTTCTGTCAATTGTTGTAGACCTGTTGCCGGTACAATTATGATAAAAAGCTGTTTATCAAGCTGCTCTTGACAGTCAGAATGCCGTCTAAATTTTATGACAAACCCCGCTGCAGCGGAAGGGGCTGGGTTGGCTACAATGGCGTGCATCAGACGTGGTACCAGGCAGCGCGGTCGGCCCACTGCCCGAGTGAGGGTCCTCACAAGAGGCGGTTGATGTTCGTAGTTAGGCCATGTATTGGACAGCTGTATATGGTCTTTGGCTGATGTAGTTGTGCAGGAACTATGACGGAATGCTGTTTATTTAGCCTTCATCGTCGTGGACACATCATGCATTCTACACAGCTTGTCTTTAGTCAGAAGAGGTTAAATTATCAGATTTTCTCGATTTAAAAATTTACAATAAATCCTTGTCGACACGAAAATAAAACACGACTCTAATTGTCAAAGCACGAACACGAATGACAAAGCTCAGTACAACACGGAGCACGATCGTGTCCGTGTCACGAATGTAGATCTCTAATGTGTATTCAAATCAAGCATAATCATGAGCATTACACGTATACTATGCTCGCTCGACCAGATGACGTTTCAACTTGAAATGCGTGTCGAATATACTCGTTTTGGTGACCGAGCTTTTGCCGTTGCTGCATTGCCACAACGGAACAGTCTACTTGTCTCTCAGGAGCAGTGACTTGACACTCTCCACCATTTAATGTTTCCAAGCTCTTAGTTCCTTGCAACATTCGTATTGTGCGAAATGTAGTGTATAATCTATGGTGCTGCATGAATTCAACAGTCACAAGTCAGTAATAAAATTAAATTCAACCGATACAATAGTGGAGTTCGGACCTCATAGTCCGGTCACCAACACGGGTTTCTTCTGGGAACGACGCAGAAAATGAGACTTTCGCATAATGATGTACTCGTATAGTGTAATCCCTATGGCTACTGACACTCTGTGCGTTTGTCGAGGCGTTTGGCGTCATTGTCTCAGCCTCAGTGTCTGATAAAACGGTGCAGAATGTGCAAATTACATCTGAATATCGACAAATCTGTGACATTATGGGCCGAATTCACGAAGTTGTTCTGTCACAAAGCTGAGTGCTTTAGCGTGTTCTCTGCAGATTTGTTATTCACGAAAATTTAGAAGACGACCGTGTTCTTAAGAACAAAAATAACACGCTGAAGAGCATGCTCTTGCTTGTTGAGAACACGTTTTCCGATGGCTGAAATCTATCGCACAGATTACGCTTACATATTCATGATTTCGGTCACCGGTAACACAAAGATGGACGTGGTTTTGAACTACAATGCATTTGAGGAAGAAAGAGTTCGACCATTAATGCGAGGTCTCTCTAACGCACTATATGAGGAATATTCTCATAAAGAATTGGTCAAAAGATTTAGATTGGCGAAAGTAGTATTCGTGAATTTATTGTCTCATTTACTGGAATTGGAAAGAGCTGCAAACAGGTAACACCTTATTGAAATTAGCCGTCAGTCTACATTTTTTGCAACGGATAACTACCAACAAATTGCAATTATTGGTGACGTGGGACGTTTAGAGAGGAACATCTCAATCAAGAAGTACGGAAATTGAGCAAGTAGTCACCTTGAAGATTGCACGCCTTCCGAAGATTTTCATCAAAGTTCTTCGGGGGCTGGAAAATAAATACAATTAGCCGATTCACTGACAAACTCCGAATACCAAATATCATCTGGGCGATAGATTGCACTCATGTCAGAGTAGAATAGCCTGAAGATCATGGAGCACTATATGTAAGTCGTAAATGATTTTGTGCATTATAGTTTTAAATAGTTACTACGACAGATAATAAAATAGTGTGGTGGTGGCACGTCATCCAAGTTCAACGCATGACTCCAGAATATTTAATGTTTCGAGGATTAAGGAAAGCTTAAGGTCTTCAGACGTCTTCAAAGAGCAATTGGAGCCACAAAACACGGAGTTTTCTTTTCTATCTCAATGATTGGTGGTCAATGGCATTACGCGGCTAATAACAACGACTGGTTATGTTTGGTTGCCGTTTTAGGTATGATATTAGGGATATCGCGCACTAGAAAATGACCAAATTGTGCATTGCACACTACATGCATGCAAGTGATCTGATTGATACAAATGCTATGTTAGCAATGTTAAAGATGCTGGTTCTTACACTTTGTATGAATTTGTCTGTGCATATGAAAAATCCTTAGTAATTTTCATCCAAATATATGAGAACGCTGCGTAGAATATCGATGCGACTTAATCATGATTACCATGACATTTATCCTCCTATTGACTTATTTGACTTCTTTAATCCATATTACCTATTGCAAACCTATTGCTTGTTCTTTTGTTGTTATTACTACCATGCAAATGGCAAAATATAGTACTGAGAGTCATCATGATTACAACGTGATTGACAGATTAATACGTGGGTACTTCAAATTAATATGAATCAACATTTCCTGACTGTTTCATTACATGGCTCATTCCTCAAAATATGTATTATTATTCGATACGAACAAATTCATTCATTCATTCATCTTCATCAACTTACAGCATGATATCTATTTCGTTACCAGTGGTGATTCATTTAAGCTCCACTTATTATGCTTTGTTCGAACTCAATATTTCGATAGTGTTAAGACTGATTTATAAGACTCTGGTTTATAGACATTGACAAGCGGCTATAAATAAATGGCAAATCGAGATAGTATACGATGTAGATAGGATAGACGAACTACAGTCTGGAGCATATTTATATCGCAAAAAAATCTTTCAAAGAAATTTGGAAAAATTATATTTGCTGACCATTCTGGTCGAATGTTATCGTATTTCATGAGATAATAATACAGTTCGGCTGCCTTTGTCAAATTGCTTTCTATTTAAAATGTATGCAAATAAAGTAATGTATGACAAACTGTCAGCAAATTATGTCGATGACCTTTTTACACTGCTTGAATGCAAGTATAATGCATATAGCAAAATGTTGCACGATAAAATGCTTGGGACATTCAAAAAAGGGGACTTTATGAGGAAACATTTTAAAAATCAGATGTAAGCAGTATGTGATACAAATCTTAGGGAATTATTGTAACTCATTTACAACGAAGTCAATTTTTTCTCATCACCCGTAGTTTTGGTTTTTTAAGTGTTTGTAAGATAATCACGTGCTTTGTAGTACATTATTTTATGATTTTTAAGCACAGATTTTAATTTAAATCAAAATGGATTTTGTGCAGTATTTTGCTGCTTTTTCAAGTCACAAGGTTCTATCGTAAAACTAAATCAGTGTTTTATTCAGAACTACCTTCTCGAGGCTTGTTTATGGAATGAATCGATGCGGCAATTTGTTAATTTTCTTATAATTCAGACTGCGACAGCCATAACAAATTTGATCTTTCTTACACATTCTATTTGTTTACATATTCGCGTTTCTTGCTGGATAATATGAACTGATCAAGTTAGAGAATGCGAAGAATGCTAACAATGTGAAAAATCAGACGAACTTTGTCCAAAGACAATTTACCTTGCAGCATCACTTATCAGGCTTGATATTATTTTCTTTGTTGACATTCATGTACTGTTAATATGAGTTTGACACTTTAATGCGATACAGAAGCATTCTGTATCTAAAATTATCCAGTTATTAATTTTGAGCAAACTCCGCCTATTATTGTATGGAATGCCAGACAAGTCTAACGCTCATGATTATATATGTGATGTCGACAGGAAATACCTAGAGAAAGATAATCAACTGTAAAATTTTCCTCCACTAAAAATACGATTTGGACATAATAGTCAGCTCTACAAACCGGAGTCTTGAAAATGTACACCTTCGTATCTATACATACATGATCAACGGTATGAAGTGATATGCTGAGTAACGGAATAAGGCACCATGTGAACATTAATTTTAACACGCATTGTTTATATTATAGTAATCGGCTTGCGATTTGAGAGCTAATCATGTTTCTTGTCATTTTTCAGAAAGGTACATACGAATTGTATAACAGAGTCATATCAATGCACAACATATCTCCTAAGGTAAGTTTCTCATTCCAAACAGTGTCTGATGTCGAAGATCAAACTTTGGTCTATCATTTTCGAAAGAGCAACTATCTATGCTATTACACGGATATCTATGCTTAGCGGATAGATAGGAAAACAGAGCAATTGTACAATACTACTATTAGTATAATTTTCACGATTATTTGACGCCAATTGAAAGTTTCAGATAAGTCAGATAAGTAGAATTATTATGCCCTCCATGCCATCTTTATCGTATTTTCTGATGGTGGCACTTAGACATAATGAATACTAATGAACTTTAATTCAAGTCCCCTGTGGTGTGGTGGCATTAATGAATCCTTACTACTCAGCCACATACCGTTCTTGAATATGACTAACTTACTTCTTCGAGCAATTTTGCATTACTCAAAAATTCAAACTTGATCACAATAGCAAGAATTTCATCTCTACTTCTTTCCACTCCGTCTATAATTTTTTACAAACTTTTATTTATATTTGCCACAGAAAAGCTTCCAAATTATTATCTGCTATGAGTTATGACTACTTGCTAATTAACTCAATTATGAACAATGTTCCATCTTCTTCCAGAATTAAATCAACGATAAAATTCAGCAATGACAATTACAACTCAAGTCTGCCTTTTTCAGCCTTATAGTAATGATAAGCATGAATGTTTAACATCATGATGGTTTTACATATCTACGGAAAATGCTAGGAAGTGCTAGTACGATTATTGCAAAATGTGCCATTTATTGCACGTCTTAATTTTGCTAATTTTTGCGAAGTGTTAAATTGGATTGCCACCCGTGTGATCTGGTAACAGTATCATAATTTGATTTTGAAATTGAAATATGTAAGCATTTTGCCGCATCCGCAAATATTTGAGATTCATGAATTGCTACCTGTTGCAGATAATTAAATTTAATCTACTATGAGCTTTTTTTCAGCTTCCGATTACATTTTTACATTTTATCATCGAGCTATGTGGTGACATTATTTACAGAGCAAATATACTCCAGCAGAATTAACGCCAACTTGGATGTGCTCAAGCAACACTGATGATGCTTCATGTGGTTTTATGACGCAAGTGAGCTAGTGTAACATCTACTAACAACACTTTCTCCTCTTATTGTATCTTTACTGTTCAGACAAAGGCTGCATAATAATTTGAAATTAATATTGTATTTGGTATAATTCGTGGTAGGTGTGGGTGTCTTAGAAAACTCCTTTTTGGACCTGAAACATGTATTTTTACACATGCGCCCACCAAGTAATTTTTACTGTCTATGCTGTTCCCATATTGATTTGGTTCTGTGGCTCCGTGGTTTATGACATGGTCTAGTGGAGATACAAGATTCAAAGCCAGCAAGCAACAAAACAGTCATAAGGAAGGCTGGACCTGCGTTCGTACTAGTCCGGCAGCCAGAACGAGGCCAAAACAGAGACTTTCACAGAATGATGTACACCCTATGCCTACTACGAATCGGCACGTCTGCCGAGATCTAGTGAGTTCCTCTTCTTGTCAGACAGGATCAAAGAAACCTCATGTATATCCAATGGGATGCAGATTGCAGTTTTTGGTGTAAATGAAATTTTCTAAGTTTTCTCTGATTAAGCGAAAAGTACTAAGCCCAGAGTCACAGTTTTTGACATGTAATGTCTTCAGGTCATTTCCTTTCATGTTCATGCACCCCTGTCTATGAAGCTAGACACATTTAGATTTTTTTCCAGCCTCTTAATGTTGGCAAACACAAACATTTTTAGCAACTTCATCCACATTCAGCCACATTCTCACATACATTGCCGATCAGATGCATGATAATAGCACACGGACATCATAGGAAATGACCTGAAGAAATTACATGTCAAAAACTTACATGTCTTGTGACTCTAGACTCAATACTTTCCAGTTGATAAGCGAAAACATAGAAAATTTCATTTAAACCAAAAACTGCAATCTGCGTCCAATTGGATTTGCATGTGCTTTTCTTTGATTCTGTCTACAAGAAGATGAACTCACTAGATCTCGGCAGACTTGCCGATTCGTAGTAGGCATAGGGTGTACGTGTACATCATTCTGTGAAAGTCTCTCTTTCGGCCTCATTCCCTGCAGAAGCTCGTTCTGGCTGCCGGACTATACCTTGCGAAAAACGCAATTTCAAGAAGCTGAATATCGTTTGTCTCAGTGCAACATGGTGCTCGGAATCGATTTCAGGGTCAATCAAATGGCATATTGTGAATCTGCAATCAACCCAAGTCATGTACGTCAAATTCTGTGGCTGACACTGCTGTTTTGCTCTACCTTATCAATTATAACATTGGGATTTCATGGCTCAGTTGAGTGAATGTGCACTAGATCTATTTAAAGAAATTTATTTGTTGATATGTGACTCCATTTTGTGCAGCCCTGTCTGAATGTAAAACTAACGACTTTCCCCATCATAACAATTCTGATTTCTTCATTTCCTTATTCCTGATGCTTAGAAAATCTATTGCACAACTAACTTTGGACTATATTACATTTCCTCTGTAGAACATTCATTTGTTCAATACGCACAATCTTAATGACACTTTTCGTCACTGGCTGAATTCAATTTCTGAAATCACAATTCATCAGTGTGATGAAATGAGTTGTGCAAGAAACTAAGAACACAATTTTGTTTCACAATTTTCACACACTAAGCCACATTTTCACCAGGCTTTTCTACTGCAACAAATTAGCACGTGTTAAGAGCTGTTGTTTTTGATCGATCGTATGCTACAATACCTTTTGTCTTTTCCTCTGATACTTTAAATCACATTTGGATCGAAATAAATAGATATTCAAAACAATGTAAACATGAACATGTTTTGTGATATATTTCTGTGGTCTTATCCAGCATTGTATGTACATATTGAGTAGGCAGCATTGGCAAGATATCACTGCAAGATGGTAGGCCTAACTAAGGGTCCTACGCATTTGCACTAGCAGACATAAATAGAATTTAAGAATTGAAATACCCATAACTGCTTTAAGCTATGGTTAAGCTATGCGAGATGCCACAGTGGTCCCATGGCTACCTCTAAACATAAGTCATGTTTGGTTGGAAAGGAAGAACAATCGAACTCATCTCGCAAAACTCCTGTCACAGTTCCAAGAATCAGCAGATATCCACTTGTCTTACCTCGAAGCTCGAAAAAGAATATAAGACCAAAGACGCACTAAACTGTTCAACATTCAAGCTGACGAATTGCAATTTCTTATCAATTTTACTATTATTTGTATTTGTGGATTGCACTTGGCGTTAGCATTTTTCGGTGACTGTTTTCTGTTAACTCTAATGATAATTTAGACTTTTCCGACAGAAGTAAGATTACTAAGTAATGTACGGATGGATGAAGACATGGATTAGTGAAGGTCATCATGACATGCAGGCTTTACTTGGAAGACAGTGGCCAACAAGTAGAAAACGTATTCCTGTGTTTCTATTGCAGCACATTAATTTGCACATTGCTTGACTTGTGACAGTAACTCATGTATCTTTGTGATGAATCTTTTTGATACTGACTTTGATTATATTTGTTATGCCGAATCTGTAATACACAAACTCATTTATGTATTGGGAAAGATGAATTCTTCTCAAAAATCTGAGGGATTAAATTGACACCAAGCTTGAAACTCCGAACGTTAAAAATGAATTAAACGTTAAATTAACGTTTAAAAAACGAAAAATGAAAATTAAATGAATTATTACTTATTGCATAAATAGCCTAATTCTTCGTAGTTCTAAATAATTTGGGTCCCAAGTTTCATCGGAATTTACGTAGCGATTTTTTCATATCTTTGGGTTTACAGCTGAAAGATTCCTTCATTACTGAAAAAGATGAATCCTCGGGATCGCCCGACTTAACTGGTTTTTCCTTATCGCTCCGATAGTATTTTTATTTCTGCATGTGCAACTTCTCGCTTTGGAAAATACATGGATTGAACAGTGTGACATGGACCCATTTTCACAAGCATGGCAAATATATTCGACATTCAAACGCAATTTCTGTGTAGTTGTTTGTTGGTGGTTGGTGACGATCACTGTCCATTGGCAGACGAATTGCATAATGTGCACGCAAGCGCTCGTTCTTAAAGCAGATAACGGTCTCACTGACGATGCGTCACTTTGAGCATTATAGAATCACGATGTACATCACTGACGATGCGTCACTTTGAGCATTATATAATCTCGATGTGCATCACTGACGATGCGTCACTTTGAGCATTATAGAATCTCGATGTGCATCACTGACGATGCGTCACTTTGAGCATTATAGAATCTCGATGTGCATCACTGACGATGCGTCACTTTGAGCATTATAGAATCTCGATGTGCATCACTGACGATGCGTCACTTTGAGCATTATAGAATCTCGATGTGCATCACTGACGATACGTCACTGTGAGCATAGCACTGACGATGCGTCACTTTGAGCATTATAGAATCTCGATGTGCATCACTGACGATACGTCACTTTGAGCATTATAGAATCTCGATGTGCATCACTGACGATGCGTCACTTTGAGCATCATAGAATCTCGATGTGCATCACTGACGATGCGTCACTTTGATCATTGTAGAATCTCGATGTGCTTGACACATTGTAATGTTGCGCATATTACACTTGACTGCGTTTCCGATGTACAGCACTGGACAGAATGTATGCATTGCCAAAAGATTTTCCATGTCTGACGATTTGCTATAAAATTGATGAAATTTTGAGGAACATGTTTGCGATTCCATGTTAGAAGAATTATATAAGAGGAACCAATGGCTACAATTTCAAAAGACAGGGAAGAAGAAGTAGTACTGTTTGTGGACATGTGCAAAATCTGTTTTTGCTGACTTATGACTTGTTTTGAGGCTGAATGGAACACTTTTGATCCACTGTCATGCGCGCAATGTTGTTGAGGATTACTCCTTTTGTCAGCGTTGAATATCCTGTGGCGTCCTTGCGCACAGATATCAATAATAATAATAATAATAATACTTTATTCGTCAGTTACAAAGGGCGGTAATGACAGAGGCGGGTGACAATATCATGAGTACATCAAAAATTTCACAAAACTGTTATTATACAAAGCAAGTCGCCTATTCAAAGGTCGTAAAATCCGTGAATGTCTCACACCACTTTGGTTTTTTCTCAATACAAAAAATTCCGATAAGGGATGATTTTCTTTCGCACATGAAATCTTTTTTATAATCCGAATACAAGTCTTGTCAAGTCTGCTTTGCAGACTGGGAATGTCATTGACTTTTGACCATCTTTGGGCAACACGATCTAGCTGAACAAGTTTTTTCAAGTTTGTCTTTGAAACATCACAAATGGCTGGCCAGCAAAAAGACATGTGACAATACACAAGAGACGTATAAGCCTGCCAAACAACACTGCCGCGGTTAGAATTACATTTCAGGCGTTTTACTATTGACATTGCCCGACAGCACCTATTATACAGTTCGCTAAACTGTTTATCCCATTTCGCATCAAATGAAAAAAATACTCCCAATATTTTCAAATTTTCAACCTCTTCAATACATGCGTTATTGATAAAAATAGGAGAGACAGTGGGATTACAGTTTGTTCGAGAAATAGTCATACACTTCGTTTTATCAACATTTACTACAAGCTTTCTATCAGACACCCACTTTGTGAAAACATCGACATCACTCTGAAAGCCATCAGAACACTTCAGCTCATTGAGATAGATCAGAGTCATATCATCCGCATATGCAATGATTTTCGTTTCACGTAGTTGTGGAAGGTCATCTATCAAGGTAACAAAGAGCAGTGGTCCCAAGATTGAGCCTTATGGGACACCACTGGTGACAGGCTTCCATGGAGTAACAACATTACTAGTGATGACACGTTGAAAACGATTAGCTAAAAAATCACGAATAACTTTAAGGACAAATGTATTACAACCAAAGTTATCACTGAGAACCTTCAAAAGAGTAGCATGGCTCACGGTGTCAAAGGCCTTACGAAAATCAACGGCAAGGACTCTAGCATAATGTGAAGAACTTTTTGAAATGTGTTGAAGAATTGACAGTCTGATGGCAATCACAGCATTCGTGCAACCACCATTCCTACCAGGGATAAAACCGAATTGTTGGAGATTAAGGCTATGGTTCATAAATGCATTAGTTTTTGTTTGCGAAAGTAAAAACTCACTCAAGGACTTCCTACGAAATATGCAGTTGCTATCCGAGCAAGTCTTCATGTCAATTGCGAATAACTAGTGAAAGAAGTGTTAGCAGAAGTCTTCCTGTGATTATTTTAAAATCCTACTGACAAAAGAAACCACTTATATCTCCCGAGACTGCAAATAACAGCATTGCTCTCTGCAAAAGTTCCCAGGCATTCATTGAGGAAGACTGGCGTGAGTAACATTTTCTGATGAATCTTTTACAACTCACTAATCGGTCATAGCCCGACCCGTGAGATGCCAGCGATAAAACAGGAACAACCCGAAATGTTGTGTACATGTAAATGAGTGAGGATGAGGAACGCCACAAAACTGATGATGTGGAACACCTTCTTGATATCAAGACGCTGCAGATGAACATTATAGACGCGAAGCTGATGAAGAAGCTGAAGTTGTGCGTATTTTTTAACATGACGACATGTTGCCATGGGTCTGTCATAAAACTGCTGAATTATTTTATTCTTGGTTGGATTGAGTCCAGACATCAAACCAAAAGAGAAACAGCCCAATAATTTTTGAGTCTGAGCGAACACCATCCGCTGTTATTAGCGGACTCGGCATGCGTCATTAACGAGATATGATCTATAGACATTTTGATACATCTGCCGCACAGTCTTGATACGGTTATGCCGCGTCATATCTAGTCTATCCTGCAAAATATCATTCAAATTATTAGCTAATCCATTGTACTTTACATGTGCAAGATATGTACTAGGTTCCTATTCACTAATCAATCATGTATTTGATTTCTTTTTTTAATGTGATATATTGCACTATCGCATTCAGAAATCATTAGTACAGTCAGTCTACTGAAGTTTTCTTTTCCGAATTCAAGAATGTTTGCTGAAATTGGAAAATTTTATGAGTTAATGCATCCATTTTGTCCAATAATGTATAATATCGCCATTATTGGCTGCCAATTGAATAAGAAAACGATTACAAAGTTCAAATCAAAAATCTGTATAAATCCTATCAGCAACAATAATTTTTCTCTAACAAGTTTTCACTCATCAGTTATATATTCATGCTTCTAAAAAGTAATTGCTGTGTTATTCGTCAGGCAGTGTGACTGCATTTTTCATGTTCAGTCCGATGGCGATTGCTCTCAGGAGTTTCGGATTTCCGATTTGCTGATAGCATCATTTGACTTACCAATAACAACCGTTTTTAATTGTAATTGATAACATTTCGAACTTTTCCTATCAATAAAACAACATCGTTAGCTAAGATGGCCAAAGAGATAGCAAATAAAAATGCAGCACGCGTATGCGTTCCAATGATAGTGGTAATTACATCAGCAGTTACTTAAATCAGCAGAATTAAATCATTAGATGATAGAAGAGATTGGCGATCCGTAAATTTGGACTGCTTGTCATTGTCCTGTCGATCGTTAATTGGTCCTGTTGTAACGTACATCTAAGGAAACTTCAGGCAAGAAATCAGATTTGTGTTAACAGTAGGGCGAAATTGCACTGACAGACTAAGAAAATAAAAACCAGCAAAATGGCGATTCTGGAATAGAAAATTGAAATCTATTTAAATCACTGCATGATTTTCAAAAGTCTATAGGAGGCTGTGAACGGTTTTAGCAATATCTGCTTTTAGATTAGATGAGATGGGAATCTTGGTTATTTTTCTGTGGGAATGTGAGGGAAAATTCCAATTGACTGTCGATTGTTTGTCACATGAGCTATCCATTACGTGTATCAAAAGAAGCAATTATATCTAGCATTTCTGTTAATTTCTGTAGATTTGTGGAATCGTCCCAACCATGATTTCTTTCTTCCTGAACCTTTGAAGATGTACTCCCATATTTAATAATGGCACTCGTCTGTCACCTTGAAAAAGTACTTTGTTGCAGTTTAGCTGAAATGTATTTGATTTTAATCAACAGCATTAGTGATGCATCTTTCTTTGGGGATGGAACATTGGAATATCGAATATGTCGTCAACATCCGTTTCCTTAGCCTTCACGGTTTCTCGACTTCTTTCATGATCTGTCAAACCGATCTTGCTAACACATTTCCGTCATTCCACTCAATGTCGTCATGTCTTCAATGATATCCTGGACCGTCCTTGTGCTTGGTTTTCACGCTGTTTCATATCGTTCTCATTTCCCTTTCACTGATCTACTTATTGTCCTTCAATTGATAGAAGGATAAGAAAAATCTCTTGAAAAATGAATTTTTCTGTATTAATAGTCAAGAAAGCTCCCTTCACCCATGTGTCGTCAATTAGAGACCTTGATTCATAATCAGCGAATCTCCAAGCGATTCTTTACTGAATCCTCAACAATCTCAAGCAATGAAAAGGACCGCGTCCAATGAAGTCAGCTTACAAAACCCTATGCAAAAAAAACTTGCCATGTCTCAATCCTAACTCGATATTCAACCACCCAAAAACGTACCCGAAAGAGCATGAAGCTTTTTATTTTGTTGAACATGTATGTACGAGCATGTAGATCTATCTCATATTGATGTGAAACTCGCGAGATCCCCTATTTGTGAAATGTTTGTTGTATTTATTGATCTGTGACAGGAGAAATGCTTCAAAAGAAGAGAAGATAACTACGCTATTTTCACATCGCTCCTGGATACAGTGCAGTGCGGAGACTTCACACTATCCATGCTGTAGGAAGGTCTATTCGAACTGTTGTCACATCATCAGCAAATGACCTTTTCTTACTAAAGTACTGATGCCAGGCTGCGTTGATAGTTAAACGTTTTTTGCAGGTGTTTTTCTGATGTCGTTTGGTTTTAATCTTTCAAGGTCATTTTCTTAACCTATTGCTTTAAAGTGCTTCTAATCGATAATAGCCTGGATTTTCGTATTAAAAAATGTTATAAAAGCTGTGAGTGAAATGTATTGGTCTTCAAAACGAGTCCAGTATTCACAAATGATAATGCAAATATTCAGATAGCCTACAAATAACATCCAGTGCTATTATTGGGAAAGCACGTCTATAATCAAATAATAAAATATCGCACTATGATAACATAGAAACTTTGACTTTATTGCTTTCGACTTCTTTTGTTAAGTGTCTGTGTTTCGAAAAATTGTATATTATGATAATACACCGGTAACCTTTTTTGATACGGTTTTTATTCATGCATGATAATCCCTTTGAATTCTCTGCAATCTAAGCCCTCCATCAATTCAGCTTACAACTCGAATTCATCTCATTTTTCAGGATGAAGATAGTCCCATTATTGGCTTGCTGCATTTGGTGAAAACAATCAATGCAGATATGGATTCCGTACAAGTGGTATATGCGCAAATATTCGAACAGTAAGCTATTTTTTCAAACTAAAAATCGAAGAACACCACTGAGCTTTGATAATACAATGTTTTTCAGCATTGCATTCAGATTCAAAATGAATTCCGAAGAATGCATATGATCATCTGAGACAATGTGAGCACAATTCGACACAGAATATCAGTTTGCTTTATGAGAGCATTGATGATAAGAGAGAAGTTGTTACCACACACTCTGCGAATACTAGTTACCTGAAATGATGCAATGAGTAAAATGTGGTGTGGCGACTAGCTATTTACTTGTTTCAAATATTCTTAACAAAGCAATCAATTTGAAAAAGAGAATATTTTTGCGCCTATCAATTTGGAAAATTTGTATAAGAACTCTTAATAGAAATTTATCTAACTGGAATGCATTGTTATTCAAATGAAGCAACATGGAGAGGTAACGCCAAGAATCATGTGATACTTCTGACTTTCCTTTATCATTTTCGTGATTATTTAAGTGATGGTCCTCATGTGAGAAATATGAAGAATTTTGGTTCGCTAGCAGAAATAAAATAAGTAAAAAGTAAGAAAATTAATGACCGCAATTCCATTAGGTCAGGCCTTTTCCTAATACGCCTGTGTTTAAAAATTGGTTTACTTCTTCCTATATTCCACTGTGTCGTTTTCCATCAGCGATGTAGCCAGTCGCCGGTTCGACTACATTTCCAAAGCCCTTCATTCGAAAATTCAACTTGAGAACCTTCAGTTGCGAAATTTTTTATTGAATTTTTTATTTACATACATGTACGTGTATTTACAATGCATGCAGAAGGTTTAGCAGATACCTTAGTAAGATCACTTGTTGATTCTCCTTGACCAATATTCACATAATATATTATTTCTTGCATTGTGCTTAAATGATGCACTGCAGTTATCATTGGTCGGTGTTTGTGCTTGCATTTCTTAACTTAGAAAAATTCAAAAGAGGGTTTCATAAAAGCAAATAAGTGAATCGTACTTTCTGTGCTCGAATGCAAGAAATTGAGGATTTCGGAGAATATACATTATGTATTCCAACTTTAACTCTAGCCGTTATTGAGAACCAAGATGTCATGTCATCCATACAAGATTTGAATATGTTAACACCTACACCTCTGTATATACAAATCTTTGTCGTCCTGCGGATGCCGATACAGTTGATGAAAATCACATTATATGACTCCTTGATGCGAGAGCTTCTAGCGTCAGTGACACGCTACAAAAAAGACTCAAGAATTCGCCGGTGAGCTTCGTCTTTCACAACAGGCACGTTTCATGGCTTGAATAAACTGATGGAAAGCTCACCTATGGTGAATTTCCATGCCACAGTGCTTCCCAGTCTCCCCAAAACTGAATCTTTTACATAAACAAAAACAAATAGGCCTATATCAAGAAGCCTAACCTTAGGAGTTTTTCGTTATTGTAGGTTGCATTTACTTTTATGTGTTCATTTTGAATGTAGCGAATTTCAGTTATAACGAAATATTTTGCAAGACGACATGATAACACCAGCCAAACATTGCCAGCAGTGCTGACTTAGCGTCTCTAAAAGTTAAAAACCATTAGTCGACACAACATGATAGTCCTGTATTTGAACATAATGTGGATGAATAACCCTTGTTAAGATGAATTGAATTTCATAATAATAGAATTCGTGCTTGTAATGTATTCACAACTACATTCATGGTTTACGCTGTGTTTTGTTATCTAAAAGTATCAAAATTATGCTACATAAAATCGTAGATATAACAGGTAGGCCTATTGTTCATAAAGTTAGTTACAAGAGGTCCACTTAATTGTCGATGGGACGTCACATCTCAGGTTTGCGGAAGGCTGCTTTAATATTTCATCTCGAAGCAAAAATATGAACCCTCCAAACAACCAGAATTAATGAAAAGCAGCATAAATGTAATGCTATCAATTAACGATGTTTAAAAGACAGCCAACAGATCAATTGGTAGATAAATCGGATTGTCAAGATCCAAGCTACCTATTCCAATGTGTGTATATAACTTGTCATCATTTGAAATCAGAAGACAAACGTTATACATCTAAAATTCGTCATATTCAATTACGCTTAATCAAACAAAGCCATTCCGTTTTATCATATTGTGGTTGAATGATGGCCGGCATTTGACTGGTAATTACAGATACCCGACCAGCGAATGACAGGCCGATCAGACACCGGTCGAAGAACTCGCCCCGACCAGACCAGCAACCGGCACCGATCGATCCGGACCGGTTCCAACTCTGTTCGTTCTGTACTGAATTTACGTAGTAATGTTTTGCACAGTAAGCTTCATAATTTACATAAACACTAGTGAAAGTTGGTTGACAGACAGTTATGGTTGTCCGACGTTGACAGACAGTTATGCTTTCTGTAGATATCCACAAGAAAATCTACACCTTTTTGCTTCATCAAAACGGAGGTAAAGCAATGATTTGGCGTAGGAAATCCTCCTTTTGATTACTTTTCATAAACATTTGAATGTTCTGCATGGTGATTATAAAATTTCGGCTTTTTTCTATTCAATTAAAGAGAATTTTTCCTGAACACCAATGAGAACGAAAGAGTCGCTAAAGGGACTCTCCTTGACTAATCCTTCTTTCTTCTCCTTCTTTCTGCTGATATAATCACTGATTGAAAGCAAAAAGCACATTTTGAAATAGGTTTCACAGCAATTTTGCAGGCTACTTTTAATCCATCGAACCGCAGGGCCGGAAACATTCATCAGTCATTTATATTGAAATGTAGTCAGTACAATAATCCTGGATTATGACTGTTCGAATAATCATTGTGCAGATCGAAGAAGACAATAATGCTGCGTGATATACAGCAACTAAAGTTATTTTTGATTCAAAATCAACACTCCCGAACATAGAGTAGGGATATATAGGTAGAGTGTCGACTCAAAAAGTACCTGTATACAGTGAAAATTTTTATATGAAAAGATTCAGTTTTTTGCGGAGAATACGTTCCTGCGGTCCAAAAAATTATTTGAGCAGTTTTGAAAAAGCTAAAATTTTGCCAATTTAAATGCTAGGATATGACGCCCCGTTATAAGCAGTATGAAACAAGTTGGATATCAAAAGGAATGAATATTCGCTAGCAAGCATCGCAATTAAGTGGAAATTATGCTGATGATCAAGGAAATCTAATGAACGGCATTATAATGGAAGGCTTCATGAAAAAAGTCGAGATCATATTGTGCTTTCTTGGCTGAAATTTCATGTTTTTAATTGAATTTTCATCGTCATGAATTTATGATTCACTAAATTAATGTTTCATTTCTTGAATCTGAATGATGATGTGGACATTTACATCTTTCAAAGGTAATTGAAATCATTGTCTTTGATTCTGTTATTTTGCTTTACCAGCGGCAGGTTGTTTATGATATGATCACGCTTAAGAAGATTCTCTTGAGGTTGAGCATGAAAGGAATGGCAGGTCATCGAGTTGCCAATATAACAAACATTGCCTCTCCAAGGCTGTCATGACACGGACGATCTGTAAAATAATATCACTTTCTTCTGCTTTATGCTATCATAATCAGTCAATTCCATTGTAATTTCTTCAAAACTGCAAAACTGTGCATATCTCACATTTGGAGACAATTCCGACTGTATCTCCTTTGAGTTCATTAATAAAATCGAAAGTGTATACAGGGATTTAATAAATACAAAGTTGCCACTCTACCTAATTAATATACTTACTCTATGCTCTCGAACCTCAGGTAGAATGCAAATTAACAGGTATTCATTCATTTATTAAATTCTTGTTCCCGCGTTTTTGTCTCCTTGGTATTATGTTAAGTGCTTGGCCTAGCAATCTTTTGGTTTAGAGATTGACCCTCGAAAGTGTCATTGCAATTCAGCAGGAAGGTCATCCGGACTAAAAGTGTTACAACGCTCCATTTAAAGTCTAACTATGTCAGCACCGTTCAAACCGCAGTCGCTGAGTAGTGACGTTACCTCTACTTCTGCAGTTCGAAGTCCGGACTCATATTGATATGCACTTATGGCTAAAATATTTCACGCATTGTGCAGATAAATGCATGAATACATCTTTAACCATAAATATCAATCCAGTTTCATATATCCAATGAATTCTCCTTCAAAGTTGTTTCTGAATTAATAAACCAATATTGTTACTTGAACGCTTCTCTTACAGGCATGCGAAGATTAATTATCTCCAAGCAGTTTACAAATCTTACGAAAAATTGGTGAGTTCCAGGTGAACCAATTGAAAGAGTGATGCTTCGTATAATGCAGATTAGATACCTTAAATTCATGACAGTAAAAATACCGAATACTGTGTTTCTTTTCAACTAACCCGGGCAGCTACCCGGGGTAGCCTACTTCGGCTGCATCTTCCCCTTATACCTAGGATCGCTTAGACCGAGATTCTGGTTCAACCAATGTCCATCTCCATGCAATAATTCATCAGGTTTTCGCTAGCAGTGCTATCAATTTTGATATCAATTTATTCGCTGGTCAGTAAATAATCAAACCGTCAAGATGGCAAAATTAATTGAAGGAAGGGCGAGTTCTGAGAAGTGAGCATCAGTGTAGGCAAGGTATATCACATAATAACTAACAACCTTACTAATAGAGACCTGCGAAGCTTCGAGATTCGATTCGATTCGAAATTGCGATTTGAGAAACACTCAGAACGAGACCGGGATTCTCACTGATAGTGGCTAAAGGCGTCGGTTGCTGACTAATCATAATTTTCTATGTGCTGCATGTTGTTCAAATCAGGGCCTCGGACTCGGTCGATTTTTCTGACCGAGTCTGATATACTTCACCATTAACTAACTGATTTTAAGCAGAATTGTAAATCGCCCATTGGCAGGTTCGTGAGCTTCTAACTTGCAAGCTATAAGACAGATACTTTTCAGACTGTTTTTCGTCAGAACTCTTAAAGGCCCAACAAGTGGCTTGCTATAAAACAGTGAATTATGCTACATATCCTAAAACACGAACCTAAAGTAGGCCATGACGTAAGGAAGCAAAACTCAAACAGGATATCTAATAAATAAGAGAAGATTGCTTTATACATCAGAATGCCATCTGATCTTTCGACAGTTCTCCTCAGACTTCCTTTAATCCTCAAATGACTTTGCTTAATGAGGTTTTTTGCACTTAACTCATGTAACTTTTGAACCACCCGATTAGATGCTTTGAATCTTTGAGGCATGCCAAATTCTGTATAAGGCCAAATTCAACCAGAAAAAAATCTAGTCAGCACACCAAATTCCAATCATGTCTTAAAATCAGTGACACTTGTTCACTTTTGTGATGGACTAACTTGGTGCGCTGACCAGATGCGCTTTACTGTTGAGATTTGGTCTATGGCTGATAGAGACGGAATGTTTCTCTTTTCCTGAATCATCTGCTTCTCAGAGACGAAATTAATCAGACGTCTAGTACAAAGTTGAAATGAGCTCAAGTACAAAATATGGTTAATTATAGGTTAATGGTCTCTGATTTATAGATGTTCCCATAAGCTACGGCTAGCTTCTGGATTTCCTTACTTCACTGATTTCCCATTTGCAAGCTGCCAGGTCCAAGACTACAATAATTAGTTATACATCAAAGTGCTCGAAGTCATCTGTAATCTTTTGTTTGTATGAAGTTGAGTGAAAATCTACGTAGAAGTTTACAAAGCCTATTTAAGAATCTATTTTGAATTTATCCTGAATAACTTAGATAGTCATGACTGATAGAGATGGCATGAGAAGTTGAAGGCATCAATGGATTGTTGCCAAAATTCCATTATTGCTTCCTGATTTGGAAATTCTGATAAAAATTATAGAATCTACTGATTGCTTGTTCATGAAAATTGGTGCTTTCCGGGCCTCAGGCTTTCCTCGTGAGATCAAGTTACTTCTTTCTATAAACCTGAGGTCATAAACCTAGTCCCTATCATCAAGTTACCTACGCGAAGTTCGGCAAAGCAAGGACAATCAGCATTTCATCATGTTGTCAAATTTATTCCAAATAGGCTATAGTTACAAAACACAGGAGATTTTGATTTTCTCAAAAAAATAGAGACACTTTCATTTGTCTGCATATTTCTTTATGAGTGCCAAGGTGTCACTGCACTTTTCAATAGCCATGTAAACTGTATGATCACTAGGTTTTATGTGATAGGCTCATTTTTTAAGGGCTATCGGTATAGCTGAATAAACAAATCATACACAGGAAAAACTCAAGTAGGCCTATTTAAGCTTTCTATGATTCGATTCAAGATTCGATTCGACTTAAAATTTGCCGATTCGCAGGTCTCTACTAACTAATTATCAACTTTCATTCGCGATCAATCAAAGCAGTTGCCGGTAAGTAATAATCGATTGAAAGGGGTGTAAAAAGGAAAAGCAAATTTGATGCGTCCCTCATGTGAATTTAAGGAAGAGTATTTAACTTTTGTAATGAGCTTGTGCCTACTTTGTCAAGAACGGGAAAGTGAAATAGCTGTGTGTGTCAAATACTCTTCTAAAGCTCAGCACTGAGCAATGGTCGTCACTATTTTTCGCGGCTAATGTGTATTTTTAGTCTGAAAATGTAAACAGGGCTTATATGATAAAAAATTAAACAAAGAAAATACCTTTTCCGATGATGTAATGCAACCCAGGACTCCACCAACCCGAATAAGAAGAGTCAAAATAGATCCCGAGATTGCATTGAAAGAAATGCGGTACCAATAGTTGATTTTTATGATTTTCATATCTACAACATACTACTCTTATGAACTATTGTTTAAAAAGTTGTGTCTTATTTCATGAGAGATTCGAACCAACAAAATTGTTTTTGATGTCAACCAGCGTTAATTGTTTCGTGCATGAATCCTTGTGCAGAATGAACATAGAGTGATTGTTGTGTATTAACAGTGGTGCTATTCTTAGCTTTGTGTTTATTTGAACTAACCAAACTCGTCTAACCAAATTTTATTTTGAATGAGTAGTGATATGTCACCATAGTGGTATTTTCTCGTCAAAGATGACAAAACATTCGAAAAGGAATGAAAATTCAAGAATTTTGTATACAATCATATAACAAACATATTGTGCATATTACAAAATTTTCAATGTCAAGGAATAGTCAACCATGATTGCTGACTCATTTTCATAAATTGAGTCCATTAAATATCAAGCAAAGATGCACTTAAATTAGCATGTAGACCAATTGAATCTGTCATTGGATAATTTTTCCTATAACATTATACAGTAGCAGAAATGTGTGTAACCAATCTTGAGCTTATCGAACTCTCATCAACTTTTTATTATCATGGCAAATAATATTTTGTCTTGAATATTTAATCAGAATTGCGTATTTCGTCCCAATATCACGCCGTGCGCATGATATTATAAAGAAACAATTCATCATGATTTATCAAATTTATGCAATTACTTTAACGTGATCGAATAACACAAGATGATCAAATAATCATAAAGATTGTAGAGTCCCAGTTCGCCTGGGCAATGAATAGAAAAATGTCCTCAGACTCGAACAATTTAAGCACAACATTTCCTTGGCAGCCGTAGACGCTGCGTTTCGCCTTATAAGGACTCGTCAGTAAGGTTCACAACGACTGTTGTGCAGTCTTTCAGCTTGTTCAGCCATTCTAGATATTTTAAGCTTGTTTGGTTCACTCCGAGCCCTACTGAAGAGTCTTTGTAGGGCTAAACTCAGCGTTGTGCTTAAACTGTTCAAGTCTGAGAACATCTTTCGATTCTTAGTGGTCAAATACTTCTGCGTTAGTAGACTCATTCCGCACCACTAAAATGATATCCGAATGTTGGACACCTGCTTATCGGGATGCATAAATGATTCCGAATAATGTAGAAGTTTTCTAGTCAACAGCCTGTAAAGAATCACGCTTCCATTAATAATTATAAAATTAACGAATTGTAAGAAAAATAGAATTGATCATATTTCATTTTCCAAAATAACGAGAAGCTCCTGAAACATCTTTCCCTCAGAATGATTTAGAAAGATGGACAGACAGAATTTATGAGTGCAATTCGACTATTTTAATATCGTTCAATAGTGTCGAATGGTGACTATTTTACTACTTCCTGTCTGTGAATTTGAATATCATAAGCCGATAATGTATTATGTTGCGGTCGATTCCACCTCAGTGACTGCTTACTCTGTTAATTTTCGAAATGACAAGATGTTTAAGGGAGGAGTCTTTCTTAGGTAGATCGATAGAGCAGATGATATCATTGATATAAGTAAATTTGAGAAGATCAAAATGATCTCTTGTTATCTTGATAACAGCACTTTAATGAGAATTGAAATTACTGAGATAATGTGATTTTTTCAACTGAAAATAAATCAATTCACATCAGCCAAAAGCAAACGAGATAATATACGTGGCAATATTTACTAGACAAGTAGTGGAAAAACTACGATATTTGAACTCAGTTGGCTGCAAGGTTCCTGCGTGGAAGACTGCTGTTTTCTGTTAATAGCAAAAATAATCAACTTTGACTGCTACATGTACTCGTAGGTTTATTCATTCCTATGTGGAAATTTTCAATTAAAATTACAAAGACCGATTAAAATATGAGCGGTTATTGAAGCAGTTAGACTGATTGTCAGCGACTCGAGAAAAACACGCAAATGAATAATGACAATCATCAATGTTTTGCGCGACCATGTTTCAATACTGGTATCCCGGTATTTGTGATTATCGGTTTTATGATTTGAAAATTGATTTTCTAAAATCTGCCAGATCTATAAGGTGACTTACTAAATTCTAACACAATTACCTGAAGATAGGAGTAGTAACTAAAGACATTCTTTGCAGCTTGCAACTGTCCAATTTTTATCGAAAAATTCACGATTTTAGGGTCTCCATACATTATACGACATTGCCATCAAAATTACGATTTTTCAACCTTACGCCATATACGACTTCTCTACTTTATCAGTAGAAACGAGATGGCTCAGTCTTCTACCTGTGCTTTGTCAAGCTATTGGGAACTGGGGTGCATAAAGATGGTCTTTTCACGGTGAAGTTTGATAAATCACGAAAATTGCAACTCATGTTCGCTTGAATAGATTGCATGTACAACAAGTCAAGGCTTCCGAGTTGACAGCAGATTGTCATCTAAAGCAGAAATCCTTGATGTCAGAAATGACAATGAAGTGGCTTGAGCTTGAATATGATTCCCAAAAGAAATAGGTACTTATGGGTTATCTACCCCCCCCCACGTTTTCAAATTTGTCTAAAATCCGCTAAAATGAATCAACCGTCACAAAACTTCAGATACACGTATTTGAGTATATTTTCCAACCACATACAAAACTTTATGCAAATGCGACCAGTACTTTTTGAATTAGATATGACAACTTGAACTGTAGCGATGTTAGCAGCTTGATCTGAGTTTGTCTGTTCGACGCATTATTGTAATCGGGTGTGCATTGTTTTTTTCTGTCTTTGTCTCATCCACTGTTATTTGAAATCTTTTCACAATCCAACCACATCTTTCTTAAGTAGTAGCAGTAGTAGTAAAACGTATATATCTGGAAATGAAAATCACAACATTCATAACAATATGTGCGGTATACCACAGGGAGATAATCTTCGCTTAAGAAAAATAAGTCAAAAAGTTAACATTTAATCATAGCACTGATTATTTATCAGGCTTATATATGAAAATACAAATGACGACTTGCGTAACAAAGTACGTGAGAATGGCACTTCAAAAAGATGGGAACGATGGAATTGTTTTGGCACAATACTATTCAGAAGATTATCATGATGACAAATTTCACGAAAAGTCTTTAAAGCAGACAACTGTCTTCTGACAGTTATTGGGGTGAAAGAGTCACAATCGCTATCGGGACCACAGATAATTCGGTGTGCTCGGCGCCGAACCTTTTCGAACTTCTCTACATTCTTCTTATTAATTTCAATTAAGAAGGCACAATTATATTCAAGACAACCAAGGACAATAGCGTTGTACAACAGTATTAATTTCATCTTTGTTAAAAACCGTTTCATGCGTTTAATGACGTATAACTTTTGACAAGCACTTCGACAGAGATTTTCAACGTGTTGATCCCATTTTAAATTAGCTGTATACGTTACGCCTAGAATCTTCAACTGATTCGACAGGACAATGTTTGAAGGCAGCGTAGGTACTGAAGCAATTGAGGCAAGCATAATTTGAGTCTTTGAGTGATTCAATCTTAAACCGTTATGGTTACACCAATTCTCGACATGGTTTATCTCTTCATTAATCAAAATTTCACAATTGTCAGAAAAAACAGGAATGACGATGATAACGTCGTCTGCATATAGTGAGATCAAAGAGTTCTTGTTTTTTTGGAGTTAAGGTACGCATGTGAACACAAAACAGGAAAGGTGATAAAACACCTCCTTGGGGGAACACCAGATGTTGCACTGACGATTGAACTCACTTGATTGTGTAGTAACCTTCTTTGCATTCGGTTACGAAGAAAATCACAACACCAAACAATGAAATTGTAGGGCAAATTTGTAAGGTTAAGGGAAGAGCAGAGGCTTTCGTGACTTAGAATATCGAAAACTTTGGCCATATCAAATGCCAAAACTAAAACAGAACGATTTTGGTCAATATGCTTTGTAATAAAATCGTGAAGTCATAAATGCGCGTGCACAGTTCCGTAATTAGGACGAAGTTAAGCACATTAATGGAATGGATTTGGTCTCGGTCATTATCACTTCAAGAATTGTCGAGACATGACTTTGTTGACCTAGTACTATCTGTTCAGACGATGAGGGCAGGCAAAGTCAGATCAAGCTGCTGACATCGATGCACTTCCCGTCGTCTCTAATTCAAAAGTACTTGTCGTATTTGCATAAATTTTTGTATGTTGTTAGAAAATATACTCAAAGACGTGTATCTGAAGTTTTGTAACGGTTGATTCCAACGGATTTTAAACAAATTTTAAAACGTGGGGAGATAACCTATAAGGACCGAGAAATATTCGCCGAGAATGCGACAGACCATCAAGTCTGAATGCTTTCAATCATTGAAGAAATAGCTTCACTACACGCAAATTACGGTTTGTCACAAATTCAATTTGTTTAGCAACCAAAGTCCGTTTTCAATTTTATCATGTACTACATCTGTTCTGCTCTGTTTTACGCAGAAGATTCAGCAAACTTTCACGTTATAGAAAACATGACGATTTTCATGTCGTCATGATATCCTACGACTTTTGAAAACAATTTACAATTTTTATCATCATGACGTTGGCAGTTCAGTGCAGACCTTCATTAGAAACGGCTTTATAGATTACCAAACGTCCCATTTTTTCTGAATTCTGATTTTGCTGAAAATAAATAATTCACTCGTCAAAGAAGATTCAGTGTATAATCTTCTTTTCATGAAAATGCCACT
The DNA here is from genome assembly GCA_907163375.1 of Prostheceraeus crozeri. Classification (NCBI taxonomy): domain Eukaryota; kingdom Metazoa; phylum Platyhelminthes; order Polycladida; family Euryleptidae; genus Prostheceraeus; species Prostheceraeus crozeri. The sequence continues at coordinate 275,054 of CAJQUW010005941.1, read as the reverse complement.
TTATCATCTGTAATTTCACCTCTTTGTCAAAGGATTCCACAATCCAGAACTTCACTAAAATTGATTCTATGATTCAAGTTCACACCAAAAGTATCGAACATTTCCTGAGTTGTGTTATTTCGCTTCATGAGTTCGTGCTGTCCATTCTTTATCAATGAACTTGTGCTTCATAATAGTATTGAGTTACCTATCTACAATTCAAATGATGAAACCTGCATGCACGATATGAGCCTTATCATTCGCATTGGATAAGTTAATTTAATAGCAAATAATAGTTAATGCTTAGTCCTGGATAAGTTGTTTTACTGTCAGAAGTGACTGAATATTTATGCAATCTCAATATTCGTCCAGAGAATTAGTCGTTAACGATTTTAACGCAACACGATTGATCAGCTTCGATCACCTCAATGCAACAGACTGCATTCGTGGAAGGAACCGAGATCAGTCACAAAACTGAAGAAAACATCGATTTGATTGTCAAAAACTTCGCTGCACAAGTGGCAGCCTTTACTAGACACACTTCACTTGTTTCTAGCTTTATTTCAAAATGGTTTTTGATTTCAACCATCGTAATTTGTTCCGTGCATGAATCCGTGTGCGGCGTGAACATGTTGAGATTGTTGTGTATTACCAGTGGTGTTATTCTTTGTGTTTTATTTAAAGCTATGCAAAATCTATGATTTCAGGCTTCAGCACCCTCACAGGTAGACTAGAGTCAACGAAATGCTTCAGCGCTCTTAAGGTTATTCATTTTTGATTTGGTATTCAAGATGTATTTTATATTTTTTATCATGGTTACCGCATTATTTTCTATCACAGTCGCTTTTTTCATCAACTTGAATTATCGAAACCCACACATTAACTGCATGTGATTTAGTCATTAATCCTCAACTCTATTAATGCAACACTCACATGTTTTTGAAATGTGCGTCCGATTATATTTTTCTAGCCAATTAATTCTAACGCAAATCCTCTCTCAACATACAACTGCTTATGATCTATCTGGGAACACCTTTGATTCAAATTGCTAACATTGTAGGAATGTGATGATTTCTTAATTTCTTAATGTGTTGGCACATGACTTACATATTTTCATATACTTTGATTTTGTGAAGGTTGAACATCCAACATTTCGTAATATTCTTAGAATTCTCGAAAGCTATCACTTGATTTGTTTTTTTCCGTGTATTGGGGTTAGACGGCCGAATGAAGACTTTTCAGCACTCATTCAGCTCCGTTTCGAAAAATTATATTAAAATAGATTCTAAAAATTCAGCGGTTCCGACAATAATTCCTATAACAACTGTTTTTATTTTCCTTCTGTAGCTGCAAGAAGACCTATTCGATTCTAATCGCTTGATTGATCTTCATGTCAAGCCTGATGCGGTGGAGGCTGATTTTGAATGCATTGAATACGTAGAGCTTCATCTCCAGTTGTTTGAGCTCTATTTTGCCCTCCAACGTTTCAAAGCCTTCCGTGAAGCTGCCGATCTTCCTGTGGTTCAAAGGCAAAGTGGATCTAGGAAACGGTAAGTGCTGACTCCAATCGCATGGAAAATGAACTATAGCTGTGTGCGAACCCGATACGATTTCGGGTTGATTGTATGATATTCGAGTTTTATGTTCGGGTTAGGATTATGCAATTATGCAAATTTGTAAACATTATGCTTTCTTGACTTCCCATGCAGATATACGTGCAATTATTTCATAAATGTATCTGCATGAAGGGTTTCTGCATGTATGTGCATGCACTCATTATAGAAAGTTGATAAATGTCCTCAATCGCATATCCATTGCCAACGGTATACAGATTTCTTTCATGAAACTTTAGCTTAGCTTTATTGAGTATGTATAAGCCTATAATGGCTTTTCAACCATTCAAATTTTCGCACAATTCCACCCATGCATGCATGTGCATCAAAATGTATTGATTTGCATGAGTTCTTCAAGTCTTTCTTTTTCTTTTTTTTCATGAGTATATGTATATCTTGATACCTGCCAAGAATTTATGTTGCCAGTGTATTTGCTATTTACGAGCTATCAGTATATTTTTTACCATCGATCGTGATGCAATGAGTTTTCTGTACATATTGTGATTTTCAATTCATCATCAATAAACACCTCTACTACTACAACTACATTGTTTGAAAAAAAGTTATAATACGATGAAGCGATAATAATAATGATAATATTCTATATTCCGACATGACACACGCATGACAGTGATGTGGCGAATCGATGCAGCTAAGAAGAATGTCTTTATTATCATTCTTATTGTGATTGACAATACATCCATATTCGTGATTGATCTGTAATTTATGTCGATTTGATTGTAATCGATTCCAATTAATCGAATAAATGGGGTAGCAGGCTGTTGTGCCCTTTGCTGTCCCCTATGATGAAAATTAATCCATGATCAATAAAATGGCACATAGATTCATTTAAATAGCAACGACGATGTGCGAACCCGTCCCGAATTTGGGTTCGGGTTCCGGCTTCAATTCATCACTAACATCTCGCTGTGCATCTCTAGCATGAACGCTTTGGGTAGCTAAAAAAATCTTAATCATTTCGCAGGTTTTTTTAGTGATGCTTTTCATGGATCCATGACCTCACCGCAGAAGATTTGATGTCGAGCACTTATCAGATAAGAAGTCTGCAGTCGTTGGAAATAAGCTCTCAACACGACGCTAAGTTTTTCAGTCGAAACACGAATACGGCGCGATAATAAGCGGAGTTCAAACCGCCTACGTCTAAAGCGGAAGAAACACGAAGTCAATCTTGCGAGTAGTTTATTTAAACATGTAATTCAATGCAAAATAATTTCATTGAAGGAGACTACAGCGGATTGAAAAAGTGGAAAGTAATTTGAGTTGGATTTAGAAAGTTCCGTGAACATTTTCGAAAGGTTGGAGGAAATCTATGGCCGATGTATTCAGAAGCCGTTTATCAAGCTGCTATGGACGCAACGGACACCGTCCCTTGCATAGGACAATATCCGCTTCTGAAAATATTCGCTGGCTTGTAGCCCGGGTGACAGAGACCTTGTAGGTGGTGCTCACAAGCGTGTACTGCTCTTCTGGGTTTCGCGTGTGAGCATCGCTCACTCCCACCACCGCAGAGCGTCTGAACAGGAAGCAGTTGATGCTCGTGGTTCGAACATGTATTCGTCAACTGCATTGCATCTTCAGCCAATCTGTCTATGCAAGTATGAAAACACGAAGACGACTCATGTTACGAACACAGACCTCCAGATCAGATTGCCGGTATTTTCATATAGTAATTTACCTGACTTCTTTTTATATTTTTGATTATTTTACCTGGCTGATAATAATGAATATACATGTTACGAAATTAACCACATTTTACCTGCATTTGCCTGTTTGGCCTGTTTTCTTACAGATATTGAAGTATTCAGTTCATTTGACATTCTGACAATCATTAAATGATTTTCATAAACCTGTCCTGTCTGTAGAAAGCTGCCTCTCATTAAATCGACAAACCATTGTCAAAATTTGACATCTGATGTTTCTACTCTACATGAAGAATGTTCCCAGAAAGTTGAATCTGAAACTCTATTTCGGTGTAATTGCAGCTTGCTGAAACTTTTGTGGAGATGAATCAACGAATCTATTAGATCAGTTTTCCGCTGATGTCATAGCAATTTAGCTGTCCCATGCTTATTACGTAATGATAATTACTTCATTCCAGATAAGTGATTTATTAAGAAATTCTTGGATTCTTGCTGGTTTGGCAGAGTTTTCCGAAAAAATGTTTCGCTTGTCGGTGATATCTGTTACATTGTAGTATTTACAGGTACAGTATATATGTTGACATAATTCGCGTGCGTCTCAGGGAATTTTGTTTTTTCGTTTTTTCATTATATGAATATCAACTCCTGTGGTGATGTAGAGTTGCTGTAAAACAAATACTATCTGTGACAGTAAATATTAGGGTTCAGTTTGGTTTCTTGTTCACCAAGGATATAAATTTTGCTAGGGATGTGAGTTTTGCAAAAGAACTTCGATTTGCTCAACTTCCGGTACAGACGAACCGAACGAAGTCATCTCAATGTCTAAAATACTATCGGAATGTTGTTTGAGGGGACTTTGATTCAGAATTTGGTAATGTGATGTGCATTTGGGAAGCTACTTCGTTAGAAAGGGAACATGAGTGCGAGAACATGTTTAATTCAGACTTGCTGAAGATAACTGCGTCTCAAGATGAACTTCAACCACCAACCCTAGACAATCTCAACCATCATTGTATAAGCTATTTAGACAATTAACAAAATGGAGATATTTTTGAAACTCAGTTGTTCAATTTACTATGAGTGCCAAGTCTAAATCAACCTAATGCGCTTCAATTTTTTTATGTTCGAGTAATATTCGAGACACCGGCATGCAAAATATTTCTCCGATTGTGGAATTTTGCCGAACGTATGAAATTTGAAATCAACGAAAGTAACTCCTTAAATCCTGCTAAAATGAGATGCATGCTAATTCATCATACATAATTCAATCGCAGACTATCATCCTTCAATTTTTATTGAAATTTAACCACTCTGACCGATATGGTAACATTTACGTACATTTCTCAAGCTGCATAGTTGGTCATTGAAAATCAGACCACTTAAATTGTGTCAAACTTCATTCGATTCTCCTGCCTTTCAATCTCATTTTACGTTGATGGGCCATACATCATTCGACAGCTGTTCGAGAGAAAGCATGTGAGCATGACAATGAATCAGTCACAAAGTGAAACGGTTTTCCCTGGGCTTTCTTTCTTTTGAGGAATTGCTGATCGAAGTCGATGATGTTTTAGAAGAGCAGTGATTTTCTGCTTCCTTTGATTGTTGTAAGGTTGACTTTTGGCTCCTTTGAAGTTTTCTATCGCGTCTACCCTAGCCATCGGATCTGTATAGCCACATCATGTGTTGACGTAGATAAGTTGTAAAAAAAGTTTCTGTTCTGTTCCGAATTCATCTGTCATGATGATTGAGCTTTGTCGAAGTCTGTGGAAATATTTTTTGATGGGCAGAGTTTCCGCTCTCTTCTCAGATGGACAGTCCGAACGGCCAGTTAGCTAAGAAGTAGGCTCCCCAAAGACACTGTCCGTAGGTGGGAAACTATTTTTCTCCCATTACAGAAAAGTTGAATCCGGTCGGAAAATAATGAACTGATCGGATGACTTGGTAAGATGCAATCTCTCTTTGTTTCGGCCGAGTTGAGTTCACTTCAGTAGTCGACTGTTTCTATCATAACGATGAGACGTTGCTGAAAAGTGATCACTTCAAAAGCCGCAACAGCCCAGCGATCAATTCTTCCACGAGATGGTCTTTCTCGACTTGAAGTTTTGCTAAGGCAAGAGTGGAAGAGCTTAGATCGGCCTGGTCGAAAGCATGTCTCCCACCGGCGCTATGGCCTTGTGGTAGAGTGTTCGCTCTGCATCCGGAAGACCTAGGTTCAAACCTTGGTCTGGTCAAACATAAGACTTTTAAAAGATGCACACTCTGCAGTCTTGCTAAACACTCAGAAAAAAAAGAATGTGAGTGGATAAAGGACAACTCGGCCACATGGAAGAAAGGATATGTGCCTAATGTACTTCCGAATAAAAACAAGGTTCATTTCCTGGATTCGACAAGGGATTTAACTTTCTGGCAAGATGATATTAGATGGGGAAATATTTGTCACCAACAGCGAACGCACCGTGGGCCTTTGTCCAAGTGGCTCTACAGAATCGCTAAACTTTTATTTCAACATTTGTTTTCATTTATCTGACAAATTTGCACCTGAATTTGACAAAACTTCATTAAAATGGGACAAAATATAGGTGGTCCACTTTTTGTTGTCATAACTGTATTAGCTTTATCACAGATGCATTCATCCATTCAGTGGCACACACGCAAAATCATTTTTACCATGGACACTTTTAATTTAGAAATTGGTGCCTAAATCATGAATTTAACATGTTAGAGCGACCACTAGATATTTATGAAGCATTTCTTACCCCCTCCCATAATGGCTTAGAATTGCACCTCACTTCTACAACATGTAATTTGAACGATCTTGTCGTCATTCGATTGCACACATTACTAATAAGCCAATAAATGTCAGTGAATCCCTGATGAACACTTGTTAGCTATTAGATACAAGACTAAGTCTTCGTTCAATTTTTCTGTAATATTTTTGTTCATCGAAATAAAGTGGATCGAAACCTTACTTATTTGCTGTTGTTTCAGAAAAATGTTTTAATAGAACATGATATCTGTGCTCTAAAATGCTACGATTTGAGATAGGAAGGTAACGAAAACTGTTGCGGTAGGGAAATCATGTAATTTGGTTCACGTGGGAATTGATTTGATTACCTGCGATTTTGTAATAGGGTAAAATGCATTATGCTTTTCGAGACTGACGTGAATTAGCTTAATCTAAATTTGCAATATATGTGAGTCACAATAACTGCTCAGGAATTCTATATTTAGTAGTCTAAAAGAATTATTTGCATTTCAATCCTCTCCTGCTCAATGTTTTGTGAGCCTGAAGATAATTGTCGCAATTTTCCGGAGACAACCGAAGCGCTTCGGAGTAGAGTGTTGATACAGAGTGCACAAAAAATGGCATGCCCATCTCTTTCACAGTCATCAATAGATTTCCATTATACAGGTACCTGACCTCATTCATGTGTACTGTCCATTATTTATACGCAATTATTATATTTATTGTTTGTTATTTCAGCATCTACTACAATGCGTATTAGCTGACTCTAGGAGGAGTTTTCGTCATGCAAGCATTTACTCGCATTTGACACACGAGTTGATACGAGCATAAAAATAAGTGGAATCATGATATTACCAATTTATAAAGCTAACAGTGAAGTTATTGTACACCAACCAGGGTTGAATCCGGATCGGATCCGTCCGGAGTTTGTCCCGGTCCAGCGCTGCGGGTCCATGAACCCGGACTGGAAATTTTCTATTCTGTCACTTTTTTGTGGCTCCAATATTACATGGCTGCTGGCACTTGTAAAATTATTGCAAATTGTTGTGAAGAATCTGTTTACTAAGAGATTCACGTGAAATCCATACACGTGAAACAATGACTACAAGGACGAATTCACTCGATGCAAAGGTGTTCAAATTTTGTCGGAGCCGGATATGTCCTCAAAAATATCTGACTCTCTATCTTGGGGGAAAATCGACACAAATCCCCATGCTATAAAAGCAAAACAGCAAAACAAGTTTTCGAGCTCCGAATCAGAATGACACTCGGGGCGGGGAGAATTGCCCGGAAAGATAAGGCGAAGTTGAATCTAGAAACTCTAGAAAGTTGCGTTGTTTTCAACGCGTACTTGCGCTCCAATGCAAACAAATCCTTGTGACGCATTTTGTGAAACGCTTTTCGTCATCAATCTTGAAAATAGGTCATGATTTGTTCATTAGAAAGATTGTTCTGCATTTTGAACGTTTGAATCAGATGAAGTACAAGAATGGGAGAACAGAACTATTTGTAAAATGCTTTGAAAAACGTAAAACGTGGAAATTTAAAAGACATGCCGGTAATGAAATCTTCTGCTAGGTGTAGGTAGCTGTAGACTAATATGCTACTCAGTTTTAGTAGCTATTCAGCAACAGTTCACGGCTGACATAGGGCCTATGCCTACTAAAAGAATAAACAATTTTTTAAATAAAATAAATTCAGCTTGGCTTTATAGTTTGCTATTTTCTTAGACAAATAATGTAAATAGTTACAGTGAACATTAATTTAATTACTTTGCGTAATATACATGAATACGGTTTATTGCTCTCTGTGCAAAAAAGCGTTCATCTAGCTAGCCAATTCTTTGAATTTGAATAAGAAACTCCAACAAAGTAACTGATGTACTCGTATACTACCTGCTGTGTTTAAGATTCTGTTAGGATAATTGGTATTGATTGGTATTAGGCTTAAATAATTATTGATAAGATCGATAAGGCCTATGTTTAGTGAAACTAGGCCCATCCCTTACCTATTCAAAGTCATTAGATAATAATAATAACAATATCTTTATTTCTTGAAAATGAAAATCAAAAAATATTTCAGTAAAAGTATGATCTACTTAGCAGCTTGGATGAAGGCAACAAATGACTTAAGTGATCGATAAAGACAGGAGAGAATGACAAAGCTTCAGTGCATGTCAAGCATCTCATTGATCACGATAGTGGAGAACACAGTAAAACCAATTTCGTCATCCTTCCGTGCAGGAAAATGGAACCGAGAAAGTGCGATTGCCAAGTTGAGTCGCGGCAAGGATGAGTTTCTTTATAGAAGTAAAGTATTTTCGAAAAAAAGTCATCTGAATAAGCACATAAGCAGTTGTTTCCACAAATTATCCGGCGAGCACGGCTAAAAGTATGTTTGACGATTTGTCGGCATTTGTAATTCAAATTTCCAAATAATAGAGCACAGTAGAGAAGCACACTTTCTATTACCGATACGTAAATCAGCCACAAATCATCATGCGAAATAACGGGCTTGAGGACACGAAGCAAATACAGGTGTCTTGAGCGGCGAGTCCATTGATTTTTTCAAAATGGTGGTTTCAGGCAAGATTTCATGACCACGTAACCCCTAACAACTTCATTAATGACACTACAGAAAATGGAAAAGAAAGTTCGAGAACAGCATTTTTCTTTTTGAACACCATGGCACTGGTTTTTGACATGTTGATGTTCAGGTTGTTGCTTGAGACCAAATCGCATATGTTATTGAATTCCATTTCAACAGTATTTTGAATTGGATCTGTTGACATGTTCTGATCAATTGTGATCAACTCACTAACGTCGTCGGCATACTGATGCAGAAGCGCATCTGTATATTTCGGGAGTATGTCACTGCAGTAAAGCACAAAAAGATTGCAGTCAGATCGTCTACGGCTGTATAAGCTTGAAGTCAATACCTACGGTTGTAAGCCAAAGTTTGGGCCCCTTATTCATCTGCATCTGCAAGACCTTAGCTTAGACCTAGGGCGCAATTTAAAGGCCTAATACAATATAAGTAGCCTAATATTATACCGGTGTACCACCGGCACATACATGACGTCGTATAATAAATTTGTGAAGAGGCCTAAGCCTGCATGTAAACGTGTAACTATAGGCCTACTGAATGTTATAAAGCTATGCTGCGAGTGATGAGCTTTTAGAAATTACTTATCTTTTATCTTAGAACGAAATAGAAATCATGATGTAAATTATGATTCTTAGAATCTTGATAATTATTTAGTTTTGGCAACCATGTCGTGCCTGGGTTAATGCCTAGGTCTAATGGTCTGTGACGCATGCATATATAGGCTATGCTCCTAGCTGGCTAGGCCTATAGCTTAGTTCACGTGTATAGGCATATATGCTAACGTCGTGCGACTAGACCAACATGTTATATAGCCGTACAAGGCCCTGCATGGTTACCAAATGGCAAAACTAAAAGATGATGTGCGATAATAATTTACATCATCATTTCTAAATTGTTGAGTCTAGGTCTATTTAAAAATTGGTAACCTGCATACTGCAGAGTTATAGTCTAAACAATTCTACGCGGCCATACGGAATGCATAGCTACGTTTTTTAGGCCCTTGGCCTACAGTCTCCTCTATCCATTCGTTTTCAGAGGCCAGGGGATTCATAAGGAAATTACGGGACCGACATTGAGGGAAGGAGGGGTTAGCGAAAGCGACTACATCATCACCGAGAGTTCACCGGAAACTCGAATCTTGTAAATGCTTTAGAATATTAATGAAAATCAATTGTGACACATTTATGTATTCCTGAAAATTTCCTAATGCATCAACTATCAACTAGAATACCTTTTAAAATTTCAAGAGGCAGTTGCAGAGAGAAGAACATGTCCCCATCCCTAAGTTGGAAACGTTCTTTACCAACGCAATTTCCGATTCTGTTAGATTATTTATTTGTTTTTTTTTAATTCGTTTGTTTTATCAACATGACTTTTACATATACTAGTTTGCTAGTTTCCTTGTAGCCTTCCGATTTAAGCGATTTGCATGCTACGTACAGAGTTGGGAGATCTTCGTTGAATTCAGATTTTGTGTTTATAACCACGTCGCTGTGTTTCACTTCTTCGAGAGTTTAGAAATGTTCATGACAGTCATCGACCAGGGTTGGCCATAGTTGAGGTCATTATCACGAAGCATTCATTTATTTCGAATTTGCAAAGTAATCTCTGTCATATTTGAAAGCAAGTAGTCTAGTGTCATAACAGTTTTGACATAAGGAAGTATCATCATTTACCGCACAACAATGGATTTAGTGGTTATTGGCAATTCAATGAAATATCACTATGAATTAATTTGCTGTATGAGCATTTAAAAAGGATGTATGAATTTCAACTGAAAGCACGCTTTTTAAAAATGAACACAGTAGTCCTAATTTTTATGAAAAAATTATAGTTACAACATCTGCAACAATTATTTTCCAAGGGAAATCGGCAAAACGGATGTTCGTTTACAAGTTTAATTTTCTTCTCGAGATCCTTCAACCGTTCCAACGTGGTGGCTAAAGTGCGGCACTTAACATCGATCATTGAATTCAAGACCTAAGTATGAAAGATCAGACAATGTAAATCCTTAACCACTTAACCTCGCCACTATCTATGAACTCCAACGTCACCTCCACTGAGGGCTTGGATGGTGCTGACATAGTGAAGCTTTTCATCAGCCCAGACGATTTTCCTGCCGACTTTCAATTTCACTTTCGGAACTCGAGCTCCAAGCCAAGAGATCTTTAAGCCAAGCACTTAGCCACTTAGTCACGGAAACTTTAAAAAGAAGCAATTAATTAGCCATTTGAAAAAATATGAGATGAGAGCAAATGTCTACAAGCATCATTTTAAACAGAATTGCTAGCATGTTGTAAGCAAATTATGAAACTCAAGTTTAAAAGATGCGAACAGACATGCTTGAAGCATAAAAATTATTTTCTACTCGTACCATACGAGCGTATATTCTAAGGAAGTTCTGACAAAAGCATGGCGCACCTTTGGTTAGTTTATATGAAAATTTAGCTGCTTTTTGAAATATATAAATGTATAAATGTGCGTAAATAACATGGTGTTTATTTAATTCCGAAAGAAGCATTCTCATGTAGTAGACCAACCGTGAAACATGTTATTTAAACCTTACTTTGGAACATAGAAGTCCAACTTTCCACTTAAGATTAGTGAGACTAGAATGGACAACAGCTATTTCTGATGGTAATTTCAGCTGCTCGACTAGCCGCTGTTCTAAGTCGATGTTGCTAGATGTTTAGATGAATCAGCATACTGAAACTTCCAACATTTATAGATTCTTGACATAAGTCGATGTGTTGTAAGTTATTCTATCTAAATGCTTCTATATTTAAAGAGAAATGGTAATAGTCGTGAACTCTTACAAAGTACAGTAACGAAGTTCCGGTGCCTTCGCCATCGTTAAAGTACCGTTGTCATGACGACGCTTGTCCACGACGTTCTATTCCTTTCAATGTCCATGTCAAAGTCCTTGATGGTTGTAGAGTGTCGGATTTCTACATTTTGGAAGATGTTCGCAAGAAATATTCCATGTGGTACACTGGGTAATCAGGGCCTGTCTTAGCAACTTATTTCTTCTCTTGCTATAATCGAATAAATCAACGAAGAAATTAAATATCTTGAAAGTAATTCTCTTCATGGTGGAGATACAGCGTAAGAGGAAGAGCAGAATGAAAACAGGCTCCTGATAATATCAATCGTCGCGTCCCTTCCCTGTCTTGAATATTCATGAATCAAATCACCAAGGAAATTCAACAACCCGTTTCGATGGATTGGAAGAAAGTTTTTACAGAAAAACACAATTCGACCAGGCTTTTATCACGATTTCACTGAAATTTGAATAAAACTGATTTGAGCTATTTTTCCACTTCCAGAATTAGTTAGATCTTCAAATGATATAAAGGTTTTTCTGTGTCACATTCCTTTCCTTAAGGTTTGAATGATAAGTGTTTGACTCTTCCCAATAACATCTCGGCGACAGAAAGACTTAAGGTCATTAATTAGGCGTGATTTGATTTTGCACAACCCATGGAAAATATGAGAAATCATCGAATATTTTCTATGTATTGTCCCAGTTTACAGTAGAAGCGATGGTCCAAGCTGACTGACCATTTTGATTGGCATTTCCAAAATCTACGATGAATTGTGCGGTTAGATGAAAATAAGATTTAAAACTAGCGCTCTTCCGGGTCAACCGGATCGGGTCAGGGTGTGATCCGAATCCTTTGCTCCAATTTAATTTGGTGATCCTTGTCTAGTAAACTCATGAGCTGGGTCAAGCAGAATTCGATGATTCATGAGTAGTATGGCAAAAGAAAATAGATGGTGCAAATTGAAGAGTGATCTTCGGTCTAAAAAAATGATCGCAGTACGATTTCCATTTTCCTTTGCAATAAATCTCCATGCTGGAAAGGTTCATCAACCTGTCAGCCAAGTGAACAACAAAACGACGCGTTATTGATTAATACTGAAGTAATTGTCATCTTATGAATTATAGACAGACTGACTACATATTATAGACAGGAGTTCTATAATTCTACATGTATTTAATGAAGTAGAGCATGAATGACAGGTTTGATTGCATTAACCTATTTTTTCTAATGCAGTTATGCAATACAAACACACGATACAAACTACAAGATTTATAATACAACAATAAATCAAGTAGTCACGAACGCTTGAACAGACTGTTATCAGCTGTGGACAATCATTGACGATCGTGGAGTTGTCACTGAGACCCAGTCATCGCAATTTTATCAGTGCACCAGGAACTTGGAAGATTGTAAAGTCAGTGTACTATAGTTCATCAAACCTTGACACCTTGACTAACATCATGCTGGATATTCAGATCAGATCTGGGGTAGATCCAGATTCTATCCAGTATCGAGCAATGGTGATCGGGACTGGCTGATTCGGTAGTCTGATCGGCGCTCCATCTGAAAATATATAATGAAGACGGTGCACACCCACACATAGAATGCGAGAGACAGAGAGGATATGCGTATTTTACTGAAGATACATGCGAGTAGTCAGCATATTTGCAAAATGAAAGTTACAAGGTAAATCAAGCCATAGTGAAGTTAAATTACTGGTCTGATTATATAGACCATTAAGAACCACCTTTATATATGCTATTGGTACAAACACAGTCACTTACGAATTATTCAATGAGGCCGTTTGAAAATTGTTGCATTTATTATTTTTTGCGAAAAGCGTCTCAAAATAGGTGTAAAATGTCTAATCGCACGACGTTTCGGAAGTCTTGGTCACGTACAAATGAATCAAATCAGGCTTTACAAACATCAAAGAATTTAAATGTAAATAACGTAAAATATACAAGTATCCATCACTACTAATCTTTCAGAGAGGAGGGAGAAAATACTCAAAGAATCAAGAAATCTTGTTTAACCTAGCATCTATAAGCATGAGCACATTATAAAGGTAGATCATATGACAGTGTAAAGGTGCATGTACAAGAGAAAAGTAATTTATGATTGCACCACATCCTATGTAGAATAAAAATATTTCTTCGAACACTATGGAGAGCACAAATCTATGATAAGAAGAACACAATTCCCCTCCCTTCACACCCATTCATTAAATTGGCTTCCTTCTTTATGAAAATGGACTCGGCAGCCACTCGTGCGCAATTATCTTTAATGATTTTTAATATTTTCCACCTGAAATCTACCAATCCAGGGCGAGTCCGTTGATGTTGGAACACAGCTGAGTCATGTGATGTAAAGTGTTCATAAGCTCTCGATCTCATGGTTCTGTCTGTTTGATCTATGTAGCATTTTTGCCATTGTTGGCATGTTATTCTGGATATGCATGACTTCTTATTACAGCAGTTCGGAAATGATGCTGATGCACATGCCCTATATAGGTCAAACAAACAGAACCATGAGATCGAGAATTTATGAACACTTTGCATCATTTTTGCTCCTGATCTCCGCATTTGATTTCTTTGAAAATGGTGAATCTGATTGTTGACTGTCACAAATAACTTAGCGTGTAGATTAATAGATGGCGTACATGTTCGACAAAAGTTTCGAAGCAGAGTGTGTGACAGCTTTCAATGCGTAATTTGAGATTTCATCAAATTTCAAATTAGTTTAGTTAATATTGTGCTATGGATTCAAAAAAATCTGATGGCGCCAATTAGTCTATTGTTTTGTTTATGATGAATGACAGATGTTTGTTCCTTTCAAACTTAAGCAAAGGCAGTAGAGAATGCAATGTTTAATTCCATGATAAGATTAGCAGACGCTTGGATATCTTCCCTGAAGATTCTAAATTTTCTTCTCGAAGACTCTCAAGAATCGCATTTTAGCCTCCAAACGTTTTGATTTTAAGATAATAATTTTCTTACTCATTCTTTTTTCTATTTGTGAAAATTACATTACTTTGAATGAAGCATCTTTCATAAGTGTTGATCACTCAGATAGAAATGATAATGCATTCTGTCTTTCAACATAGAGCTTCTGGTCACAGCTACTTTCCTTATCATGGGACAGGTCCTTATCACTTTGATCACACAGAGTCCACTCTTCCGTAAAAATGCAGATTTCAGTAAATCTAGGGATGAAATAGGTAATTCCTGAGATAGAAGCAAATATAATATGAGAAGGTAGGGGGCTGAGGTATGGAAACATAATTACCGAAGATTGTCCTTTTTTACGATCAATATTTTGATGGAAAATCTTCCGCTCTCAGAACGTGAATTTAAGTATATGGATAAATGAAAAATTTTATGTGCATTTTATCTTCTTCAGCGCTCCAGATGTTTGGATATGCTGCAGTACTATTTATTTAAAGGTGGTCAGCTAAGTACTATTTGTTCGCTGCAAGTGAATAGGTGAATTTTTAATTTGAGTAGCGTTTATATTCGACAAATACACATGAAGTACTGTATACACTTGATTAGAGGTCTGAAAATAGTCACTTGAATATCGGTCTGAATTCGTACATCTAGACTTAATTTTGCAGAAGCAACAAATTGAACAATTGGTATTTCAGTTGATGCTGTTGGATGAGTTTTAAACACATGAACTGTTAGTAGCCTAATATGTAAAAACCGTAATTTTAGGGCACTCAGTTTCATACCTAATAAATCTGGCAATCTATCTTTGAAATAATTGCTGTTTCACCTGACACCCTTTGCAGTACACTAAGTAAAGCACAAGCACATGAAGCTTCACCTCGTAATACGCCTTGTTTTTTTGATGCACCATGTATGTCCAACTTGCAAAATTTGACGTGTTCAGGAAACTCTCGTAAAACTTTCCTCAAAAAGTCTTGACTTTGTTCGATCCCTGGTGGGCTTCTTGTGGCGTAGTAAAATTGCCTTGCTTGCATAATGGAAAGATGTTTACGTACTAGAACAATTTAAGCACTTACTTCAGTTGAGGACGCATTTTAATATCCTAAATAACCAAGTTTCTCAATATAAAGCCAATGGTAATTTAGAGGAGTTGGGTTGACTTCTGCTACCCGAAGAATGATATCATAATCATGTTATGACATCGTTATCATACTTTGATAACTATAAAAAAATAATGTGTACTTCTTTTTTGGCTTTTTTCACATCTCTTCCAGATTTTGATAGCACATTATATCAAACATGCAGCAGTGATGATATGTATGGTGAAGAAGTACAAGTAGGCCACAAATATCAGCGATGAAATAACCCTATTTAGAAAGTGTAATTTGACCTATAGTGCATAAGTTCATTTTCACTAAGCTCTTGTCTTTTATTCATTATTACATATATAATTAATTGAATTCTTTCTATATGGAGTTATCCTGAAACAATGCTCATGGTTGAGGTTGATTGATGGTTTCCCGTCTCTTCATTTGTGACCTCATTCAACTTGATTTTTAAATCAAGATGCAATTTAAGGCTACCATTTGTTATATTCGATTGATGCTAGCTCCTTCAATAATTGGAAAAACACAAACAGGACTCAAAGCAAACTTGAAGAGCTTCTCTGCAAACAAAACATGAAGCAGTTTCTATTACTTGCGTTTTTAATTACTGTTTTTTGGTTGCCGACGGCGCTATACGAACTTATCAGATTTCCTCATCTCAAACACAAGCAAGAATTTCTGATGCGCGCATATATTTGTCAATGATGATCAGATAAACAATTTCTTCTAAGCTCTACATTATCTTGACAACGAGTTATTCAAACGAACATCAATTCCATATATATCCCTCTCATTATCTGTTGTACCTCGTAGTGTCTTGTTCATAGATCTTATGAAAATCAATATGCGCTTCAAAATATCGAAATACATGTACGGTACACGTAGGTCGTGAATTCATTCGTTGTTTCCCGTTATAGAAGTGATCAAATAACTGCCTTGAATCTGATTATATAATTCACACGCATTCAGTTGTAAAGAAACGTAGTGCATGGACATATATTTAACCAGTCTTATGGACCCAAAAGAACGTTCTACCAAACGTTGGTCAACGCATATTTTCTTAAAGTTAAAAAGTAAAGCTTTTTACGTAGTACAAATTGATAATCAAAATTAGTTCAAAGAAAATTACAAAACATTGAGACTTATTAAAAGTTAACTCAATATAATCGAGTTATGTGCCTATCCTGTGCATCATTATCGAACAGGTAGAAAAGAAAGCAGTTCTTATGCGAGAAAATATCACTTGATCCTGAGATACTTTCCCTTCGTATTGCATGTTGATTACAATCGGAGTCATGCGGGATATGGAAGAAATTTCTCTTCATTGTTCCCTTCATCGCACCATGTTCTGATGTTTCCAATCTCTGACTCAGTACTGCAGGATCGCTGGGAAAGTTTTGGCCGATTAACAAAACAAACAGTGACTTCTCATCTCTTTGAAAAATGAAGTGATCATTCTGATGTGCACGCCGTTTATTTTTGTTAATAGCCGGCTTCATCCTTTCCTACGGTTGACAGCAAATTCCAGCATTTGAAACTTCCATGAGCCTTCCATGAGCATCCCAAAACACGGTCATCGTGTGCTTATTTTCGGTCATGGAAGTATTCCACTGAAGTCACAGTGTCAGCAGCACCAGATGTAACCCAAGATCGGCTTTGATAACAACATCGGTCGTTCTTCATTAAACACATCCACGCTTCATCAACTGTCATCAGTCGGATGAGAAAATTGTTGTATTGGCACCATAGAATTAGACCGGTCGTCTCTTCTTCTGTCTGACTAGAAAGGAAGCATTGGAACATGTAACGTAATTGAATGAAATGGCGCAATCTGTTGAATTAATACCATAGAAATCGAGCAATGAGCAGTCAGTTCAACATTAGACACGCCAAATTGAACGAGGTTTCACTGATTGTCATCAACCAGATAACACAGCAAAGAGACACAATCGGTGTCAAGTTCTACAGAGAAGTCTGTGAACGTTTTTTCGTGCGCCTGCTAATTTTTTTAATACTGATAGAAATTATATTATCGAGAAAGCTTTTACGCAATGATCTGAATTCTTCGAATCTGAAGGAATCATAGCATTCGGATAATTTTGAAGGAATTCACAGCAATCCGCAAGCGACGCACGACTATTTTTCCTATCTCTGCAAGGTATCAAAAATTTCCTTTTGTCCTGTTAGTAAGTTCCTGCATGTGTCATTGTTTTGAATCAGTTTGCACTTCTAGCAAAGTGATGCGCTTAAACAACCTAATTCTGTGGTTCGCATACTGTCCGTCTTCGCAACTTGTCGACGTCAGTCAGACGGTGTGGAATCAATGAATTCACAGTGGCAGTTTCAGCATTGACACCAATTTCCACAGCCATTGTGTGAGTGGTTGAATACTTATTCACTGCAGCTGTACATTCAAGAATCTCATCGTCTATTTTTTATAATGGGAGGCCGGATCTATGCGAGCCTTGGACGACATAACTGCATCATTTTGGCGTGTGCTGAAAGAGACCTGTTGATTTTCTCCGAGAACTGTTGATCTCAGTTTTTCTCGACGCTGTCTGTCAACGTCAGATATCAACGCGTTATTGATATCCAATAATAGCAACACATATTTGATCTGCATGTGCTACTTGTAAATTGACTAGTTTGTTATTTGTTCTATCTAATGCATACAATAGAAAGGTAAAAAAGAATAGAAACGAACACTTGATTAACAGGCTATCTTTGATCTACCTACGATTAGTTTGCAATTGATGGGTCCTATTGAATTTACATTCGATCTGACATGCTACAGAGCGATTGTCTAGTGTTATATTTGGTTTGAATAGGTGTTACATTTGAACGGGAAAACCTATATTTCAGCTTTCATTCAATTCGCCACAATCAATCTCAAAGAATGCACAAAGAATCAAAGTAAATGTAGACATGATCTCTGGACTTTCATAGATGACTGCTGTATAATGTATAATAGAATAGCAGCTCTTGAGACTCCATTTCCGAATTTCACTTTCTTGTTTAAACCTTCCCTGTATTTGGAAAATTGTAGAGTTTAATGATCTTCCTACAATAATGCATTAGGTCCTGTTGTCATTTGCACCTATAAAGATCAATCTCGAATTCGCTTTTGATTCCTTGAGATTGCTATCATTGACGAATAGGTGATCGGAAGTTTTTGTTTATTGTTATTCTTTAATTAGTTTCTTATCGAAAGTGGGAGTGATTTTGAATTTTCATTTCATGTTACCTTAAAGAGTCTGTACTCATTGAAAATGAATGAATTAGATAGAACTATTTTTATCGACAAACTCATTTTGCTTGGATAAGTATTGTGTGGGTTGCACGTTTTTGCTGTGAGAGGAAGCCAATTTGTTGTAGGATATGAATGAGAGGAGATCTATATTTGTGCATCTTTTGTCTTCCATTGAATTAGACTTAATTAAATTGCGATGCCTTGTCAACCCCTCTAAAATTCCTATTTCCACTTTAAGTGGCAAATCTTTTCCATTAGATCGATGACTTGCTTGTAGTATTGAAACTCATAAAAGCAGGCTGTGCACCATGATTGTTACACATCCCATATGGAGCGATTGGATGATAATTAATGGATATTGGCTATTCTCGGATTTGGGACTGATTATAAGTTTGAGACGCTTTGAATTTTTTTGATTTTTTTTCAAAATCCCTCAACAGTCCTCAGTCTGGTTGAAGCTTCTCACCCACTCCACTGTTTGCGATGCTCTGTGCTTCGCCAGCTCAAATCTCGTGAAAAGCTTGTTATCTTATGATTCCAGAAATTGGAATCACTTTTAATGTAAAGGATTTTCATTTCCTAGATAATGCACCTACCATATAATAGCGAATTGCAAATGAGAGATTGGAAAACCACATGTGTTAAGTAATAATGAGGTAACCAATAGCCGGTTTAGTACCAAAGCATATAATTCCCATTAACTAAAATCACTGAAGCAATGTTTCAGTAAATATACAATAACTATATAATCGTTCGTTATAAGGGAATTTAGGCACACGTATATATTTGTCACAATGATTGTTCCTATCACGCCTGTCGGAGATTAATCGATGCTACTGCCGATCCATCAAAATATTCCGATCATTCGAATTGATATAATGCAGCAAATATAACGGACACGTTATCGCACCTATCTTTCAAAATGTTCAATTGCAGATTCCCGAAGTTAAACTCAAATTCTTCTTAGGAATGTGCATTAAATGTTAAATTTTGAAAGTGGAGTAGTTGCTAGTTCTAGATCGTCGAATGCAGTTGAGCAATAAAATGTCTACATGTACTGAAATTGGATATATTGCTTGAATTTCTAAAAGTGCGCGGTCGGGGTGAGTGAGTGCGGTCGTGGAATCAAGGGTGTGCTGCTGTATTTTATTGACTTTATAGTTTTCATTTTCTTTTTCGATATTCGTCAGTCGATTCTGTGTGACGTAGTCGAATGACATGTTGCTATACTTTCTCGCTACAGAATAAATGCTGCCACCATTCTGTCAACAATTATGGAGCTATTAACTGTCGATATCACTTAGAGATGACTTCTGCCTTCACTCGCGTTCTTTTCTTATCATCAGCTTGGCCTGGCGAAGAAAGTGCGACCTCGTCTCCACCACTCACTTCTGTTCGATTCCTTGGTCAGCCGAGTGTCAGGTAGTCGAAAGTGGAAACTTGTTTCGTTGATTTCAAATCGCATGTGTTTTCAAGGGTGATTTTCCAAAAGAATTTGTATGATATGCCGATAGGTATAGAGCCTGAAAATAATAGTGCTTCAGTGCAACACCAAAAACTAATGAAGTGCTAAAATATATAAATGAATATAATATTAAAGTGAATCGCAAATGATCATCGCATGGTGAATATTATCATGTTGTGTATTAAGTTAATTATCAGGCTGATACAATTACGGAAGTGAAATTGTGGAGTACATGTTTATGTTTCCAAGAAATGGAAGTGTTTGTTAAGTATATTAAAATGAATTGGAACATAATGCGAATTAATCTGATGCAATTGTGAATTTGAGGTTGCTTTAACCTCCAATCGCATTTTTATTGGTCATCATGCAAAGTACAATGAAAATGCATATTTGTAAGTATGGCTACAGTGCACTGGCAAATACGCGTGCGTTTGATGCAAGGCAAGCTTAGATTTGATATAGCATACTTATTACAGACCCTTCACGACAAAGTGACGGTCAGAATAACGTAGCACGCTGTATGTGATTGGTTGAGTTTCTGAAATTGTAGATCCAGCATCTTCATGTCGTCGAATAATCATGTCAGCAATTCGTACTGACCCACGGTGAAGTTCCTGCATGCTATTGAAGTGCATTTCATGTTTATTAATGCTGACTATTTTAGCAGAGGAAGGAAGGCATCAACGAAGGGGTCCTGATCCCTTAGTACCTCCGTAGCTAATCGCATGTTTTGGTGCACTTACCCCCTTTTAAAGTCGGCGCACCTATGATTACAAAAATGCACGAGAATTAACGAAATAGATCGAGATGTACATGTACGAGATCTGCATCTGTACTGCCAATTAGTTACCAGGAACAGATAAAATGCTGAAATCAAAACTAAAGGATTAGAGTTAGTTAAAGGATTAGAACAATGAAAATTGTCTCATGTTTGACAAATTCATGGATTAGTTAGAATGACTATTTCAAATTGTGGTTGGTGTTGCCTCTATGTTGACAACACCGCAACTCCAACATTCTTGCTCATTCTTGCAAGTAAGCAATGGGTTCGTTTTTCAAAGCTAGCTTGTATATATTCCGGGAGCTAGCGTGAAGTTGTGCAGGGAACGAGGTAGTACATAAAACTTTCACATAGCATAGTACACCTCTAACCTACTGCAAAACTTCGCGTCTGCCGGATCAGATCATTTGCTTTTCAGAAATAGAGAGGATAACACAATCCTATGTATTTCCAGTGGTAAAATTGTGACATTTAAGGTGTTGACTCCATTTTTTCGAATTTTTGCTCATAAAAGTTACACAAATTGGTATTTTTACACAAACAGACACTTTTCGTTAAAGTATATCAACAATTTTCCTGAAATTTCCATGTTAAAATTTGCAGTTACACCAACGAAAAGTGTCTGTTTGTACACTTTACTTCATCCTCTGTCACTGAATGATAACTCATTTGAAAGATCATGATCTGTAGATGATTTCTATAATAACCAGTTCAACAAAATACCAATTTGTATAACTTTTATGAGCAAAAATTCGAAAAAATGGAGTCAACACCTTAAATGTCACAATTTTACCACTGGAAATGCATAGGATTGTGTTATCCTCTCTATTTCTGAAAAGCAAATGATCTGATCCGGCAGACGCGAAATTTTGCAGTAGGTTAGAGGTGTACTATGCTATGTGAAAGTTTTATGTACTACCTCGTTCCCTGCACAACTTCACGCTAGCTCCCGGACTAATAGTAAAAGAATTAGATAAGCATGCGAATTCATTTCAGTGAAAGTGCTGTCGGTGTAGTTATTAAATTTATGAATAAGAAATATCAGAAACATACGATAGCTCATCAAAATTCTATGAGAGTTTGAAATAATAACAGGAAGTCACTAATTACAATAGAAATATCAATTTCATATCTGCAACTGATGACTTCCTGCAATTTAACTTCCTAGATGAGAGGGAAAGTGAATGAAATCAGTATTTACATAATAATGCATCATTGCGTCATTGCATCATAGTGGTTACCAGTGTGATGTGATCTTCAATTGACGGTCTCTACCAATCACATGTATATGTTTCATGCTTGATGAGTGGCATAATTCATAAGCTGTGACTTTGGTAGCCGCTATGTATTACTCTGATCACCAGCTATTCATTGAAACATCCCAAATTTTCTATGATCATTTTTCAATAGCATTAAAATTCACTATCTACGAGCTATGGAAATATGTTGACTTAGGTTGAGCTGTAAATGATGGATATAGAGTTCCTCTTTTGACGGATAAAATGTTTAAGTAGTTTGTCAAGGTCATTTTCAAGGTGTACCTTTTTTACATGAGCAATGGGCATGTGCTTCAGTAAAGAATTTTCTTTTTCATTTCATTCAGTGCGCACAGTGCTTTTAATATTCGATCACAACAGATAACTGAAAAGCTCTTAGGGCACTGATGTCGCAACAGATCAATAATTGTTACATCAACGCAGTAGGGCCTCCGACCAAGCGAGGTAAACCCCAATTGGCAAAAGTGAGCAACCAAGGGAGGGCGGCCACAACCGCGACCAGCAGTGTTCATCCGGAACTTCAATAATTTGTCACTATCTTTTGTGGTGTCCCATATTGCTGGGCGACTTTTTATTTTTATCGTAGACAACTATTGCGATGACATTGTTCGCCAACTTCTCGCCTTTCCCGCAAAAAATGCGTGTAGCATTTAGTCAAATTGTAGATGAGATAATGGAAGATATAGCGTGGTCGACATGACAAGGAACTCTAAGAATGCTTTCTTCCACTGATTGTAATGCACTTTATGATCGCTGCGCTTTCTCGGTTGCCTGTGCATGGCTAGCTTTTTTAGTGGTCGCAGCAGCAAAGTGTGCGGACATTACAATAAGTCCTTATATCATCTGTGGTGAGAAAGCAACAAGTCGCCTAGTGCATTTCTTCTTCTTCAGCCGCTTTCAGTCCACTGCTGGATGAAGGCCACTACGCGATGTCGCCAGTCTTGTTCCTCGCGCATCCATGTTTTTCCTGCCTTTTAGTTAGACTGTCTTCCCAACGCATTCTCTGTCGTCCTCTTCTTCTTTTGCTGTCCCTCGGATACCATTCCGTTACCAATTTTGTCCAACGCCCATCTTGTCTTCTTGCCACATGTCCAGCCGAGCTCCACTTCAATTTTATTGCAGTCTCCAGGACGTCACTTACTCGTGTCTGTTGTCTATTCTATGTGCTCTTCCTTTTATCTCGTCTCTTAGTCTTCAACAGTGCTCTTTCCATTGCTCTTTGGGTAACTTGAAGTTTATTTCTATGTTCCTTGATTGTCCTCCACACTTCGCATCCGCATGTCAACACAGGGAGAATGCGCTGATTGAAGGTTTGTCTCTTAAGGCACTGTGGTATGTCACTCTTGAATATATCTTTTGCACGATTAAATGCTTGCCATGCTTGCATACATCACCTACTGATTTCTTAGCGATGTTGCTGCTCATGCTTACTAAGTGACCAAGGTAAATATATTCTTGAACCTCTTCGATCTGCACGTTGTCGACACTCACCGGTTCCGAGATAACACTGTTGCTTTTCATGATTTTCGTTTTGTCTACATTTATTCTTAGTCCTCTTTTTTACTGGCAAGTGCTAACTCATTTATCATTCTTTGAAGAACATCCATATTTTCTGAGAAAATAGCAATGTCGTTAGCAAATCGCAAATGACTCAAATTCATGCCATTAATATTTATGCCTCTTTCTATCCAGTCCAAAGACCTCAAACATCTTTAAGAACCGCCGTAAACAGTTTTGGGGAGATTGTATCACCTTGCCTTACTCCCCTAGTGACACTAAGAGGTCTACTATCTTCTTCCATCTTGATAACAGCTTGACTTTGACTGCAGATCGCCTTCAATCACGTAAACAGGCTCGACTTCTTGGATTTCTAATGCTTTGAAAACCTCTTTGTGTTCTACCGTGTCAAACGCCGTCTGAAAGTCTATGAAACCCATGCACAATGGCTAGCCGTACTCATTGCATTTTCAATTAGCTGGTCCACAGCATGCATATGGTCAGTTGTAGAATAGTCTTTCCGGAATCCAGCTTGTTCTTTGCTTCGGTTTTCGTCCAGCATTTTGGTGATCCGGTTGCAGATGATCTTTGTAAACAGCTTGTACATACTAGTATGTAGCAATAGCGAAATTGGTCGGTAGTTCTTCAGGTTCTTCTTGTCACCTTTCTTGTGGAGCAGTATGACAGTTGCTGTTTTCCAATCGTCTGGTATCCTTTGATCAATAAGAATTTGGGTAAATATTTTCGCGATTCTATCCGCTATTTTGTTTCCTACTACTTTGAGTAAGTCGACTACTAAACCATCATGTCCTGATGCTTTCTGATTTTTCATTGAACGTAAAGTGTGTTGTACCTCACTTGGCAGAATAGGGGTGACACCATTCTCCAGAATTGATTGTCATGTGTTAAGCTGGATTTCGCATGGATTGTATAGGCTTTCATAAAATAGACGGCATTCTTCCAAATTTGTTGTCTATCAGAAACCACATTACCTTGTATATCTATTATTGCTGTTATCACATTTTTATCCATATTCAAAGCCTTTTCCGCTTTTCTGTAGTCTTTGTTCTTTTCAATATATTTCCGAACAAAGTTTTGTATTGTAACGAGGTATATCATTTCTTAATTCTCTTCTTGCCAATTTGCACAGTTCCGCATCTTCCACTTTGTTTCTGTCTGATAATGTATTGAGTTTGAAATCTCTTCTTTGTTGCATTAACAGTTTAGTTTTTTTGATGACAGTTTGTCGTTCATGTTTGTGTTCTGCTTATTTTTGACTATTGACTTCGCTGTTTCCATCACTATCTTTGTGAAGTGATCATACTCTTCAATTTCATCCTGTGTTATTTCATTTTCTTGCTCCGTTGACGCATCAAATCGGTTTTTCAGAGAGATCTTGAACTCATTGGCTTTCTCTTCGATTGGTTCAATGTTTATTCTTGATTCCATTTTATTTACCAGTTTGACTCTTTCAAATTTCCTTCGAACTTGACTGCAGCTCTTAGAAGACGATGATCTTCACGATCTTCACGGCGTTAACAACCTCGGCGTTCTTGATAGTTTCGAGTCGATTTGTAAGTATAAAGTCAATTTCATTTTTTGTGTTCTTATCTGGACTCATCCATGTCCAGCGTCTGTTCTGTTTCTTTAGAAAGTAGGTATTTGCAATACACAAACTGTTCGCTTCCGAAAATTTTAATAGTTTTTTACCTCTCTCGTTGTGACCTGGAGTTCCAAACCTACCAATACTTGAGAACGTTGAGAGCGTCTGTTCTGTTTCTTCAGAAAGTAGGTATTTGCAATACACAAACTGTTTGCTTCCGAAAATTTTAATAGTTTTTTACCTCTCTTGGTCTGACCTGGAGTTCCAAACCTACCAATACTTGAGAACGTTGTTTCGTGTTCAGCTAGTACTCTAAGTTTTGCATTGATATCTTCCATCACCATGGTATAGAATGCTTTTTCTTTATTAATCGCTTGGAAAATTGTATCATTAACTTCCTCAACATCCTCGTCTTCGTAATTTGTCGTGGGAAAATATACTTGTACGATTTTCAGTTCATGTAGTCTATTTATGCGGATCCTTAAACACGGAACTCTGTCACCTAGGGATTCGAAGCTTGATATTCTGTTGATCATTGACCTGTTGACGATGAACCCGGTTCCACTACCTCCCCGGCCATTGCCTTTGGAAGTAAACAATGCGCTTTCTGATTTCAAAACCAACGCCGTGTCTTCTCTTCTTGTTTCCGCTAGACCGATGATATGCCACTTAAGTTCTTCTTCCAGCTCTGTAACTCTGTCTTCTCCATTTAAACTCCTGCAATTGAAAATAGCCATGTAATCCGCCTATTGCATTTCACCGGTGTTCAAACATATAATAGTGGATATTATGTATCTTACATATGCTGTATAATATTTGGGCACTTTCAAAACGTTTTAGAGTTGAATTCGAGTCACAGTTTTGGACCGAGATAGCCCGGTGACCCGAGCCGGATTCAACCATGAAGTTTTTATGAGGATTATCCATTATCCAGGCGGATGATCGAAGAAAATTGCCTGGCGATTGTGTTAATCTCCAATGGCATGCTTTTAGATTAAGCTTAATAGTATCAGCACATCGCAGTGATATGCGCTTTTAAAACGATGTTTTTAAACTATTATCAAGCATGCTTAATACATTTGATAGTATTCGATTTTCACTATTTCACTTTACGTTTACTCGTTGGCTATTTTCTTTGCGTCAAATCGCACTTAGATTGGCAAAGAGAAAACGATTTTTAACATAAAAATAATAGCACTTTCCATGAACTCCCGACTCATGGACACTGTGCAATTTTCAAGGTCTATCGCACTTTTTGAAACGACTAGTTCTTATTGGTGTCTGATAAACCTCATTGAAATGAGATGAAACTGTAAGAATCCCACTCATTCATATTTCCAATCCAATGAAATTATAATAATAGACTAGAATGTGCAAAATCTAATGTATTGCTATCTATTGAATGTGATACTATTTTGATGTCAAAAATAATTTTCTTTTTTGCCAATTCAAGGCCATTATGTGTAGCACCAATTACGATCGATATCGTGCAAAGATAGCATTCCTTGTTTATAGAACTGTTGAACTTGTGACCTAATATAAAGGTTAAAATGTCGAAGATCATCAAACTAAATTTGGGACCCCACGCTTCGATGATCCTGCAACATATATTATTCTATTACTAATTTATCTAATTGGATGTAGATATCAACTGTGCTCAAATTGCATACAACAAACATGTATGGGTTTGCAATTATGATTTCTGTGTTTTAAATTTTGATGGTGTTAAGGCTCGAAAACCACAATTTGACGAATCGAAGAAACATGTTCGAATTGATGTTTGAATCTTCTTTCGGAATAGTTTTCTTGAATAACTGACGACTTTTGATTGCTTTTTGACGCATTTCTAGCATTCGATTCATAATAGTGATATGGAAGTTGTTATGAAGTTAATGTATTTAAAACATTTTGCCAGAAAATTGTAACTGATTGCGATTGAGGTTTATATGAGATAAAAGACAAAATAAATCAAATAACATAAAAACTCTAGCATTTTCATTTGCTTCCTCTTATACGGCATAGCATTATTGCTATATTGTGCATGATGTTATGTGATAATGCAATATCGCTTCACTGATTGTGGTATCAATTCCAATTAGCGAGACAAAAGAAAAATGACGTTTTTTGATAATATCGTTTTCATCAAAGGAATAAAGGCTATTTTGGGAAGATGCAAGACTTCGTGAAGCTCCAGGTTCCATTTACTGCTTACATATATTTCAAACGTATTGTTTGATCATCATGTAATATGATACATCGAAAAGGGTATCACCTGATTGCCATTACAGCCCATTAATTATTTCCATCAATATCTTCCACTTGAGATAACAACAAGAAAAATAGATGTTCTTTTTCACAAACATGGCAGGTCACTCAATTATCACAGAAAGTCGAATATCAAAATCAAAGAAAACTGATCTGGTTTCTCGTTGGACCACTCATTAGACAAAAATGTTCGCAAGTGAAATGCGTGCATTTGGATTTTTGTGAAAGATTTGCACTTTATAATGCATTACATGTTGAGGTAGATCATCTCCCATTTTCATTTTTTTCTTGGGTCATCCAATGCTGACAACGATAATAATAATAACAATATTCTTTATTTGCTCCACTTTAACTTTCGGTGAGCGCATGTATAAACTGAGAGTTACGCAAACCGCCGGTAAAATCTGACAAATCGAGAAGTGTGATAAAAGAGAAACAGTAGGAAGTTACAGAGGTCTAGCAAACCGAATAAACGACGAACTATATAATTATCATCGGGACTATCAAAGTCGTCAATTAAATTGGTCTGCTGGAATAGTCTCAATAGCTTTTAGTCACACCTTGTATATCGTTTCGCGCGCAAATGGAGGTCTTACATGCAGAGGATTGCGAGCTGTTGGAGTTCTTTCGGAGAAGATTGACCTTAAAGGACTACCATTGATTGCCTCGAAAAGGCGACGTCAGGTCTTCTCCCTGGCATTTAAGATGTCACAATTATGAGAGATACCCATCATTCTGATGAATCTCTTTTCGATGGAAACAATTTTCTGAATAAGGTAATGAAGCATGTTGCAAAACATGGAGTTGCCATATAATACAATAGAGTGAATGTAGCAGATGCAAGCTGATAACAAAACATCTGGTGGGCAACCGCATCTTCCTAACTGCTCCAACGATGCAAACAATAATGATAATCATATGCCTCGGTCACATCCTATGTGGATTATCGCATCAATTGGCATTCTGGTCAATGTTTTTGTACTAGTTCTACTGAGAAAGATTCACGCTGAAAGCTCGGCAATGCGAGGAAGTTTCAAAATGCAAGCAATATTCAGTAAATGAAGTGACATTTTGTGCATTTATTGTCATTGCTCAATTGATACAAGAGATCGCAGTGAGCGACATGCTACAAGAACTTTGTGTAAAAAGTGCTCTTAAGATCGGCAGCTATTTATTTACAGCAGCTCAATCTTCAAGATATCTTTGCATTGTCAATATCTCATTTCAAAGATTTGTAGTCATATGTATTATGTCATATGAGTACAAGCGGTGTCTTGCTTCGCAGATAGGCAATCAATTTAGCGAATGTCGGCATTACTGTAATTTCATTCCCTTTTTCAATATTATCAATGTATCGCATGTTCCCTTGAAAATCAACATTCATCATATCAAATTGTGCTGCTGTTGCAGCGCTCTCAGAAAGATTCAATGGGTTTAGCTGCTGTCACCAATTTGCTAGCTTTTTTACTAGCTACCAATTTACTAGAAGAGATATCATACCAATTATTCTGGTCCTCATTTTCATGGTACTGAGCAGCATTCTCTTGCGAAAATTGACACGTAATGCGAATGAGGCCAGTCAGCAATTATCACATGGCGAAGACGCTTTTAAATCAGTGTCAGCTGCCTGTACTTGTTTCATTTTCTTAGAATCTGTGCCTGTTTTTTGTCTGATCGCTTTTGCAAAAGTGAAGGAATCATGTCCAATTGGCGGTGAACTTAGTTTTGCTTTTAAATTGATAGATTCTGTTGCGAATCTTTTTATTTATGTAGTCAAGGAAAAAGAAATGAGAGGCATACTGAAATCCTGTGTACGTCGTTGCATCAGACGATTGTGTGGACAGACGATTGCATCAGAGCTGCTTTGATGAAAATGATTCACAACTCATTCACATATAGGCTACCGTACAGTTTAAATAGCCAATGTTCGATTGTGGTGCATCTTTATAGTAAAGATGAAGTAAAATCGATATAATATCTTCAGATTATTACCTGATTCAGATGTTGTTGATCATGGTTTTCCTTTTGAGTTCTTTTTTGCCAAACAGTTTGCTACCAATAGTCGAAAGCATGAAATGTTCAATATTTTTAATGCTGAAGTATTTTTGTTTTTAGATAATAACCGCTTGCAATTTATCCCTGGGGACCAAAGTGTTTGAGTGGTTGTATACTAAATAGACAAAAACATGCTTGAAATTTACAAATATGTCCTTGTGCTCGAGATATCATAACACTTCATGGAGACATTGTCATTGTCACACACTAGGTGCATTGGTTTCCAGGACTTCTGCACAGCCAGATAATCAGTGACTAAACAGCCAGTCAAAACACTAGGACACTCTCAAGAGATTTTTCATCCGCTTTGAAGAATAAAAATACGTGTATCTACAAATTACAGGGAAGCTAAAAAAACAATGTGTGCTGGCGGACAAGGATCAGGTCCAGAACGTTGACATATTATGCGGGTTGAGAAATCTTAATATCACCAGATGTGCTCCTCTCTAGTGCTCAGAGACTTACAATTCTCTTGAATGAATCGGCGACTCTTGCCTCGACCGGGTTCTGAAATTTGTTACAGAATTCTTTGAAATTTGGTTCTGAAATTTGTTGACAGAGTCAGAAATCATTATACTGTTTCCATGTAAAATGCATGTTAAATGTTTCCATTTGATCATTCTCCATCGGACGTGGACCTATCTTCGTTACATCTGAATTGAAAACCTGTTACACAGTCAATCTTTGCTGTCGAATCATGAAAATGATGACGGCTCTCATCTTGAGCATTAATTCATTTCCAGTTGTCCACATAGGTCAAGTGCAACCAGTCACATGCGATAACGTGCGAAAGCAGCAGGAATTCGCGTATCTCCTAAATCAATCGTTCACACAATTGACTAATCAGATGGCTGAATTAGTTGAGATCAAGGGATAGTGAAAGTGTCGACATCAGACATAACCACAATTGGCAAGGGCGAATCACGATGGCTTTACTTTTATGCGTTTAAATTTATAGAAACTGGATTGTTGCTTCGACTGTTGTAGTGTTGACCGCTGATCTAATACCTGACAATCAGCTCTCAAGTGTGACCACACTTCGAAGCGCCAGCACAGCTATGAGCCAAAGATAGAAACGAATTAAAAATCTTTTATTTTTAGAAGTAGTAGCCGAAGAAATTTCATTTTGCTATAAGAACTTTATTGAGTTACCATACATGTTCCAGTCGATCTGACCATCATCAGTGGCAAATTAACAGTGAGCTTAAGAACATAGTGCTACATTTTAAACTCAATTTCTATATACCATCATACAGTACTTAATAAGCTTATTCATAGGCTCATTGTTAATTTGCCACTGATGGTCACACGACTGAAGCATGCACGGTAACTCAATAAAGTTTTCATAACATAAAGAAATCTTAAAATCATTTGCTGATTGACGACAGTAGCATGATTCTTACAGTTGATTAGTACAGTTCTGAGAACAGCTCTCAGTCCACTTCTACCTGTAACAGTTGATTTAAGGAGTGGTTCGATATAATCAATTACCTTATCATTGCGTATCGGCCTACACAGGCATGATGTAATCAATATCAGTGGGTGAATTGCCACTTTATAGACAGGCAAAATATCATTCAGCATATGATACCAACAAAGTTTCGAAGAAAGCAATCGTACTTCGTCTGAGAATTCAAGGGCTCCAATGAACCCTATTTCGCTTTCTTCCATACTTCTAGTTACTCAACTGAGTGAAGCATGACAATTTAAGCATGAACCATTGATAAATCATCTAGCAGTGAAATATAAAATGTGGCTGGGAGAACCCCTCTCTCAGGTCTCTGACAACTAAACTCGACTCATCATGTCACTAGAACTGCACATTTATTTCAACTGACAAATTCTCAACTGAATATCTTCCCAAAGTTAATAATGTTTAAATTCATGTTATGATTATGACTAGACGCATTCTAGAAGAAATTTGTCTCTTGGCACATTAAGCATGTGTGATTTCTAATTCAAAAATGTTCCTTTGTATTCATTCACATCATTAACGCCCATTCCTTTGAACGCAAATTATGAAAGTTGTTAGTTACCTATTTCCTTCAATGAATGAAGTGTTAACTGTGAAATTCGTTGAAATACAATTATTCCGTTGCATATGTGCTAAAATCATTTACAGAGTACATGTCATAACCGTAAGAGACTTAATGATCCATTGTCTCGAGCGATGCAACCGCGATCTGTTGTTGAATTATTTTGTTTTTACTGATTAGCTCCCGGTTCTGATATATACTTCCTGTTGTGCCTTTATCAGATCAAATACATCCCGACATATTATTGTAGCAAAAGTGCCCTGAAGTAAATGTGATGACTGTCTGACATTTTCGGTGATCATAGAAAAGGTGAGGTCATTTCGTCATGCTTAAAAAGAAGTCCGCTGTATTAGAAGTATTTCAAATGGCATCCAAACAACGTCCATATGTGTTTGGCATGTATCGACACGAACAACTCCCCTGATTGGATGATTAAAAACAGCTTACCAAATGTCTTTTTGGTATCCATCATTCGTATGTGTTTGCCAGTGAGCGGTTGCAGTGTAGGTCCGATGCTATATTAATTTTTGAGACAATCAAGAGGTGTAAATGTGCAGTGCCATTTATAATTATATAATAAAATGAAGCAAATTTCAAAAAACTGTTCGTGTCATCTAACGACCACTAATGAATTTCATCATTGCGTCAGTAACCCATAGAACTGGAATGCTCGTAAATATACTTTTTGTCTATTGAAATTAAGATAGAATCTTTTCGAGCCACTTTGTTCGTACTAAGAATGTTGATCAAATCATGTGTGATACTCAAATTTTATGGAACAAACTTTATGAATTCATGGAACAGCCTATGTGACTTGATAGCCAGTCAATCGGTTGGCTTGCGGTATGTATAGATTGTGTGATTGGTCGCTACGGATATCATCCATCACTTTCCTTCATTTTGTGGTCCTTTACTGTGACATGAAAAATGGCTTATTGAGATCCATAAACAAGCAGTTTTTCAAATCAATCTTTGATGCTTTCTCTAATTTGTCTTTAATCAATGTATCCGATTGTCTCCCTGTATACAGATGTTTCGATTTTTTAGTTTTTCCTGGCATCAGTATTATATAATAATTTCGACATACGTTTAGAGAATTTATATTGATTAATTGATTACTCGCATTACTTGAGTTAGGCTATTTGTATTATTGCAAGCTGGCATCGTAAACCTACACGATTTATTGTCGTACCAACTTCAAATACCGTGGTATCCATTATCAGTGGCAATGAGGCAATAAACGGAAGGGAGTATACATGAACATACTCTCGACTTAAATCGATTATTGACACATTTTAAAAAGTGAAAGGTGACCTGGACAGTCGCAAGGCAAGAGTATAAATTAAATTCGCGAGGATTGTCTGTCATTAGACAGACATTGAATGAGCCACGCTTTTTAATTTTGTGTCACCTCATGATGGCCGTATCAAGGCGGACCGTGAAAAATAGGCCCGCATCCCTATTTCTGGTGCCGCTATGATAGACTTGTGTTGACTGGAATGTGCGTCCGGCTGGCAAACATATTTGAAGGACTGGATGACCGATGTGCGTGCTAGGATGTGCTGAGTACATACACTCTCCTGCTTATAATGTATGGAAAATTCATGTTATCCGTGGACCACGAAAACTCATTGTCTCAGCATTCAACATATTTCATTTTTCTTCAGCTGCAAAAGATTCTGTGCTTAATCAGCAATGATTCCTCTAACATTCGGCCGGCAAACATAGATGACTCCTGTGTCGCGGCTGACAATCAGAGGTAGCTGTTCAGTATTCTATCTGAAAATAAGATGTAATCTTCAATACTGTGACACACACTAGCAATCAGGAAGTAAGGAGTTCAAACCAAACCTCGATCCCAACTCACAAACATCGAAGTTACAAATAAACTGCATGTGCGTGTAAATACCCTGCCTACACTCAAAGCTGAGTACGAGACCGAAAATGTTGATGAGAGCCTGTAACTCTCATGACTTTCGCAGCTACGCTTTGTGATTGTACTCCGTCACAGGTATTTCCTCTTGCTTTCAGAAAAGATTCCGAAGCTTCATCGACGTACACATGGTTCCGTCCTGTCGTAGAAAGTTGGCTGCCTTTAACCAAATTCAAATTACTAAGGAGAATAGAACTCAGCGTAGAAGTTGACAAAATTGAGAAGGCAGATTCCAACACACCTTACTCCGCATCAGCAGTTGACATTTGCAATTGTCTGGGACAGGTAAGTGAAAGTGATAATGCTATGTTTAGCCAAACTTGTCAATGTAGAGCAGTATCTTAATTTACCTATCACACATAATCAAATATCTGAATACAGTACTCGCCGAATATAATAGCATACTTTACATTGACAATCGAACCATATACCGAATGGATAAGTATTTGCATACATGTATAAACAAACTCCGTTAAGTATTTATTTTGAATGTGGCATCCGTTGTAAAACTCTTTCAAACCAGATCGTTGCACAAACTTAGCCTATTTTGTTAAAATCAAGCATGCACTTTATAAATCACGGATAATGTTATTTCTATCAACCAGTCGTATGAAGAGAGAACAACCGTGGAGCGAGAATGATCAGTCTTCTGATACATGATGATGTATCAGTGTGCAGATATTAAAGAAAACTACAACGATTACAATTCACCACGCACACTCAACATAGAAATCTCACAGGCTTCTTTATTTTTTATTGGAAATTGAGAATTATTTAGTGTTATCCACTGTTGTTTTGGCATTGGCCCACGATTGATACTTCAAAATGGCCAAGGTTGTCTATCCATGCCTTCACTAATTCATGGACTTCTAGATATTACAGTTTTGGACCGAACACCATACACCTCTTGAGGTCGTATAGATGTCTACATTGACGTGTGAGAAATAGGAATCTCCGACGCAACGTATCAAGCCATAGATATCGAATCATCGGCAACACATGAAATACTGAATTCAAAATCAGTGCCAGTTCAGAGCTGTAATATCTAGAAGTCTATGACCAACTACGTGTTCGATAGAGTCGAATACTTAAAGAGGATTTTATTTTCTTAGAGCATGAGAATAAAGTGCTCTGTCTAATTTAAAGCATGTTTGCTATTTGAAAGCAGTGCTATATTTTCTCTTGGAAAATAAAGAATTGGTGAGGAAAATAAAGTACAGTTATCCTTGATTCTAGTTATCCGTAATTTGTCTTAAATTATCCTAGAAATATGATGCGGAGACTCTAATTTCACAATCCTAGATATATTTGAAGTATTGTACCACTAATTTCTATGATGAATTAGATAATTTCATTAGAAATAATTAGAAATAGAGCACAATTTTGAAAAATGCTCAGAATGGGAATGAAACATGCAGTAGATTGTAAATATTATTTGAAAAAGCAACACTCGCATAGCGAAGTCAACGCTAAGAGAGAGAAAAAAAAAGATTACAAATTGTATGCTTTTAGAATCACGGTATTTACTGAAAATTCGTGGCTTATGTTGCACTTGTTATCTTGGATGTCTTGCAGAATACGTCGCCAGAGATTTCTTAATTTTGCCATGCCTGCCGTTAACACCAATTTTCCTACGTATGAGTAAAACGTGAACGTCGTTCATCTCTAAAGTCTCATCATTGCTTTGGAACTCGAAATTTTCTCTGTCGTCGAGCATTAATTACCTACTTTATAATTCAATAAATTACTAAAATATTCTCGTTACTTGGCTGCCAATCTAATATTTTAGCAACTAAAAAGATCAATACTTCATGTTTGCAAAGATACGTGATATAAGATGACTAAAACTGGTGATTTTATGTTGAATCATGAACGCCATACATATTTAGTATCCGCTATCATCATTCGCAGGAATTTCTGACTCTGCAATCTGCTTAAGGCAATCTGAGTGAGCCTCAATGAAGATACATGCGTCGTGAAATAGGCCATACTACATTTATATATCCCTCTTCATGAAAGACAACTGGGTCTGGCTTATCTTGTTCGTCCAGGCAGGAGACAGCGCTGCCAACTGGTCACTATTGCTCACAATTTTTTCTCAAATTACTAAAAGTTGGTCACCAGCTTTATTGTATATTAAACCCTTTTACACCTGACGAAATTGTGGTCGCCCTATAAATCAGACAAAATTCAAGCCAATTTTGTCAAAATCAAATGTTTTGATCCATTCATCAAATTATCTAGGGCCTATTCATATTTATTCATTCGTTTACTTTACAAATTTCTGCTGGGAGAATAAACTTTCCTGTAAGAGCATTGTTCAGAAACCTTTTGGGGCATGGACTTGCTCCTACATGCATTGCCACTATTTAGTCTCCGCACTGGTCACTATTTAGCAACTTTTTCTTGCGCACATTTGGTCACTATTTTGACACAATTTTAGTTGACAACTGCAGCAAGGAGATCTTTCTTCAATTTTATTACTTATTCAGAAAAAGCGTTTTAAATTATTCATTGTGTTGGTTGATTATGATTGTGATGATCAAAGTGGGGATTGTTGCAGCCAGTAATTTCTTAAAGAGAGTTTAACGACTTATATGAGCAAATTGTACATTGGCGATGAACATTAGATGCGCAGACTGATTCAATCACTTTAACTTGCTTGTGCCACACTCAAGTTTATACTGTGCTCTTGAATGCATTTTACCGCTTTTAATAGCTTTTTGCGATATCGTAGGAAACTTTTTCATTTCTGCTACTTTTTAGATGTGGTAGCAACGAAAGAAATCAACATGTGTTCTCAATAGCATTTGCAAATCCATATAGCCATGTAGTATGATGCTTTAACAGAGCAAACTCAAACTCTTAGTCAATAATCGAATAATACCTAGCGAAAATGAAAATACAGTATTTAGACCAATGTTTTTCAATGATGTCACAATTTGAAAGCTGTATACTGACTTTTGTGTATGATTTCGAAGAAACATTCCAAAACTTTTCCATGATGTGAGATTGGTCTAACATGACGATTGACGATGTTGTCATACATTCCCTTATCCTGATGATGATGATTTACGATTTTTATCGATCATAGAATTAAGACTATGATTTATCACTTCCCAGAAATGATCAGCCATGACGGTGTTCTTAATTGATCTGTTAAGTGGGAAGTCCAGTAACTGCATGGAAAACGTACTTAAAAGACAATGAGCCAACAATATGCCATATCTTTTACTTATAGTCATGTAGCGCTTGTACCAGACGTCTGATTAATTTCAACTCTGAAATAGGCCTACAGATGATTCAAGGTAAGAGAAACATTAACGTGATTCTCAGAGCATCAATGTATTTATTTAGAAAACTTAAACACTGGAAGGCAAAGGATAACTAATGATATATCTGCATGATTTACTTATGTTTTATATTTCATGTACAACTAAAATTCCATTCAAACACAGCAGTGTTCTTCTCAATAATTAGTTTCTTGCTCACATTACAAAACGCGTGACAGATTCAAAAGATATTTCAATGTTGATTGAGTTTTCTGGTCATCTCAACCTTTGTTGAGTGGTAATAAATTTCATGCAAAGATGATGAAACGAAATTAGTTTTCTCATTTCAGGTGATGGAGGTGTGGCGGAAAATTAGATGGCCAGATGTGGCCGGTCGTTTGCCTTATATCACTTCTATCACGCAGGTAAGTTATTCGTATGTTGCTCGTTCTTCTCTCATCATTTTTTATTCTCACAGATTCTCAACGAATGTGGAACTGCGTATGCTGATTCTCTTCATGAAAAGCTGCGATTTGCGGGGTATTATGATGAGAAAGGACAATTCGATATTGCAGAGAAGGTACGGAAAATTGACAAATGCAAACAAAGGAATTTAAGACTATTTGTTTCTCCCTGATTATTCTTCCAATGACTGCTTGAAACTAAAAATAAGTAAATAATAATTTTTAGTATATTTCTTATTCATATTTTCATTTTATATTCCCATTAAGGGGATGGAGCATATACTTACTCCATGGGATGGAGGCAGGCATGAAATTTGAGATGCAAAAACTTCAGAAAATTGGGAGATTTTGATAGATTCCGGCACAACCTAACTGTGTCAGTTTTTGTCAGTCGGTCTTGATACGGTAATAATAGCATCCTAAAATTTAAAGACATTACTAGAACACATTGTATTTTAGGATTTTTTTTAATGTGAGGGCGTTTTCCCACCATTTCTTTTTCCACACCGATATTCTTAGATTGATATAAATTGACCACCCTTTTCTTTTTCCCCCTAGTTTATTTCTCCTTACATCATTAGTCCATAGGTACTTAAGCTCTTATTGTTAAATTGTATTATATGTGACTCAACCTAATTGAAAAAAGCAATTATCAGTGACTGGCGAAGCCAATTTTTTGAGAATATTTCTAAACAATTTGCCCGAAAAATGTAATGGCCGAATTCAAAAGTCATCATCATCAACAAATCGTTCATTGTGTCCTACTCGAAATTGATGATTTGAATATTTATGGCAGTCAGATAGTAGACACAAAAAATTGCTTAATGTCATTGGACATATCAAATTAAATCATTTGCGACTTTATTCTTGTAATCATTCACATTCAAAAAATAATTTCATATCGAAAATGGGAGCAAAACTATTCAGTCGAAATGAGATAATCACTTTATTAATACATGAATGACGATTCTTGCTATCAGAGGAATTATGGTTAGAAAGAAAAATGCAAATGAACTGGTGGGAACTTATCAAGGGTAGACAGAAATTTGCGACCATGAACTCATGATGAAAGGAGCCACACCATGGTAAAAGACTCAGTGTTAAAATATGAATTTAAGCAAGAGTATATGACATCTGAAGTCCTTCAGAGCGTTCTTATGCTGTAGCAAGAGCGGACCACAAAACAATCCATGTATAAAGCTAAACTCTGTTGAAATATTCAGATGTTAAAACTGACCTTTATGATGCGTTATATCCGCGGTTCAAGAATACCTAATTCTTTTTTTTAGTGAAATTATTCGTGCAACAATTTAATGACAAGGAAATTTTGATAGAAGGCAGTTATCAAAATTATAATGAATTCATACAGTGCAATTCGTATGCATGTACATTAACTCGAGCAGCTTATGCCAAAACTGGTGACTACTCAAAATAAATATTTTGTTATAATTATTTAAATGATATATATAAATGATAAAATATAATCAAAATAAAACTTAACTGTATTTTGTTCCTGAAGAGGAGACGACAAACGTTGAAGATTGAAGTAATTGAAATATGTACATGCCGTTGTTGCGTCACCGTTGTATTTAATAGAGAATGACTAAGTATCATGAATTATTAGTTACTATTACTAAATTTTTGCCTACGTCTCCTAGTGCTGGCCGGTAAACACCAAGAATGTCCAGAAGAGATCAACCACTGAAATATGAGTGCTGCGAAGGGTAATGAGAGTTACGAGAGGTGATCATGTCCGGAATAGCAATGTGCAATTGAGAGTAGCAGTGGCCCCTATAGAGAGAAAGTTGAGAATGGACCTTCTTAGCTCATTCAGTCATTTCTTGCGAGGTCATGCTGAGAATCCATTTCGGAAACGTATGAAACACCCGTTCGCGGAAGACGCCGCCGGATGAAGACCGAGAAGGACATTGAAGAGGACAAGCGATAGGCGACATGAGGACTAGGGCTGACAGAGGTAGACTATACCGACCAAGGCAGCTGCAGGAGGAGGAGGACGGCCGACCCGGGCATGAGACGAGAAAGGTCCTTCAAGAAGAACAAAGAATTATGCATCATTAAAAATCTATGAATATCCAAAATTGGTGTCATCGGTTAGCTCAAGACTTCAATGTGCGCTGCTACCGTTAGAGGATTGAGCTACATGAAATTGGAAACATCTATGTCAATGTTGAGTAATAGTTGGATTTCTAACTTTCCTTATTGCTTTTACCATTGATTCTGCTTACAGCGCTTTCTCAGGATGCGCAACGATTTGCTGAACTCCGAAGCATCTCCGATAAGCTATTAGCGAAAAAGAACCATCGCTTAGTCATCAGCATAATGTATAAAAGTTGGTTCTGTTTCAAATATGTTTCATTTATTAAAACCTACTTAAAATTGCCTAAAACCGCGTTGGAACTGCTAAATCTTGTTGCAAAGTTTGCAAAAAAACAGTCGGTGTAGCTGACTTTTAAATTCGTTGAATCATTCAGTCACAGATTTATCTGTAGCATGATATATAAGCCAGTTCGTCATACGAGAGTAAATAGGCATTACTGTATTTACAAATGCAAGAATGTATTACAAAAGCTTTTTTCGTTTTCAGTAGGTATTAGGAGTATATTGTTATCTATTGCCTAGGGCAGATTTTCAAAATGACTCATCGTCGGTTTCAATTTCAAATTTTCAAATATGCCCGCACTGCTATGTTGTCACTCGTGAATCTTTTCACTTTGCGTCGGATTATCATGACTTGTCATCCCCTGTCAAATTATTGAGATTAAGAACACATCTCATCGACGACTATCATCCTGAAATAAAAGTGGTGGAGGAGACAGTTGATGTGCATTAAGTGTACAACCTGCCATCAATTGTCAATCGTTACTTTCATGTTACTAGAGAGTGCAACCCGTGGTTTTTTATTAATCCCGAAATTCCAGGATTTTACTCATGGGATCCCAGGGTTCATTTCTTAGTTATCTTTGCAGTAATTCAGAGATGCTTCAACTGTAATTTTGTGGTCTTGAATATTTTTTAGTAAAAGCAGAATAGTCTTTCGAATATTCTTCGATATTTTTATTTGAATCACTAGTTCAATATTGATGTACATGTATCTTGCTGTTGTTTTGTGTATAGACATTATGTACCTGTACTTTTGATTGTATTTGCGCCCTACGTGTATTCTAGTTACAAACACAGGGACTATCAACTTTGCAGAATCATCTCATCTAAGCCAAATCGATTACAATATTTCCAAGAATAGATCACGGGCAAGAGCCAGGAAAAAATTACGACATTACCCAATCTGTTAATTTCTAGTTGCAATGCGGGTGGTGTTATAGTCTATGTTGGAAATGAGAAAGCACACGACGCTGAGTGCGACTTGAGGAGATGTGCAGGCATGCCATTCATCAACCGCTCTGCGGTTTTCCACGGGCCACCTCTTGGCCTAATATCAAAATGTTGGGATCTAGGACACTTTCTGAATATCAGTAACATTAGATAAAAACACAGTGATCCACTTAAGAACAGCATAAACCACCAACAAACTTGACTTAATGGCTAGCAAGGTTTACTGCAAGGAAGCCCTCAGCCAACTGGATTGCCTCAAACGGCCCTCTAGCAACAATATCGAAGATATAGCCCTTCGTCAACAAGATAGGTGTGAAGGACCCTTTCGTTAACAAGATGGATGAGATAGGCCCCTTCGACTACAAAATTGATAAGAAAGGCCAGTCGACTACAAGATTGATAAGAAAGGCCATTCGGCTACAAGATTAATGAGAAAGGCCATTCGGCTACAAGATTAATGAGAAAGCCCCTTCGGCTACAAGATCGAAGAGAAGGGTCCCTTCGGCTACAAGATTGATGAGAAGGGCCCTTCGGCTACAAGATTGATGAGAAAGTCCCCTTCGGCTACAAGATTGCATGAGAAGGGCTCCTTCGGCTACAAGATTGATGAGAAAGGCCCTTCAGGAACAATATCGAAGAGAAGGGTCCATTCGGCTACAAGATTGTATGAGAAAGGCCCTACCCCCTTCGGCTACAAGATAGCATGAGAAGGCCCCTTTGGCTACAAGATTGATGAGAAGGGCCCCTCGTGAACAAGATTGATGAGAAGGGCCTCTTCGGCTACAAGATTGATGTGAAGGTCCATTCATTAACAAGATCGATGATAAGGGTCCCTTCGGCTGCAGGACTGATTAGGAGGATCCCTTGTGTTGGAAGATTGATGTGTGATGGGTCTTGGAAAATTCCTCTATGTCAGAATCTCATCCAGAGATCGAATGGTACCACTGCCGAGGCTTTACGGGGCCGGGAACATTGCGGAAAAGAGAGTTGTCCTGAATCACTAAACTTTTACTCTTCAGCTATATTTTATTTATTGAACTTCGAAAGCGGAGAGGCGATCAGAGCAATTAAGGCAGTCGGGCAGTGTGAAGTTTATTATTCATGATTTCACACTCTTGAAACTCCAAGTCAGAAAATTGGGTGTAATTAAAGAAGCATTTCTGTCTCAATTTTATACCAACATAACCCTTAAAATCCGGATTTGTCCGCTCACAATGTGAAACATGTTTTTGCAGTTATGCCTTGTCCTCAACAACATCGAACATGTCCGACGGTCTTTATGGAATACGCCATCCACATTAGGATTTGATCGTGTTGCAGAGGAACTAAGTACAGCTTCCGGTGATCCAGATGCCGGCCATACCGTTATGCAGTCTCTCAATGCTCTCCACCAAGAAGGTTGTCAGCAGATTGTTGGCGTCATCCTCTCCATTATCTCTCGTGTTGCAAACAAGGTGAGAGTTTGTCTTCAGTGCATGATGAAACAGTGATCACTTGACAATAGAATTTATGTCAATATAATTGATAACCATGTATTGTCCAAATGATTCAAAACAGTTCCACTTCTATTTTCTATTACATGTTTTTAGTCCAACAAACAATATTATGTGCCATGCTGATGATTATGAGTAAAAGCGATTACATAATGATGTCCGCGGAAAGAACATGCTCAGTTGCAATATCACTACTCTATATGAATCGAAAGCTTTGATGTCACGACTCTTTGGGACTTAGACGGTGCTGACGCAGACACAAACCTTTTTGGCAAACATTTTTGGAGCGTTGTGATATTTTTAATTCCGATCCCCTTCCTACCGGCTTGCAGTGATGCTCGTGAGGTTCGTCCTCATTACCTAAAGATCGCTGGGCCGATTGCAGCGTGTTTCGTTTTCTAATATTTAAAGTACTCTCAATCCGAGAGAGACGAGAAGGATTATTTGAATAGATCGGACCCAGTGAAGCAACCCAATTCGAATTCTGCTTTGCTAATTAACTTTAACTTTCAAGTTCATCTTGTCAGATGAGTGTCACCGGAGAGGTCCTGAAAAGATAATAAGGCCGATCACAACTTGTTTTTGCAATCATTTAATATCAAGAACTGCTACTACATCGCAGTCTCGTTTAAAGGAAATAATCCACAAATAGTAGTCTTTACTCTTTTCAATTTAATGTAGTTATAATGCAGTTTATGCATTTTTCAAGTTATACTAAAATCGTCCAAAGCTCACGAACAATGACCTTCACATAAATCATGGTGTCAGCATGCATGGATGGTTACTGTTAATGTACAATCAATAATTCCAATAAATGATTTCTGAAAATACATCTTCAGCTCCATACTTCTGTACGCCTCAACAACCATTTGTCCGATTTTCGATTCAAAATGTTTTTTCTGCTTTTATGCGAATTCTTTCTGTTCAATTCTCATACAAGAAGGAGAAATTACGACAAATTGATTCTCTAGCATCTAACTATCAAATTACTAATCTCATATCCATCTCAAAGCAATTTTATCATACTGGGAAAATATGAACCTTTACTTTCATTCTCTTTGCAGATGCGTCCCGAAATTCGGAAAAATGTTTTCCATCTGTGTTGGTCTCCTGAATCTGTCCCCGTTGAAAAGGTTAGTTTTTTAAAAATGAGAAATGAACCTTGGAAAGATCAAATGTCTATAGTGGATAATGAAGGTTGAACTATTTATCTCTCTATTTTTATACACTCGTCAGTGAATGAAGTCGTTCACCGACAATGTAAGCAACGATGGAAAACATTATTTACCCGAATGGCTGGCTATATAGATTTAATCTT
Organism: Prostheceraeus crozeri; assembly: GCA_907163375.1. Classification (NCBI taxonomy): domain Eukaryota; kingdom Metazoa; phylum Platyhelminthes; order Polycladida; family Euryleptidae; genus Prostheceraeus; species Prostheceraeus crozeri. The sequence continues at coordinate 231,506 of CAJQUW010005941.1, read as the reverse complement.
ATCATATCACTCATTGCTTTTGTTGGGAGATGGATAAAATCTTTAATTGTTAAGCTTCATCGCGTTTGCATAGCAACTCTAGTCTTTGTTCAACTCATTTTGATTTTGGAAAGATGCTGTGGAATGTACTTCTAGTTGATTCAACACCATTGATAGAATTCGCCTGTTATTCATCAGGAAGGATTGGACAGAATGACGTAGATGATATTCAGATGGAAATGCTCCATAGAAATATTGTCAGATTTCATTACATAGTGCTGCGCTAAAAGACTGCCAGATTTTTTCAAATTCGAAAAATTGTCGAGTTTGTGTGTTACGAAAGAATGAAATAACGCAAACTTTCCTTGATCTGACGACCTACCTAGGGATTCCAAAATCACGGAAGATGTCAACCTCGGGATCCCTGGATTGAGCAGAGTCGTACATATCCTGCTACAAAGCATAGATATGTTATAAGTATGAAGATAACGGTGGAGATTGCAATCCCGGGATTCCGTGGGTTAGTGCAAATCCCGAAATCCCAGGATTAATATGTTGTTTTGGCAGTAATTTTGATGTTTTACTGCTTAGCTAGTGGAAGCTGAATAGATTTTCGAATACTTTTTGATATCTTTATTTGAATTACTGATAGCCTATATATTGCAGTTGTGTCAGCATACTTGTATGCGTGATTACATACTCGTAATTGCGCCCTTTATATTTTGCAATCATATGTAGGCCTACAGGGTAGAGATTCCACAATCCCGGAGAATATCGGTCATGGGACTCCGGAATTAAGTACTATAGCAAATATGCTATGACAAAGCACAAGTGTGTTGATAGTATGCGATATCGGGATGTAGGAATAGCAGATAGTCGGAATTGCCAAAAGTCGGTCTACTTTCAGTATCGCAATTGACAAGTCGACTTTAAAGTTTTTCCGCTTTGTGCACCAAATCATAACGGTAGCGTCAAGAGTAACAGGGAACAGTTGCTAATTCTTGATTTTTGCATTTTCCTGTGATTCGGTATTGGTAGAGTGAAGATCCGGGGTTAGAGTCTGCCTAAAAATTCCGGCTTTTCTTGATCGGGGGATTCGGGATTACAAGCTCTGACCCGAGATTGACAAAATATAACGATACCAGCTGTAGCTACATGCTAAGATAATCAAAATCAGCATCACTACTATTTCTTCAATGCATTGTACTAGAACATTAAGACTCCAAAATCCCAAGCTCGGGATGGCGCGGTTGAAGAATCTTTTATATGCATTTTTGCCGTAAACTAAGCTAATGCAGTGAATAACAACTGTGGTAATGTGAGAATAATTCTTCTTGAACAAATCAATCCCGAGATTGAGTTAGCCAAAGGCTAATAATGTAAAAAAAGCTGGTCTAGTGAGCAATTTGCCCAATGAATATCTCATTCCCGAGGATCACCTCGATTTCTAAATCCGGCATTGTGCAGGCCTACTTCGCCAATACTCATTACTCAATACCAATACTCAATACTCAGCATGCTTCGCTGATCTAACATGCAAAAAGCTGTTTCAGAAAATCCTCGAGCATCAAGGCCACCCTCTCCGCTGCATATTCGAAGAGCGGGAGCCGACTACACGCAACAATTGCCCTCTTGGACTACTTCTGGCGCGCACCAAAAGATTCAAGAACTCATTCATAAAGTATTGTCTGATCTGATCTTCATTCTCTGTTCCTTATTCTACTGCGCTTACCGACTTCACTTTGTAAGCCAATAAAGCATTATTATTATTATTACTCATTTTCAAATTGGTCATGCGTTCAAATATTGTTAGTTTTGGCAAATGATAAGCTCAAATTTAAGTCCCTACCTTTATTCAAAAAGCCTCATCAATGGATTATTGAAAACGCAACGTTGACGATTATATTGAGATGCGAAAAACCTACATCCATCGTGTGTGGATGTCTGGCAGTTTTATCTTCCCCAATTTGTCTTACTTAAGACGGAATGAAGCTATATTGCTAATTTCTCAATCCCGGGATTGGAATCATTTTCCTTTGTTAGGTCACCTACCAAAGAAAAATGGCTGAACAAGCTTAAGGACTGCACAACAGGCTGTTTATCTTGGCTTTGCCGTGCGGCTAATAATCATAGTGCCAGTTCGCCTGGGCAAGGAATAGAAAGGTGTCCTCAGACTTGAAAAAATTATGCAAGCAATTCCTTGCCAGCCGTAGACGCTGCGATTTGCACTATGAGGGCTCGGCTCGGAATGGCTCAAACTAGCATAAAATAATCAAGAATGGCTGAAGGACTGCACAACAGGCTGCTCTACGTTTCTTTATCCTGGCTATTTCAAATTTCATCGTCAATTTGGTTATAAAAGTGGCGATTTATTACAATACAACTTACAATATGTGAACTAAGTAATTGATTCATCTCAGTTATTTTTTTGGACTTGTCATGCATGATCACATGCAAATGTCTGATGAAATGTAAACAGAGAAGTTCAATCCATAGAGCATCAAGTTCAATGTGGTTGCGTAGTCCGTCAGGTGGACCAAGAGAATCAAACTTATGACTTCATTCATCACTGTAAGTCTGCATCTCCCACGGTTTCTATCGAGAACGTCAATCCTATCCCCTATCCACTGCTATCTGCAAACCGCCAATCTACCAGCGAAAGATTTCCATCATCTCCTTTAATAACAATGATTGCATGTACTACCTCTATTATGAGTGACAAGTAGAATGTTGTAAAGTATTGTAAAGTATTTTTGTAAATGTTTTGCTCCAAATTTTCATGTGTCCTAGGGTGCTTCTACATGTGCAACTTGATTGCGAACACTTTCCGATCCATGATTGGTCAGAAAAGAATGGCAAACAATTGAAACAAAGACATGCCGTCAATAATCGTGCTTCGTGCGTCATCAGACAGAGTCCAGACCATAGCAATTTAATGAATGGTGATAAAGAGAAATGCATTGATCTCATGAGCTTATTATCCTTTGAGTGTCACTTAAAAGTGGCAGCTAAATTTGAACAAGCGACACTTAAGCTGACACTCAGAGGATGATGAGTTGATGAGATCAATGTATTTCTCTTCATCACCATTCACTAAATTGCCCTTTTCTGGTGACGCACGGAAGCACGATTATTGAAGACTTGCTTTTGCTTCCTTCCATTGTTTGTCCATTTTTTCTGATTTTCTGACTCGTGATGATTGGAAAAGTGTCAGCAATAAAGTTTCACGTGTAATTCAACATCTCATCTATTCAGTGGCGTGTTTTGGATTCTGAGGTCGGGTATTCACGAAAATTATCGTAGGTCCCGTTTTGTAGTATGCATCATTGCTCTATAGTCCTCTGGCGCAATAGCTGCTTAGAATTCACTGCTTACAGATAGAATATATTATATATTTCTTTGAGAAGATGTCATGCAGTTTCAATGTAAGAATTAAATGCTTTGTATATGTATCAGAACCTTCGGCTTTGACAGTGAGATGCTATCCTTGCCACATATTCTATCATTGTCCTGGTATATCCCCTTGAAATAGCTATTAACCGTCAGTTGCTGTCGAACAATGGCTAGATTGGCGGTTATAACTCGGTTGCGAGAATGAAAGTGAATCACCGCCAGAAAATTCCACCTTTAGCTGACTAGATATCGTCAAGGTGCCTGTAGGAAGCGATCTGGATGAATTCAAACCTCAGCTGTTTCATAGAATAGTTGCTAGTGATGTCCACAGCGATGCCTATTGCGATATCTTTTTAGAAGATATACTAGATGAGTATTCATAATACCCTGTGCCTTATTACCTACTAGGGGTCGCAGTATCGAACTATCTTTGCAGCTATTTCGGTATTTGAGCAATGATAAGACCAGTAGGGGAGACTAAATGAGTAATTTGAGTTCTTCGGCCTCTAGCTCAGGATCCATTCCTCGTATGAACTTCAAATTCGACAAAGAACTAGTCATGGTCATTGTTTGTCCGCATGTGGCAGCACAGCTCATTTGAGAAAAACACGCGCTCACACGTGCGCATGCACTAAGAGGATAACAGAAAAAATGCATAAATTTGATCGCTGAAGTAACGACAATGAAATCAGATGCTTTTTTGGTTAAACCTCTCATTCTGTATGGAGTGATTGTTCGAGGCAAACGAAAATTGTTCCGTCATCGTAATTACATGCAGATTAAATATCTAACTTCAATTTAGGCCCACGATTGATAGTTTCCATGAAAAGCGAGTCTAAGAAAAGTGCCGATATAGCCCCACTCCTAAAATATGATTGGGGTAATATGGGCAGTGCATTTTTATCATCACTATTACTATTTCTGGCATGCTTATTTTCCAGACAAATACCCGCAATCTATGAGAGATTTATAGAAAGACGTAATGGAGCTATGAATCAATGTAAAAAGTTTACAAGAATTTGATGGAAAAGGATAGATTCAAACAAAGCGCCAAAGTATGAAATTTGTCGGAAAGAGACAGGCCTACTGTTATCTCATCATGAACACACATAACTTGCTTCTGAGATTAGCATCAGTTAAGTTTGCCCTTACAGCGCTCGAGACATGTCAGTTGGCTATTAAGTATCATTTCCTATCTGATAACAATGATTATTATTCAGTTTCAAGAATGAGTCCATAGCATAGAAATTTGGTCGGACAAATGAGACAAGTTGTTATCAAAATGATCTTTCACCGCGACAGCAGAAAATCTACTCGTCAGAAAATAGGGCTTTACGACAATGAAAATATCTCAATTGACTACCAACAACTAAAATTCTAAATATCATCGCTCGATGCGCATTTGACTTCTCCCGATGTAGGCGTTAGAAAACAACGTTATTTTGTATAATCACGCATTGATTATCAAGTATGCTATCAATCGGAGCTCAAAATCTTTACATTCGAAGGTCTATTAGCGTTGTACATCTCCTCTCACGAGGATTCACAAAAGAGATAAAGTACACAAATATTGCCCGAAGGCCATAAATCATTTCGTGATGCAAGTAGAAGACGACTAAAGCAATGTACAGAACATTCTTAGTGCACTTATTTGACACATGAAAATCCCCTTCTCAACAGAGTGTGACACGATAGAATAATATAAACGCGCATTTGTAGACAAGGGCTGTCACTGAATGCGATACCATTTACTCAGCTTTGTGATTTAAGTCAGTCTACAAAAAAACGATTCAAGAATGAGGCATTTGCGCTATTTCAAGTGCATTCTTCGGCACGGATATTTGATAATCATCAGAGGTGAGCATCGATGTTTTTTCGAATAGAATTATGTGAATCTTAGGTAAATATATGATGAGGAAGTCGATATACCTCGAAGGAGATATATTCAAATAATCGAAATCAGCGCCGTAGACAGACCAAATATTCAGAGGAGGCCACCGTGATTTCAGGGGGGCGATCGAATACTGCCCCTGTCTACGTGTGATTCTATCATCCTATTGTCCATCACAAGTCATGACTTAGAATGAGGGAGATACACATGATAAGTCCAACTTAATATCTTGTTTACATTCATCATAATGCCGTGTGGTCTCCGTGGCACAGTGGTTAAGTGCTTGGCCTGGCGATCTTTTGGTCCAAAGGTCGAGCCCCGAAGATGTCATTGGAAGTCGGCAGGAAAGGCATCCGGACTAAAAGTACTACAGCGCTCCATATGTCTGACTGTGTCAGCACCGTTCAAGCCCCAAGTATGGGAAGTAGTGACGTAAAAGCTTCATTCATCATAATGCAGTAGAGACAATGACAGTGATCAGAAAGATACGCAAGTAATAAAAGATATCCGACAACCAACGGCTACCACTTGTTCATTCCATTAAGCTACTCGGCGTAACACTGTCTCACGACATGCGTTGGCATGAGCATGTTAACACGGTCATTCGCAAAGCCTCGAAACGTCTGTTCATTCTGCGGTTCATGCGGAAATCGTCATGTCCTCAAGAATTCATGCATCAAGCTTATCGAGCAATGATAATACCTTTGATACTGTATTGCTAACAGCTTTTTGTAACATTCCCTTATGCCTCTCCAAGGAACTGATGTGTTTCGAAAACAGAGCACTTCGCATCATTGGTGCTGAGGCCAGTAGGCCTATGACATTCCAGAACATGACCACACATTTTTGCTTGAACCTATTCGACTCTGTTAGCAACAAGACTGACCACCCATTGTGAGAGTGTTTTCTCACTCGAGAAATCACTATGCGTAAAACATGACCACTCCACCCTCTTCATACAAGAACAAAACGACTCAAACCCTCTTTTATTCGCTTTTGCCATACCTGACTGCCTGTCTTCATAGTGTCTCTCTTCAACACTTTCCTCTTGTAATTTGAACTTTGAATGAATTTGTAATTGCTTTCACCGAGCTACCAGTCGGCTGCTAGCCCTCTTGTATGTGAGACAAAAATAAAGCTATTATTATTATTAAATGTTTAAATGTATTTTCCTGAGATTGGTGCTGCTCCAAGCTAGCGAAAGTGGTTCAGCGACAACGTACTGATGCGCGAAATTAAAATATGATGCATGTAGATGTTGGACAGAACATTTATGTCGGATGTTAGTTTGTTGATACAACAATCACTATTTCTTAATTTTTCAGGAGGCTATCATATGGTTATGCTGGTTATGACATTTTTACCTTAAGATTTAATCGCGCTATTTTACTACATATGTATCTCACTCACAGGGGGGGGCAGACATCATCTCAGAGAAGGCCTCCGTGGCCTCAGGCCTGATCGATCGAAATACAAATGATTTTTATCAACAACTGAATTGCCAGTTTTTAACAGCGAAACGAATACATGCAGAATTTTTCTTATAGCTGCTTGTTGACAATCACCGGTTAGTAGGATGAGCTATTTACAATGAATATTTATCTGTTTGACAATTAGAGGGAAATTTACTTTTCATATGTTTGAATATTTTTTTTGAATACCTCTTCGTTATCGTAGTGGAAATTTTGCAACAATCTTCGTCAGATGTGGTGATTTATTTTAATTCCTTAGACAACTTTATACTATTTACTATTAATCCTCTGGTTTCCTGTTAGCTGGCGTGAGCTAGCTCTTAAAGTAACAACTTCCCGCTGGAGATATGGCAGAAAATTGTCGAGATGGAAGTTGAAAGAAAATCATTAACAGATAGAAAGAAAACTTCATCGAAAATTCCTTCAAAGTTTTATTTCACTCCTTAAAAGACTATAGGATGTTGCCAATTTTCCGTCGCGTCGCACATGTTTGCAATCAACTTCAGAGTGAAATTTAATTTCCAAAATGAATTCGGAAATTCCATGAATAGCTTTATTTCCGCTATCATTATCTATATGTGTTCCCTTCATTCACTTGTTGTGTTGAAATGTTCATAAATTAGTTTCAAATGAAATGCAGCTCATTTCTCATGTGTGTGATGTTCTGTGTGGAGAACAGAGAATATGACAAACATGAACAATCCACTTTTCATAGTCACAGTTCTACTAGAGAAATCATGAAGAGAAATTTCAGTATCATCTGATTTTCTGTTCATTTTAATCACGCAACTTCATACTCTGCTATTTCTATTTTGAGACTGTCTGTAGAATTTGTTGATGTACTCGATGAGCATTACTATAGTGACTGCAAGGCGTCATGGCAGTGATTTATTAATCAATTATTAATGTCAGAGACTCTTGGTCGATTGCCATGTTATAGCTCTTTTATCACATTAATGCGAATTCATTCTTGTGCATGAAGATAAGGTAATCATGTACAAAATTCTGCGTACATCATCCTGTATCCAATTTTTTTGTTGTCATCGATGCTGAAAACCGACTGAAATATTGATGATAAAAGGTATTTGATTAGTGGTTTCAGTAAATTCTATTTTCGTTAGATTGTTGGTGGTTCACGTGGTAGATAGGAGCTGGTTGCTCTCAGTGGAGACCATGTCGAGTTCTTCATTTGCTACATCTTCCAATGAGAGCGTAACTGGCAATTGATCAATGATTGGCTTTGCTTGGAATGCGCGATAAGAGATCGTAGGTCTGGAGGCACCTCATGAACGGAACCGTAGTATTTTTGCTGCATAATTATTGCTATTTTGAAAGTGAAGGCTTTCCTCATTCCTTCTTTTAGAGTTGTACCTCCATTTCCTTTTTGAAAGGGAGTGTAATGCCGTTGTACACACTCAATGCGTTGAAACATGACAAGATGGGGTTTCTTAACCTGTCTCAATACTTCAACTGTCTCTCTGACTGAGTGACTTTAGTTATTATTGAGTCAAGACGACAGAGATAGACTTCTGGTTACGCAAAGAGGTTGTTGCCTGTCGTCACACGTTCGCTAATTAATGGAAGTTTACTAGTCTACTAGTCCTCTTAAGATAAATGTGTGGAATACCATCTAATCAAAAATCTTTCACATTTCTCCTCTTAATTTGTAGCCAGCCATCAATTTGCCTTCATCTTTCAGACATGAACATTTGAGTTCATGAGGATTATTTAATCTATTCATTTGCTAGATCAGAAATCAAATGGAGACAAGTTGACAGGTGTGAGAAAATCTGCTCGGCCATGAAACTTGATAATTTTACGATCGAACTGATTTTATTACACCTGCCAACTTTTTGCATTTGATTCTTGAAATGGGACATGAGTAGATCAAGTTATCCCCATGACCTGAATTGTTCATATCCGAAAGACGGAAGGAAACGGATGGCTGGTTACAAATTTAGAGACGAAAATGTACAAGTGAAATTTGCTTCCTACTGCTAGCAAGACCATTTGCTAAAGAGGAATGAGGTTTGCTGCATGTACTGCTCATCGGATTTTAATGCGCTGATCAACTTTTTCCTGTTGAGATTCATTTGATGACAAGTCCGAAAGCAAGAGTGACCTCCAACGAGTTGACAACCTACAGCAGGCGTCTGCTTGAATTCATTCATTTTCCTGCTTCCATCTACCTTCTATTGATTAAATGCCGTACGTACTTCACAGCATCCTTGATCCTGAATCCTATTACATGTAGAAGAGGCAATGAATTCTACAGGGTGAGCATAAAATCTTAACTTGATTACAACAATTAATATTATGATGTTTTATTCGAAATATAAATTGACGATGCCATTCGTAAGCTCAGACGTCAAAGTTTTGGTTTAATCACTTTAGAAGTACCGCATTAATCAATTCATACATAAAACTTCAACTTAATCAATTCTTATCAATTTTAGCCTTTATTAGAGCAAAGCAAATTTTTTCATCCAAAATCTTCTATTTAATTTGATTTCAACTACTGTCAATGCACCTCAACATGAGCTCCTTTCGTAGCTCGGAGCACATCTAAAAGATAATCAATTTCTCTCCAAGTGTTTTCCAGCATTTCAAAACTTACGGTCGCTACCGCTTCCCGAATCCGCAATTTGAGTGTTTCGAGATCACGAACAGGTGAGCTCGAAACCTTGGTGAGGAATACCAAGTTCTTGTGAAGCTCTTGGAGTTGATTTCGTTGGACTCCTCTCAAAAGAACTGGGTACTGACTCAATCACTTCTCCACTTGCTGGGGGTCTCCCTCTTCTATTGAGATCGTCAACGCTCCCAGTCTCCTTGAACTTTTCGTACCAGTTCTACATGCTTTTCGTATCCGGAGGAGATCGGCCATAATGTGATCGGAAATTCCTTTTACAGTTATCGGGCACTTAGTTTCATGAAACCATAGAACTCATTGAGCTTTCTCCAACATAGATGCAATGTTAGACAGATTATCACGGACAAAAGAAAAAAATGTTCAACAAGATGAAAAAAATTGAATGACTAGAGAGACGGCAAGTCAACTATGAAATGAGATCATGTCCATGTGTTCTATCGAAGATCAACAAAACGAGATCAGAATGTTAACTATATGACTTGATTGATTTTAATATGGCATTCAAGAATTATCGTTTGTATCAACAATTATTCATTATCATGCTAAGAGATTTCAAAGATGTCTTTATCGGAATCAGAAATTATTATCAATTGATAAGAATTGATTAAGTTGAAATTTTATGTATGAATAGATTGATGCGGTACTTCTAAAGTGATGAAACCAAAACTTTGACGTCTGATCTTACGAATGGCATCGTCAATTTATATTTCGAATAAAACATCACAACATTAATTGCTGTAATCAAGGAAAGACTTTATCTCACCCTGTATTTTACTGTTTCAAACTAGTTATAGGCTTACTTAGTTTTGTAGAGTGCCACCGAACTGAATACAATTCCACTGTCTTGTTTTGAGGCAATCCTCACTTTAATTGGTGAACTCAACATTTAGCTTCTACAGATGATGTCCCGTGAGTCCTGTAGAAAGAATGATTGCAAGTTAGATTGTTACCAGAGTAATTACGAAACATCTAGAAAAAGCAAAAAAATTAATCTAGCCTATACAATACAGCAGCATGTCAACTGAGCGGACCAATTGGAATAACACATTCTTTAGGCCGCCATGAAAAATCGATAAACACAGTGCGTCACGCTAATGGTAGATGACTGACGCTGAATGAATTTTGAAATTTGCAGTAAAGTAGCGTATCATTGCCACTTAGCTGTGTCGGCGCAGCCTCATATGAAGGCCCATGATCTGTAGATGCTTTTTATGATAATCACATTGAATAAATACTTATTCGCCTTTGAGACAGCGTCATCGCATTAATAAAGCAAATCAAAGACAAGGAACTGTAGAATCTTAGGACCAAATCCTCCATTGATTAAGCGTTTCATACCAGAAGCGATCTTGGTACTTCTATTCTTTCCAACCCACATTTTCCAACTTTTCCAAATTCATGAAATTTCATCAAACTTAGTCACATTGGATTTAGAATGGACTTCATCTGTCACTGAGTGACACTACAACACGACTGAGAAGTCTTACTTGAACCTGAGATGAAGGATTGGTCCTTGGATACTCAGTTAGAATACAAGGTACAACTGTGATCATGAACTTCGTGGTATTGTTGTCTACAGACAAATGACGAGCAGTTGTCTAATTCTGAGGCTGTAAATGTTCTACAAGTCAGATAAGAGGAATTTTGAACACTCAACGCTTTTGCGTAGTGAGACTGCCTGTATGAGCAAGAGAAGATCGTTGACGATGCTACAGTTCTGGATGTCAACTACAGATGTGGTGGGGGGGGGAAGAAAAGAAGTACCGCGATTTTTATTTCGCATTAACTTTGCGGACTAAGTCGACTTGTCTCGTGGACTAATTTTAGTCCGCGGACAGGGGTTGAGAAACACTGGCTTAAAGGAAACGGTCTTAAGATAAAATGTGATATTTGGGTGAATGTTTTAATGCACAACTACCCTTGTAAGCCTTTAATAACGTTCTTCAGCAGTTTAAAAAGAATGAAGCATACATGTTATTTGCGCAGTATGATAAATTTTTATCGTTACAGCTTTAGCTTAGGACATGATCATGTATGTAATTACATGTACTATATCAGACTAACACATTAAGATATTCTGTTGGAAGTGATTATTTTAAGTTCATGGACCCGTGGAATTGATAAATACCGTTGAATGGGATGGGTCTGAGAATATAAAACTCGTCCTTTTGACATTTCTGCTGAAATCCCACAACTAGTGAGGCTGTCTCTCTATTTTACAGGCCCTTCAAGATCTGATTACATATTTAGACTCAAATCTCACCACTCTCCGACGTCATTTACTGAAAACTAATTTCTGTCGAAGCATGCAAGCAATCTGGAAGGAGTGCATGAATGAATTCCTGGACCAAGTCAATAAGGAGAACGAAGAACGAGAAGAGTCACAATCGAAAATCATTTTCCAAAGACTGTATCAATCGTTAACAATACTATCTCACTTTTTTAATGCCAATGACAAAGGTCTGACGAAAGAACAGCTCGATACAGATGAATATAAGGTAAGTCATCACTTCTATATTCCTGTTCGAATCCGAATCAGGACTGTAGGTATTCGAATCTGAATCTGCATTTCAGGCTGATCATAATGACATGACACAAGATAATCATAACTCACTTTCATGACTCAATAATTCAATTCAAAAAATGGTATTCCTGTAATGAAGGATAACCTACAAAGTCACCCGCGCTCGTTTCGATCTATGCATTACACAATGCAGAATAATTCGACTCGCGATTTTCGACGCTGACTTTGACGCGAGGTTTGTGATCCTTATTATTTATATCTACATTTGCATTCAGTTCAAGCATCGCGAAATATTTCGTTCTATCACTAACATTGTCCAAGTGAGTGGACATTTTGCATTGCGGGATAATATTTTTGCAAGTATTTACATCAAATAGCAATGTTATACTGATAACAATGATAAATTATAGCATCAGATAATCGTCTGCATTCAGTTTATCACCAAGAATATTTCTCCCTATCCAGTTGTCGACGTTTAGGAGTCTCTGTATGTTTAATTTGTTTCAGTTGATGATTCCAACAATTTCTGTGAACTCAGAACCATTTGCCACTATTTCCTTGCACTCCTCATTTCTCAAAATTAGCAATTTTTTTAGGCATTGACTGTTGCATCAGCTGAGCCGGTATAATATTCTTCCATGTCTATTTCCGTAGCTCATATTTCTCAGCTAAGAGACTCCAAATCACTCAATATAACAAGAAATTTACATCGGAATGTGTCTTGATTCTTTGCTTTCCTTGCTTCGTCTTCTACGTTTTTTGAGAAATTAAGTGATCTCTTAATCGAAACAAGCTTATTTTCTAGCTATAAGCGACTCTAAAACTCTCAATATTTTACAAAAACTAGTGTTTTGCTTTCTGTAGATAATTTTATTGTTTTACTTATTTATCAGGCAATCAGCCGGCGTGTAATTGTCGCGAGTTGTTGCTCATATTCAGTTCATTACTTGCATACATACGTGTATATGAGATTTATATGCACTTACATGCAAGCATACATGAGACATTATTAAAATGCATGATGTCTGATAGTCATGATCTTTATCAACGTTACTGGCAGATTTATCAATTCATTTTTTATTCTATCGTGTATTTTTTCAATTGATAGAGAGATCTGTATTCAAATAAGGAGGAGATTTTAATTTAAATTTGTTAAATTTGATCGCTATTAATTCATATTTTCAATATCGTGCTTCAAGACAAGATAGTCTATTTTTTAGCAAGAACTTGCAGCTAAAGTTCATCAAGTGTCAACATTATATATATATTTAAGGTCTTCATAAATGGCATGGGGTCATTATCAATGCCACAGTGATGACCGTCTTAAAGAACACTTTCAATTCACTTCAGTTCAAAAAATTACTGTTTCTACAAAATGCTGTGTGCTGTAATATTGCTACATGCTATCATAGCATTTACACTCAAGTGTAATATTAGCAAATTTAATAGGAACATATTGCAATATACGAACGTTTGCACAACTATATAAGAGCACATTTTAGAATTGCCCATATAATTTAGGTCGTTAAGTGTCAGTATTTCAAGGAAATCATTCATGATTCCGGAGATTCATGATACTTTGAATTATTGAGAACTTTGAATTTTGTCTTCTCTTGTTGCAAATTAATAGATAGTCTGAATTAAGGTCTCATATGTAAAAAGAGGGGTTTGCAGGCGATCTGTTTATAATATTGATAGCAATATTTCACAGACAACCTCATCAGGCACTGTGACAAAGAAGCTGACCCACGTAGTACTAAATTGTTACACTCTGACGTTGCATATGCAGCTACAGAATGGAATTTCACTTGCATTGACAGCTCTCTGTATGGGACATGTAGTGGCTGCATTTCACTTGCAACAACAGTTACGAATTAATTCTTTGTCTTGTTTGACACTGGATGTAAATCAATGAAAGTGATATTCAATCAGATCACTGCAGTCGTTCTAATCAGTTGTTCTGATTAGATGAATGTCCAGCAAATTCAACTCACTATCTGCAATATAAGTCCTGGATATCCATGTCACACCTTATCTGAGGTATTACGAACTATGGAGGCGTCTAGATTTTCAATAGTATCAAGTCAGCAAATAGAAGATGTGAGATTTTCAATAGTATCAAGTCAGCAAATAGAAGATGTGGTGAAGAATACCAAATCTAAGAACACAGAACGCAACAGTACTTGGTGCATGCGACTGTATACTGATTGGGCTACATGGAGGAACTGTGAAACTGATCAAACTGTTCCACTGCTTCGTCAAATAAGTTGTCACGTACTCTAAAGCATTTTATCTTCGAAATTTGGCGGCAAAATGCATCTAAATATCCAGCCAACACGATCTATAACATTGTTTGCGGTTTGGCAAGATTCATCAAGAACGAGAGCCATGGACGCAATATCCTGGACAAGGAAGATCCCGAGTTCAAGTCGTTTGTTGACAATCTTAACGGACGAATGCGACATCTAACCGCACGGGGTGTTGGAGCTTCTCAAAGAAGGGTAGATCCAGTGTCGATCAATGATGAACTGACAATCTGGGAAAAGAATGCTTTTTCGCTGACGGATTCATATGGTCTACTTCGCGCAGTGCACTTTTACAATTCAAAAGCCTTCGGTCTCAGGGCTGCCGATAAACACCGACAAATGCAACTGGAGCAACTATCATTCGGAGAGGATGCATTCAAAGTCTACCGCGGAGGGATACAGGACCGGAAGATCAGTAACAAACTGATTCGTCAGTACGATACTACAGATAACCCGCGCTCGATATATGTCTCTGCCCTACGTCGACTAGGGTTCTCCACTGGTGCATTCTACAGGCGTCCTCTAAAGAACATTGTCAGCGCTTCTCCTCGTTTCGCTATGACACCAGTTGGCATTAACAGCATCAGAAAATTGCTTCCAACTACAGCCTCCATTGCCGGAATCCATGCCAACATAACAGGCCATTCAGGAAAAGAAACCTGCGCGACAAGTTTGTTCCGACAAAATGTAGATGAACAATTAATAATGTGAAGAACAGGTCACAGAAGTAGTGCTGTCCGAGCATACGAACGAAAAAGGCCATGATCAAGAGAAATTGCCGAGTACTTACCTGGAATCACCTCCTCCAAAGAAATGCATTGAACATTTTCACACAACCCGAAATCGATGACTTTAATTATGCTACAGAATTTGATTGATGAATAAATTTAATACTTCTGGAATTGTTTTTTCTTAATTTAGTACAGGAAACACCACGAGTTATTACAAGTCGCGCAATTACAAGTCGCGCAAACTTTAGCGGGTAGTGTAATTAGCAGTTATCAGTACCTACAAGTAGAGAATTCTATTATATAGGCCTCTACTATTTGTGTTTATTAATTTATTAGGAAAATTTAATTGTTACAGAATTCGAACCGATTTTCACTAGGTTAAGGCCTGACTGACACATAGAAAGAAATGTTGAAGTGTTGCGATAAATCACTTGTCACTACACTTTCTAACCCACCAGAGAACAATTCGGTTGCAACACTCTCAGTAAACGGAGTGCCGTTTCATGCTGATTCATGAGAGTACAGAGGCTATTGCTTGTTTGCCCTACATGCTACTTATCATAGTCGTTGTAAGGAATTTTATATACGACACCTGTAGAATAATGGGGATTCACTTGCGTAACACGTCATTGATTTTACAAACGGGTTTATGGAAGATATATCAAAACGACCAAGTAACGCTGAAATGGATTGGGAGACTTTACTGATGTGAGAAATTACCACATTTTTGTCGGATTTATTGCATCCTGAAAAATCGGCACTTCTGAGCACGCTCTGGAAGAGAATCACACAATTATTGGTTGGGATTCATCCCTACTTCTTTGTCGTGAGTCGCAGAGCAAGAAACGGATTTTTCTTGAGGCGTGGCATACCAAAAGAAATGTATGTGTGAATAGATGTGACCCATTTCTTTCGTCTTTATGCAATGAATTTTGCCCTTATGGTCATCGTTGCTTTTTACTTTCGCTTTTGCCTTTTGTTTTTACTTCTGTGTTTTACAGTCAATTTACTTCATTTTCTGTCACTGTGATAGTCATTATGTGGATGTATCGTTAATGCAATTGACAGTATTTGCATTGTCCCCGCTGCACTCATTTTACCTACAGTTACATTATCGATTAGCTCTGCTGTGTGTGAAGCAATTTAGTACTAGGTGGGTCAGCTTCTTTGTCACAGTGCCTGATGAGGTTGTCTGTGAAATATTGCTATCAATATTATAAACAGATCGTCTGCAAACCCTTCTACTACATTTGACCGTCTACGACGAGCTCTATGTTCACTTTAAGGTCTCATAATTTCAATTCTTCCTCGTTAATCTGTACACTTTATATTTGCGACATTTTCCTTAAGTACGTCATGTCTTCCTCTTGAATATATTTCTCTACGATAAAATATTATATTTTTTTCGATTATACATCTGAATTGTCATATAAATGTGAAAGTTGTTCTAGATTTTTAAATGGAAACAACTGCAAACCGTTCCGCTATTCTAAATTTGACAAATGCCTTATCCAAAGACGTAATGCTATTTCTAAGAGCTGACTAGACATTTTTCTCTTCACAATAAATTTTCATTTCAACAAAGGAAGCACATGAAAGGTTGCTTCTTTTTCGAGATAGATGATAAATTGATCGATCAATAAACGACGAACGGAGCGATAAAGAAAGATGACATAAAGCAATATTCATTGGAATGTAAATTTCAATGCCCTCGTTGAAAATTTCCGATGAATGTCGAAATTAAATTAGTCCATTTTTACAAAAAAATTGATTCATGGTCGATTAAAATTACCCAAGGAATATTGATTTCACTGAAGAAAAGCATGAATGTTTGAAATTAAAGTCAGCAGAAATAAAAAATATTTTAGGATAACTGCTTCATCTTTTAAGTGAATAATCTTGAACACAGACGACGAATAATTTCTTACTGATATTTTTGTTTTACTTCATTTTTCCTTTAGTTTTTCTTTATTACTTTCAATCGATTCTACTTTTAATTATCATCGTCCTATCTCTCTGACGATCACTAAACAATTTTCTTATTATCGAACGGTTGATAGCTTTCATCTTAAATCCAGTTAGTAGCCAAAAATTCAAAGTTTTTATTGATCGAGATTTCATCGACATTGGCCTACATGGCAACGATGGATATAATATATATATATATATATATATATAATGTAAAAAGAGGTTATCCAAAAATGGTCAAAAATAATTCCAATAAAAAGCCAAAAGAAAAACAATCTTGACTGCAGGTACCCTGACTAGTTACGTCCCTTCTTGGGACTTCTCAAAGGGTTAATGATATATTTTTGAAATCAAAATAATAGCATCATTAAGCTATTACACGCACATAGACATAAAAATTGATGACATAAGATATATAGTATAAGTTAATGGCCATAGCTAGGCCCACGATAGTCATAGAAATGATCATGAAATCCTGGCTCCCTGAATGAATAATAAGAATTATTAGGATGACAACTTTGCCATGAATTTCGAGGCCGTAAATCGTAACTACGCGTTTGTCTGCGCCAATTCCATATACGTGCAGGCCTATAGACATCCCTAGACTCATTTTCTCTCCAGTTTATATTGGGGCAAGTAAGAGTATTTCTCCTCTTTGTATTGTAATAGCTTATGTTAGACGTACTTTCATTACGTTTTCGATATTGGTTATTTCCTGTGCAATTTCTTGAATTATTAATATTTCTAGTTTTGTTATCATCTATCGTTTCACTGTTTATTGGTATCAAATGTTTATCTGAATTAAAAAAACTTCGTTTCATCTCCCATATCATGTTGCTCCTTTCTTCTTCATTCTGTGTTATTTCTTTCCATTGATCCTTACGATGTACTGCCTGTTCGATGTTATAATTGTTGTCAAAATATTCTGTCATTTCGTTATCTATCTGTATCACCATTTCACTTTTGATTTCCGCCATTACTCTCAATCTTCTTATTTCGTATTCCACTTTCTTTAGAGACTCTTCTTTCTTAAGTTCATTCACTCACTCATGTTGTTGTTTCACTGGATTCTTAAATAACTTCTTTGGAATCCTTGGAACATGATTTTTTAATGCATTTTCATAAATGTCTGCAATCTCTTTATTCCTTCGTGCTTCATAGAACGCAAATTTCCTAGCCGAGACCTTTTTGTTCCAGTCGACTTCTTTTTTCGCGATTTTCATAAGTTTATCATTCATTTCTCTCATTTCAAGTTTAATTTCTTCTTTCATATTATTGATTTTTGATGTCTCGCATTTCAGCGTTGAATATTACAATTTCGAATCTGACTGAACAGTTTTTAGAAGTTTATAAATAGTCTGTATTGCACTTGCTAATCCATTAAATTTATTTTCAAGATTGTCCATTTTATCAAATAAGATGTGTGCGTGATATTCACCCTGAGTCATCGATTGTCTTCTTTTGGAACCCATTTTTGTTAAAAATAATGTAAAAAGAGGTTATCCAAAAATGGTGTAAAAAGAGGTTATCCAAAAATGGTGTAAAAAGAGGTTATCCAAAAATGGATAGATGATAGATGATAACAAAACTAGAAATATTAATAATTCAAGAAATTGCACAGGAAATAACCAATATCGAAAACGTAATGAAAGTACGTCTAACATAAGCTATTACAATACAAAGAGGAGAAATACTCTTACTTGCCCCAATATAAACTGGAGAGAAAATGAGTCTAGGGATGTCTATAGGCCTGCACGTATATGGAATTGGCGCAGACAAACGCGTAGTTACGATTTACGGCCTCGAAATTCATGGCAAAGTTGTCATCCTAATAATTCTTATTATTCATTCAGGGAGCCAGGATTTCATGATCATTTCTATGACTATCGTGGGCCTAGCTATGGCCATTAACTTATACTATATATCTTATGTCATCAATTTTTATGTCTATGTGCGTGTAATAGCTTAATGATGCTATTATTTTGATTTCAAAAATATATCATTAACCCTTTGAGAAGTCCCAAGAAGGGACGTAACTAGTCAGGGTACCTGCAGTCAAGATTGTTTTTCTTTTGGCTTTTTATTGGAATTATATAGATATAGATATATGCATAGATACTTTGAAGTTCTCAACATTCTTTTGTGATGCACCCACAGAATTAGATTCATCTGCGCGCACGTCTTTGGTTTCTAGAATGGAAGCTTCGTATCTGTCCTAAACATCGAAATGGCATATCACAGAATTAGACAACTTGCTCCTTCTCGAATGGATAATTCGTGTATCGCTTGCTATTGGAAATGGCAAACAATAAGCAGTTAGCCGCGTTTGGACTAGTCTGGACACCAGACCCAGTGAGTGATTGGCGTGCGTGCTGTGATATCACTTCGCACACGCCAAAACACACATCTCTGTCCTGCAACATCCAGTGTATGCACTGTGCAGTGAGGAATGCTGAGAAGAGGATGGTGAAAGCATCAGGTTGGCTAATATACGTGCGCCTGCTATTTTCTTTAATAATGATGGGAAGGTCCAACATTATGGAAAAACCTGTGCGCAATGATCTGAATTACTTGAATATGAAGGATTCGTGGCGATCGACGTACTTTGATAGAATTTACAGCAATCCGCAAGCGACACACGACTTTCTCCCTATCTCTGTAAGGTACTAGGAATTCCTTTTTGCCCACTTACTAAGTTCCAGCATGTGCCATCGTTTTGAAATAGTCTTCACTTCTAGTAAACTGAAAGTGTAAAAACAATCTAATTTTGTGGGTGCACCGTAAGACTGTGTGTGCGTATAGATCCGCGTAAGCATTGACATTTTTTCATACTTGGTGATCAAACATGGAAACGGAAGCTGAATCTTTACCTTAGAAGTGCGATTTCAACTTCGCTTAAAGTTAGTGGGGCTTGAATAGACAATAGCAGTTTTTTGATTGTCATTTCAGCTGCTTGGCCAGACACCGATGTAAGCCAATGCTGTTAGTTCTAAGGATTCTTCAGAATAATGAGTGAAACCCGTCATAGTTGAAAAAGAGCCGTAAAGCGATGCATTGTAAGTTACTTCATCAAAATGATTTTGTTTTCTAATAGAAACGATAATAGCTGTGAGCGTTTGCAGACTGCACCAACAGGGTGCCAGTACCTAGCTATTGTCAACAAATGGAAGCCTCCATTGTTGAGATATCGTTGTCGTAACAATGCTTGTCTTCGACGTACTGTTGTTTTCAATGTGCATGTCCGCTCAATTCCTTTATTGTTACAGTTTCTGATTTCTATTGTCTTTACCTTTTATGATTTTTAAGTTGGGTATCAGAATCGTAGTTTCGCTGAGATATATATTTGATGAAAGACCTGTCGGATTTCGCTTTCACTTTCCTTTCACGAAGAGAATCTTTATTGATGCTATTTTCCCACTCAGGATACATCTCTATGAATGATGAAACCAAAGAACCATTTCTCAAAAGTCCACAATAAAACCACAATATCGATTTTGTACCTTTGATGCGTGCGTGAAATCGTTTCTAAGGTGAATTTAATTGATTACAATAAATAGAATCTATTTAAATCAACATTTCAACAAATTTCTCTGCAACGATGCATTTGTCTGTCATTTTTAACTCATTTGGACTTTCGTCTTTTCACTTCAGTGATTTAAAGCTACACCGGCAGTAGCCCTAATCTGTGATGTGTAGTGGCTCCGCAATTCACAAGATCTTCAATAAGTTCTACAATCTGCAATCGAATGTGCAGAGATTTGTTCTGACTAAGAAATGAACGGGAGATATGACAACGCTCCCGAAGAAGTTGACCTTTAGTATCAGATTGTATGATTGTATTTTCAGAAAAGTGATATTTTGTTTAACAGTTCTAGTAAAGTGAAAATATGCGCTTTCTCGTAATTTGCTACTTGAATCTTGCAGCGGGTGCGATATCTATTAGAAGTTCACCAATGCAGTACAGATGAAGTGGTTCTCAAGTATTATGCTGAAAAGCTGAGGGAACAGCAAGAAATGGTCTCTCAATCTTCATCCGGTCCAGGCTCTATTCCTGGCCCTCCTGCGCCATATGGTCAACTCAGTGTACGCGCCTATTACAATCGTGATGCCAGTATTCTCGCCGTGGAGGTGCTAAACGCACGCGGCCTCATCCCCCTCGACACCAATGGTAAGCCTTGAGAATACAGTGTTCGCCTGTATCGTTTCACCTACATTTTGCAATGAAATCCCGATTTTCTCCTTGTCTTTAACACCCTGACAACCGCGACAGCATTCACGTTAATCACCGTGTTAATGGGCATTCTCACTGAGATAACTTAATATATTGCAATCATATTCATCATATTGCAGGAATATGAGCATAGTATTCTTTCATGCACTCAATGCTTAAAGAAAATATTCTTAAGAACTGCTATAGAGACCTATATAACTAGCGACCTATGTCTTTTGGAATGCATCAGCTACAGAATTACACGTAGATTGTTAGGCGTGTCACTTTGCTAGAAGTGCAAACTGATGCAAAACGATGGCACTTGCAGGAACTTGCTAAGTGGGGGAAAAGTTTTTAATGGCTTACAGAGATAGGAAAAGCAGTCATGTGTCGCTTGCGGATTGATGTGAATTCCTCCAAAATGCTCCGATCGCCACGATTCTTTCAGATTCGATGAATTCAGATCATTGCGCAAAAGTTTTCTCGATAGTGTTGATCCTTCCGATCATTATTAAAAAATATAGTAGGCGCACGAAAAAACGTTCGCAAACTTCTCTGTAGAGCTTGACATCGTCTGTGTCTCTTTGCTGTGTGATCCGGTTTATCCGGTCACTGAAACTGGCTGCTCATTGAGCTCAGATCAAATTTCATATTTGGTAAAAAGCGTTGTCCTCTCGCATCATATTTTTCTCTTGATCGGTGGCTTTTCCGCAGAGAGATAAAAGTTAATCGGATTGACGTGCGAAATCTAATCCTTCTAAATCGACTGTCGAAATGAAAAGCAAATGCAGAGGACAATTTCAAGGTTTTTACTATGTACATGCAGCCAAAATATCTTGGTTATCTCTATTCAAAGTTGTCGTTTGTTTATTATTAAGCATCAATGATGCCGAGCCTTGAAACACTTCTTGATGGTTGGTCACCAAGTAAACTATGTCACACAAAATCATGCCCTTCAGCCATTGTTGAAAGAAGCAATCAGCCAAAATCGCTTTCTCTGAACCAGGAGCTTACATGGAGATTGAACTAGCAAATGTCTTATAAACATCATCAATCGAAAAAGAAAATGCTCCTAAACTTTGGGTTCGCTAGCGACTGCATTGTAAGTAACATGGCATTTTCTACAAGAATTTTCGCCTCCTTTCTGACATTGCATGTCAATAGCAATATTTCACCATTATAGTGGAAATGTCAAATTTTTTGTCGGTCACCGCTTTATTTGACTTGATCTTGGTGTAACTGCTAGAGAAACGGAAATGCAGTTTTTGGGTTGCTTACTAAATCACGGCAATGGGATCATCATTATCCGCATTCACCACATGCTGTTTGCTGAAAAAATGACGTCGTAAAGCTAAACCACCTGACACACGCCTTTGCCACTTTCAGCTTATGCGCATTTTACAGCTTTTCATAACAAATGGTTGGACTTGGACAGCCTGAAGATCAAACTTGTTTTGAAAAGTACTATTTTTTGAAGGTCTGAGATTTTCCACTTTATGCAAACATTTGTGTGATACTTTCAGCGAAAATGCTCGATTTTCAATATCAGTGCAACTCTTCACAAATGTGAGTCTATGAATCATATCATTTATTTATTGAAATACATGTGCACCAATAAGTGCAATAGAGCAACATGGTAGGATGATGGACTAGAAACACACATTGAGCTACATTGCATGAACAGTTACATTGTTATTACATAAGAAGTCAAGCAGTTTACACTTAAACACTTTCACAGAGCTGGAGACAGTAATTTCTTCAGGAAGTGCGTTCCAGTCATCCAAAATTCTTTGTAAGAAAAAATTAAGCCGAGTGTTACGATTACACGGTTGTCTGTAGAGCTTCAGAGAGTGACCACAAGTGGTTGAAGCATTTCGCATGAAAAAAGTATTTCGATCACAGAGTGTGCGGTGATTCATAATTTTGAATAATTCCGCGAGGTCCATTACACGTCGACGACATTGGAAGGATGGTAGATTTAAATGTCTTATTCGCTCTTCGTATGGAATGGAGGTCCAAACCATTAATATTCCGAGACAAGCACCGTTGTACACGTTCAATCAGAACAATGTCTTCGGATAAGGATGGATTCCAAACTGGGACGACATATTCTAGGTGTGGGCGAACTAGGGAGGTGTAAAGCTTCATAAGTACGTTAGGGTCTCCTGACATGAAAGTCCGCAGGATGGCAGACAGAACGTTGTTGGCTTTCTTGACGCAAAGGATGGTGTGCCATGAGAATTTGAGATCCTTCCAGAAATGGATTCCAAGGTCTTTAGCGCATTCAGACCGCTAGATTGTGTCTCCTTCCATTTTGTAGTGAGAGCCAGGATTGCGATATGATGGTCTATTACACCGTAGACATCGAATATAGTATCTGAAATTCAATATTACGGTTAATGCACAAACAGATCGTCTACAAATGCCTCCTTTTTTTATAAACCAAATATGTTGCACCGTGAATTTCATGTGATTCGGAACAATACTTTCGAAGTTGAGAAAGGGCAGAGTCATCTCCTTCCTGGGATATCGATGGATGGACTTCAGAACCCGATACGGACATGATTAATGAAAGGTAAATATTTGCGCATGTTTTAAATTCTTCTCCCCTGGCCCATATGCACTTATGCGGACTCTGGTAAACATTGGTGATAAGGAAGACATACGTATGATTTCAAATATATGATGGTGTTTTGATGTCTGCTGCTAACTTGCAACTTGGTACCACAAATACACCTTAGATATACTGGAATTTTATTTTCGGACTTGTGCGATCAAGAAGCACATAGTACCTACATGTATATCCAAATATTGCAGTTGTTTTGCGGATTCTAGGCCTCTAATGATCAACACTGAGGCTGGAATGCCGTATTACCTCTAATGATCTCCGCAGCTGAGACATTAGCTTTTGTAATAATCGCCGCCTTCTGATATCAAGAAAATTAGGAAAGAATGACTAGGTGTAGTACATTTATCATCTATTGAGCTAAAAAGGACAAAGATACAGCTATCAAAAGTTACTGAAATGCTTATTTCACGGTAGTGCTTTCTACTAGCATATTATGATAGAAGTCACATTGTAGAAACGCCACAATCTTAATTTGATTTTACATCGTTATCGATTCCTATTGGATGAGATGGCGCAACACCTTTAATAAAAAATAGCCAAGCCTACAAGTTGTATACTGTTAACGGTAGCTATCGGATCCAGCTAGGGTCTCCTGTCTCTTTGCTACATAATGTACCGTCGATCACCGAGTCATGCCATGATTCATCATGCTCAGTTCAAGTTTTGCGTAAGCCACGCATTTAAATGACCATGAGGATAAACCTGCAAATACAAGTACTGGTGATTCCAAGAAATCAGTCCCCGTTTGTGTTCAATCAGTGTCGAAACCACTGCGCCTTTTCAGCAATGCAGTAATAAGCGTGCTAGATGAATTTTCAGCTCTTATTGATACTTTTCGTCAAGGGTCACATTCTTCTTATCATTGTTGCTATTCAATCTAGAAAAATCTCATAAGTGGAAAACCGTGCATTTTAATAAACGCCGCACTTAAAAGTAGGCGATTGTAAATAAGTGCCACGACATTTATTAGAGGAAATGCGGTATTTGAAGTGACACAAGTCACTCGACAATGTCAGTATTATTGACGCTATCTGACTGATTCCTCTTTTAATCAATGAAACTAAAATTGAACTCTCAATGATCACGAGTAATCAAAGAAAGGAAGATAAACAAAACGGTCTGCAAGACGTGTTATCAGAAAAATCGCATTTGTCGCTAATAGTAGCAAAACCAGAACATTTTCGTCGCGTAGACAACCGAAAGGTGACAGAATGAAAATAATTGAACCCAAATCCACTACTGAGAAAATTATATCATTATCATCTTTTGTATGGAGACACAATTTCTGCAGCTATTTGTTAAGCCTTGTTGTTTGCTAATCTGATAAAGCAAATAGAATTGTCGCATGTACTGGCATGCGTTTGATACATGAGTGCTGTAATTCGTCGTCATGGCAATGCAACTGTTGTTTCGCGAAGCGGAATACCTGATGAGCGCAATGATCATGACATACCTTTGCATCACAAATTTCATGAAATATTCGAAAGGTAACAAATCTAACAGTACAAGTCAAAGTCTTGTGCTGAAGCCTTAGTGAAACAAATCTTTGACTAAATAGTAAGGTAAACTTTCATCATCCATGGACTGTGGAATGAAAATTCTCTTCTGTAAAATGTCACGATCTTTCGCGGCAGCATTTTGCGAATCCTCTGGCATGGAGGATGCATCGTAATTAAACAGTTTAGAAGCTCTAGCTTGTAGACGTTGATATTTAGTTTTCTGAAACAAAGAAATTTCATTTTGTAATGTTTCAAAGCATCAATTCGTGAAGAAATATGTTCTTCTTTGCTTTCAGACTTTTAATTCACTTCCTAAATAATTAATAACAATAACAGTTTGAATGAAGAATTACGTACTTAGTTTGGAGAAAATTAAGTATGAATGAATTTATTATTGCGATGATAATCTTATGCTACGGACGAACATGATTGACCTTTTCTGTTGTTGAATCGTAATGTCAGAGGATTTTAAGAAATACTTCAGAGCAATAGCTTCTTTTTTAAAAGCGCAATTGATGTAATAGGAAAACATGTGAATCTTGACAAATAGTCCGCAAGCATCATCAGGGTAGTGCAGGACCCAGCACGAAATTATGCAGGGAACGAAGTCGTACCTGAAACTTTCACAGAATATTTTTCACCATTTGACTACTTAACAACTGCACGTCCGCAGATCAAATCGTTTGTCATTTGTTAATAGTTCAGATTGAAAACTTTGTGTAGGCTATTTCCTCTATACAAGTTGAAAGGATAAAATAGGAAATAGTTCCTTTTAATAATTAGAACAGTTTCCTATATAATTAAAAAATATTCCTAATTTATGTATTTCTGGTGGATAAATTATGACATAACGGCCAAACGGCCATGTGAACGATTTTCTTGAGTTGATGACAGCAGATTAAAGTCGAAGAGTTTACTCTTCAATATAATTCGTATGGAAAGCATCTACAGATTATATTTAAAACTTTTATCACATTACGTATTTAAATGTTGAAATGGAATGACATGTCAAGTCCCATATTCACAAGTTCTTCCGCCTGTAGCAGGAAAAGTATGTCTTTCAATGTAATTTATCAAGCAATTAATGATAGAACTTCATGATGACGTCACGTATTCTCTTTTCAACCACAACCAACATTAAATAAGCTTTTTAAGATCCCTAAGTAAGCTTTGGTTGCAACACATTCACTACAATGACAGCTAGCTAGAGTGTTATATAGATATAGAGTGTTAAGTGACAGAATACTAGCTGCTCGTCTTGGTGGATACTTAGAGCCGCATTCAATAGGCGAATACCTTAATACCGTATTTCTAAAGGTCATGGATTTCAAAAAGAATCTGGATTGCAATCCCTTTTTTGTTGTACATGCACTATCTTGAAAAATTATCTAGGCATCTAGGTAAACTACTAAATTCTAAATAAATGGCGTACATATTGAAATGATAATTATCATTAATAATCATCAGTAGTATTTTCTTAAGCTTATCCAATATTTCCAATGTTGCTTCAGACAATTATAGATATCTTCACTCTTAAAATTTAACAGACGGAAAATAACTGCGCGTCTTGGTAGATTTGAACCACCGACCTCTGGCATTCTAGGCCAACGCTCTATCAACTGAGCTATTCGTCGGGCCACAGCCATACGCACGTAAGTCCTCAATTGAAGAATGCGCGTAATCCAATAAGATGGCTTCATCCCCCAAGACAACATAGCATTAACCGTCAAGCCAAACTACTAATACCAAGATGTCAGCAATTCAAGGCCAGCATTATACTTTGAAGCGGGGAATTAGTCCACACAGTAAACAAATATAGCTGCAATCATAGAAATAAACTGTTTATCTGAAGTTCGCTAGAATGGAAATTGACTCAAGGTCGCGGCACATCCAGGGGAACTAAGTTAGGGCATGAAGAACCAATTAAAAGCTTCGATTTACTCATGTGACTGATTCTAACCCAATGATGCAGACGTTGGCAGGTGCATCTAAGTGAAAATGCGTGCGATTTATGTGCCGTTATTGTGCATTGTATGAAGCTTTATTTCCATTCTAGAGGTTTTATTGTTATCAATTTCTATGGCTGCAATGATAATTTAACAGACGGAAAATAACTGCGCGTCTTGGTTGGATAGGATACGATATGATAGGCACTCCTTCGTATCAAAAAATATCTGATAGACAGAATGTGCCGAACATGCTTTTCAATGAGTTTTTCAGAGTCTACATAAAGCTGTATGAAGTGTATGGTGCAGTAATCTATTTTCATAGTCTATTCTTGGAATGGAAACAAACATTATTGTACTTCCTAATATCTTTCTCTCAATTTTGCTCTACCTTTGCCATAAACAAATTTCCGTAATATTTGAGACAATTAAGTCATGAGAGTTTGAAAATTTATTTATAAGTTTTAAGTGATTGATGCACGTGTGCATGAACTGTAGATCTTTTCCCTTGATGAGCTGGTGGCTGCAAGTGTTGATACGAGGTTAATGAGTGCGTTATTGTTGAAGACTGTTCTAGTCACAGTAGCTTCATCAATTGATTGTGACCGTTGTCATAAAATCTGATTGCCTCAATTTGCAGTTTATTTTCCGTTTCAGAGAAGTCTTCAGTCGTCTGTCCATTGAAAATACTTCCACTAATTCATCTAATCAACAATGAACATACCTCAAGCCTTGTTCAACATTTTCTTTAATATGAAACTCAATATCAAGAAAATGATAAGATACACCATTTCCCCGTCTTTCTCAGCAGACAGACAATCAATAGCCATTACTTCAGAAAATAAAGCCAAATGTTGTCTAAATTCATGATAGACTTTATCTCGTCATCGATTGTTTTACTGCGAGTAAGCAGTTCTTGATGAATTAGACAGATTGAAGGATTAACTCAATGGAATGAGAGGAAACCTGACAATTTGGTGAAATTACCTAACTTAAATCTTATGCATAAATTTCTTGACTCTTCCGATACATGTCTGGCAGTGTATTGTCGATTTTGAAAATTGTAATTTATGTCATAAAAGTAAATGTCTGTTTTTGTTTCCACCGTTATCCTCCAAAGTAAACCTTGTGAGCTGAATTAAGCAAGATTTCATTCTTCTTAATCAACTTACGGTTTCTGATAGAAAATGGTGCAACCTTCTTCTCTGATAATTGATTCTAAGTTAAGATATAAGGCAATCACATTTTATTGAAGCAGGCGAGATTATTTTTTATCATGCACGATTGCAACAAAGTTTCTTCTTACATCCCTGAGCCGTGATAGTGGTCCACGTATTAGATTGTATGACATGTGGATTTAGTTGCGGGCAGAAAAAGCAGAAAATGCCGTTCCCAAAATCTTATCCACTTCGAAAGTTATGCAAATCTTTTGAGACCGGATTTCGAATTTCCATTTGCCATTGTGCTCTCATTTCTTGTGCCTCCAGTTGAGATGTATAATGAAAGCTTCCACCTTTCTGCGAAGGAGTTCCGAGCAGAAAGTACTTAAGGTCCATAGAGTATGCACCGCAATAATCAGATAGAAATACTTAGACCGATTACATGTAATTCAATGGTAGAATGCACTTTACAATATTTTGTTATTTTTCCCGTGAGTTATTCTTTATAGTCAGTAGGATATCCTGAATTAACATAAGATGTATATGAAAACTCTAAAGCGAATAACAACTAGAAATTTCAAAATGACATCAATGACTTTGAATACCGGACCGCAATCGCTTTATTAGGGAATCAAAGTAAAGTATTCGGTGGAGAAGCTAATCTCCAACGCAGTTCGATTCCTCAAGCAATTGAATCAATCAGAAACACCAATGATGCTTGTATATTCTCAGAATTCAACTAGAGACTGAATGTATTAGGTCTGCATTGTTTTATGCCCAACTTTCACTTCTAAAAACTCAATCAAATGTTTGCAAAAATATCACCATGATGCCAGCTAAAAAAGTGATATAGCGCAATTTAAAAATGATTGGTATAATTTCGATGCAGACATTAAATCTATGCGTTTTCTTTTTGATCTTATCCCTGAGGTAATCTAGACCACATGCTCATACAATTCATGCAATGTGTAAACAGTCAACTCATGCAGCTGCAGTCCGAAAGAATCACATTGAAAAATTAAAGCTGTCATTTTGCGCAGCTAAGTAGTTATCAATACTCTCAGTTGCACTGTAAGATGCGAATATTAAGTATCAACAATATTGTTCGCCTAGTCACAGATGATAATTTTGAAATCATCAATTTTTTAATGAAAATGAATCAAAATTTAATGAACAACATGACGGATTTTAATCGGTTTCCGACCCAATGAAAGAGCATTGAAATGTTGTCTGAGGTAAAACTGAAAATACATCTTACAGCATGTAGGTCTTTCTTGTTTCCTATTGCAAAAAAGCCCAGTTGTCTTTCTTGATCTAACTTTTTTGCAAAAAGTCAATATTTAGTAAGAGCCATGTTGAAGTATATAGTTGTATAAGATTACAACCAGCTTCAGAAAATGTTTATCATTTCCTTTTGCATTGATACCCACTTAACAATTCAAGTCAGTTTTGCAATGGGGTGACGCAAAAAGGTAATGGTAATAATATTGATGGGGGACATGGCACTCTCACCTTTGCTTAATCTACCCGCGAATGTTTCCAAACGACTTGCAGAGAATTCAAGCTCTAATCAAAGGCAGCGCAAGCTCCAAGAGCTCTCAGTGTAGTATTAATTGTAGAAAGCAATTGATCTTTGATTGTGTTTGATTAGATAATTATGTAACTTATTCTATGACAGTTTTTTCAACAGCGGTTCTTCCAAGAAAACCGATGACCTTAGTAATGTATTTGTAAAAATTATGAAAGTTTACGTATGGGATGATCAAATTATCGTTTACATTTTCTATCATCGATGTATAGCTGCATTTGCATCTGAAATCGGTTTCCTACCAAAAACCAAAATTGCATTGCAAAAGTAAATTCCAAAAGTAATAATCACCATTGATCGCGATTGTTCTCAGATGATAAATATTGATGAAATCAGCATTTATTCAATATTTGTTGATGATGCAAAGTTCAAATTTCTAATATTCAGTTGACTTTACATTAGTGACTCATTTCTCCACAGCGAAATATTCTCAACTAACTTGCACAATGGCCATCGATAATATGCTTATTACTCAACACAAGCAAAGAGAAACGTTTCCTTCATTGAAACCTTCTTAAGATTGTCACATTAGAAAGTAGATGAAACTAATCGGCATTGCTTGTCGAGGCAGTTGTCTACAATGATCCTTCACGAACATTTTGAATAGCCTCTGTTGTCCATCATGGTCCAAAGTTGTCACCATTCAAACAGATGGAGAGCCGCTTTGACTATGCCAAGTCAAAGTGGTGTTGATAAAATTATCCCAGACCTGAAAATGAAAAGCCTTAAAACGAGATTTAAAAAACAGAGGCTTTCTCAGCAAGATCTAAAACCTGTGTCTCTATTAAAACATTAGCCGGGAAATCAATATCATGATCAATGACTATTACAGCAAAGAAACAAATACTCTCAAAAATTTTAACCGCATTGAAAGTAAAAATAATAATGATAATAATATATTTTACCACATACATTTTTTGAATACAAGAAAAGACTTAAGAAAGTGATGAAATCGAAACTGTACTCAAGAAACAAAATCGAAGCTATAAATACATTCGCTGTACCTGTAATAAGTTACACTGGCGGAGTGGTGAAATGGAATCAACAAGAATTAGATGATTTGAATGGCAAGACAAGAAAGATATTAAATATATACGGAGGGTTGCATCCAAGAGCAGACGTGGACCGCCTCTACTTACCGCGGGATCGGGGAGGAAGAAGTCTGAAAAACTTGACCGAAGTCATAGAACATGAGAACCGAAGCCTTACAGAGCATATACAAGGCAGCAACAACGACCCACTGCTGGTGGTGGCAAGAGCTGGTGACTTGTATAGGCAACGGCAAGAGACCCTCGAAGACTGGAAGAAGAAGACAGTAGAAGATCGATATCAAGGTTGGAAAAACAAAGCACTACATGGGCAATATACAAGACAGATGGATGAAATTACATCAAAGAAGGCATGTTACAGCTGGCTAAGAACGGTGAATCTCAAGATTGAGACAGAAGCGTTGCTCACTGCTGCTCAAGATCAAGCACTGAACACCAAAGCCCACGCAACATATATCCTGAAAACAAGTGTAGATCCAAAGTGCAGAATGTGCAAGTCCTCAGATGAAACAGTCTCTAACATCCTCACGGGATGTTCAAAACTAGCAGGGAGTGAATACCTGAAGCGACACAATGAGGTGGCAAGAATCATTCACAGAGACATCAGCATGTGCTATGATCTAAGCGTACCACGAGAGCCATGGCAGCATATGCCCTTGCCAGTAACAGAAAATAATTCGGTTAGGATCTTGTGGGACTTTGAAATTCGAACGGACAAGAAAATCACAGCATGAAGACCTGACATCGTAATAATAGATAAAGTGAAGAAAAGAGGATGCATAATTGACATCTCGGTACCGGAAGACAGAAATATAACGAACAAAGAAAGAGAGAAGATCGCAAAGTACCTAGACCTGAAACTGGAAATCCAAAAGTTGTGGAAGATCAAGGTGAAAGTGATCCCTGTTGTCATTGGGGCATTGGGTGCTCACACTCAGAATCTCGCAAAATACTTGAGAGAAGTACCCGGACATCATCATGTACCTCAGTTACAGAAAGCTGCTCTGTTAGGCAGTGCCTATATCCTCAGACGCACTCGCGATCTCCCTGAATCCTGGTAGGATTCCGAGATCCTGGGTTGTAGACCGACCGATGTAGAGGTCGTGCACCAAAAAAAAAATTTACCACAAAATCTACACAATGTGTAATCAGAGTGGGGGTACAGATAAGAGGTTACAGGAGTTATAAAAGAGTGAAAAAGAAGGTTTTCAATGTTTTCTTGAAGCTGCGAGGGTTTGTTTCATTCCTCAAATGTAGAGGGAGCGAATTCTACAATGAGGGTCCAACGAATTGAAAGGAGCCCCTGGCACCAGCTGTTCTTGATAATGGTTGATGGAGTAAGGGGGCGTCATTCGACCTCAGTGACATGAACGATACGGAGGATGCAGCAGGAGTCAACAGATCTTTAAGGTAAGTAGGTGAATTGCCGTAAATACAGTTGTGCACTAGGCAACACACTTTGAATTGTACGCGGAGTCGCACAGGTAACCAATGAAGGCTTCGGAGAGTTTCAAAAATGTGAGCACGTTTCGGAAGTCGACGCACAAATCTGGCACAGGCATTTTGAACTTTTTGGAGCCGAAGTATGTTCGAAGTCTTACAACCTGCATAGATGACATTGCAGTAGTCCAACAACGTGAATACAAAGGAACAAATTGAAGTGTTGGCGTGATGGTCACTTATGTATCTTCGGATTCTATAAAGATTTCGCAGAATATATGGAGAAATGAAGCTAAAAACATGCAAGACATCCCGTGCTTGAATGTGACAATCATATTCAATTTCGAAATCGTGCGAAATAAAATGTAATCACTTGCTCTAATCCTCTATGCTCAAACCTCAATGTCATCAATGATATCAGCAGATCAATGATGCATTGAACAGTTTCAAAACGGCGTTTATGACTTTCCGAGACTGGGATACCATGGTACCATTGGTTGACTTCTAAGGATATAAAAGCTAGATGCAAATTCATTTTAGATTCGTCGAAAGAAATGAAAATTTGCATTAATGCTAAAAAATTTCTCAAGTGAGCTGTTACGAATCTTATAAGCTGAGCAATTATGCTGCTAACTAATCAGTCCACTTTCTCTGTAGGCGTATTAACTACTAATGCTGTGGGTCCCATGAAGTAGTTGGTGTCAACTTTTTTTGTGATCGTTCACTAAAGTATAGAACTTTGCATGTCGGCTGCCGTTCATCAGAAGCTTAGGGATGTCAGATTCGATCCTGGTCCCTCGGCAAATTGATAATTTTATTGGCTTGGTTTTCAAGGGCTTCTGTTGCTGACATGGGTTCATTAGCACAGGTTCGGTGTTTTTTGCAACATCAGGTTGTATAGTAGCAACTATCCTATTAGTTCATCCGATGGAACTGCAATCACATCATTTCTTTCAGATAACGTTTGGTGATGTTGATATCTTTCTGTTCAACTCTAGATTTAGCACTAGATTTAGTCTCATGCAATTCTTTGTCAATCATTTGCATAGCTTCTCTTGTACAGAAAGGTTCGCTTTCATCGTCACGGTGTTATTATCAAATGGTGTATTATCACTATACTGAATATTTTTCTCTTGACTTTGGAAAACAGACTATAGTGGAGAAATAGTAGAAAAGTATCTACTACTTGTATTTCAATCTAATTAATTCAGAAATGAATGACATTCGGCCTATGAAACTCAATACATATTTTCATTTTCTGAAGCCAAACGCTCTAGCCATACACATGATGAAAACATGTTCCCGAGTCTCATGTGCCAATAAGTTCCTCTGAGATATTCATAGTCTATCATCATCAAAGAAATATCATAATCAGTTCGATAGATCTTTCATCCTGGACTTCTTTGGAACTTGCAGATATCATGAATATATAACTCATTTTAATCACAACTCTTGATTTCTTACGACACAGGCACTACAGGCACAACTCCAGACATTTCTTTTCAAAATGTGTCATTCAAATATTGAATTGTTTAATTGCATGACCGCATTTGTTGTGAGAATCACAAATCCTCAGAGAATTGATGAGCACATGAAATGATTTTGAGAGGACATTAGAAATATC
This sequence comes from Prostheceraeus crozeri, assembly GCA_907163375.1. Classification (NCBI taxonomy): domain Eukaryota; kingdom Metazoa; phylum Platyhelminthes; order Polycladida; family Euryleptidae; genus Prostheceraeus; species Prostheceraeus crozeri. The sequence continues at coordinate 197,447 of CAJQUW010005941.1, read as the reverse complement.
AGGAAATTGATGTCAATCGCGTGTGTGTCATAGAGTGGTATATTCCCAATCCTCAAAAGATAAAAGCTTTTATCAATGGTGACAGAAATGTGTAGAATATCATTCGCACTAATTAAAACGATCAGATAATACGGTGATAAGGAAGAAAATTTGTCTCCAAATATCCGTAAAACCCTGACCTTATTACATAAGTTTGGCTTGTTTGATAAATGAACAAATGGATTTCATATACATATGAAGCAGCAGTCAATAGGTCCTATTAAAAGATTTTCCACTCAGTCAGATAGTGTACTGGGAAAATAAATCGGCCATCGGCCGGCGACTGTTTTGAAGGATAAATGATTAACTTAGAAACCGACCGTCGGCCGGGCACCTCGGAAAAATAAATTATTATTGGATGACAGATTTTTTAATAATTCAATGTGTCAAGCAAATAGGTCTACTATTTCTTGTATTTCAACATTCTCAAAAACATACACTATGATAATCATTAGATGCACCACAATGGGTACGAAGCTTGTCTAGTACTGTAATGTATTGTGAGCAAATCAGCGTCAACCTGTAGATCGACGCATGTCGCGCTCCTGCCTGAAAGCGCAAATCGATCCTTAAGTCCCGTTAAATGTGCCGAGGATGGAGAACAAACTCTGTCACCAAATATATTTCGGTCTATGTGACATTCCTCAGTGGTGATCAGTGACAGTGACAGCACAAGTTAAGAATTATCGGAAAACTTGTGTAATAGTTGTTTATTCACTTGTTGGGGCCTCAGTCCGTATGCTGTCCTTATTGACTCTTAGTAGTTGCTTCTGATAACGAATTTTGCCTGATTTGCGATGTTTTATGAAACTGACACGCTTCACATTGTAATTAGCGCTCAATAGCAGCTCCATAGTCTAAAGAAAAGCTGTAGGTTATTCACAGGGCACTTATAGTAGTTGCTGATCTAATTAATGTAATAATAGTTGTCAAATAATGTAATACAAATAAGTGGCGAAGAAAAAACTGGCTGACTTTTTAGGCCTCCATAAATAATTAATTTAGAAACCAGCCACCGGCCAGTTGCCACGGAAAAATAAATAATTGGCCGGGTTTTTTCGCCAGTACAGTAATGTAGGAAGCCAGTGTTGATGTTTGCATAAAAGTTTCACCCCAACTTGGCAGAAACCCACTTAGCGGCAAGTCTCTTATACGATCTATTGATCATATTAACAAATGCAGATAATCTAGCGTGCACAATGCAGTGCAGGGTAAACTGCTGAAACAGAATGACGACATATTTTTTATAACACTTGATCAATGAACGGATAGTAAACGCGGAGAAGCTAAGGTCTTTGATATTTATTTTTCGTCTATTTCTTTTATTCTTCTTACAGTAGATCAGGTTTTTTATGCTCTATTTCAGTGTTTCTCAAAGTGGGCGATGGGACAGTTGTGGGGGTCGATCACGGGGTGATTGGGCGATTATGTTTTCAAAATATTTAACACATTTTTACAGCTGATTTTTATGTAGAGGCCCACCGTAGACTCCATATATGCGTAATCATTCTGTTAGCCTATGAGTATTGATGTGAATCGAATAGGATCCACACATCTTTTATAAAATAAAGAAAATGCACTTCGTTGTTTGAAATGTAATGTTTGGAACTGCTGTCCTTTCTGTAATTGACACATATGAAATAGGAGTTACTCTCAATTGAAGATAGGACATCTATTTTGAAAAAACAAGAGAAATTTACTTCATAGCACAGCACGTTTCGGAAGTCAGCTGCGTCTATTGCCACAACGGGGACAAGATGAACTGTGAGGCAAAATGATAGCCAAAGATGTGTGCCAGACAGTATACAGCTACCGTTTCATTTGTAAATGGCATGCGGAGCATGTTATGAAAAACATCCGCGACTTATTTCATTCTTTGAAGCGCATCCCTAACGATTATGATGTATATGTTCAGATGGTCGAGGGAAAGAAAGACAGAGCGTCATGCATACAGGCGTACTAATATTTAATGAATTTTTAAATGAATATTGTACAATGTCGGGCTTTCATCAGACGTCACAAAAGTCGCGGGAATTGCATTTCGATTAGAAAATCATATAAGTCATAAATCATTTAATGCGACAACGACTATCGTGTACGACAACCAGATCTACGTATTGCCATAGTTGTCAACGTGACATGTCACGTCACGTCATCACAGTTATTCGTCAACTTCCTACTATTGTGTTTCTGTCTCTTGCTCGCAAAAGCTGTCAACCGTACAATTGTCTCCTGTCGGGCAATGATCGGAGTGTTCACAGCACAGAATTAGATTGTTTAGGCGTATAACTTTGCTGGAAGTGCAAACTGATTCAAAACGAGGGCGCATGCAGGAACTTACTAAGTGGGCAAAAAGGAATTTTCAATACCTTGCAGAGATAGGAAAAGCAGTCGTGCGCCGCAAGCGGATTGCTGTGAATTCCTTCAAAATTATCAGATCGCCACGACTCCTTCAGATTCGAAGAATTTAGATCATTGCCTGCGATCATTACTAAAAAATGTAGTAGGCGCACGAAAAAACGTTCACAACCTTTTCGGTAGAACTTGACATCGACTGTGTCTCTTTGCTGTGTGATCCGGTTGATCCAGTCACTGAAACGTCGCACAATTTGGTGTGTATAATCTTGAACTGGATGTTTATTGTTCGATTGCTATGGTATTATGTCAGTAGATTGTGCCATTTCATTAGCGTTGCATGCTCCAATGTTTCCTTTCTAGTCGAACAGAAGAAGAGGCGACATGTCTAATTCTGTGCTTCACAGAAATGAATTGCGTTGTCTGCGTGTTTGAGTCTAGAGATGACTTCCCTCAATATTGATGGTCACGGCTAGAAAAAGTCTCGAGGGGCAAGAGGATCAATTTTCAATTGAACGAACCAGTCTGAATTATGACGAGCGAGAAGATTGACACCACATTAAACGTGCGCAGTCAGTAAATTTTATATCGTGAAGAGTGGAACGGTGTGAATAATACATGTACAGTCAAACCTCGATGTAGCGACAGCGCTCGGTTCCGCTAGAAACGGTCGCATTAGGGCGACGGTCGCTATACCAGGAGATTATCATTACCTATCTCCTCGTTCTGTTCCTACAAAGACCGGTCGCTAACCGATGTTTGATGGTATTTCCATTTGACGAATTTATCACTAAGAAAAATTGAGTCAAAGATATGTACTTTTCACTTGACAGGCCTGCCTGCAATCTGACCGTTGAAGTTCGTGGGTTCTCTGATAAGAGCTGCTTCTGCAATACGCATGCTTGGCCAATCACACAAACCAAAGAGAGACGAATATCTATGTCACTCTCTATCACCTGGGGCCTATTTCATAAAACTTTTATCAGCTATCAGTTGTCAGTTGACAGTTATCAGTTGTAAGTTATCAACTGATAGAATGTCAATTTCATAAACGAGTGATAGAAGTAACAGATAGCTGATAAAATGCTTGTCTGTTGCACGTCATTTGACCTAGATTTGTGTCTGATTATGCAGCATCATCGCTATGCAACCTTTGTCTGATTGGCGATACAACAGACTTTTATAAGAAGTGCTTGGTCAAGAAAATTATTGTTGATGAATGATATTGAACGTCATGTTATCCGCGGAACAGAAACTATTGCTTCTTAAAGAAATTCTGAGTCGCAACAACATATTATTCGGCAGCTACAATGACTTCGCTGAAGGAAAAAGGAAGAAGAAATTGGCTTGGGAGGAAATAAAATCCGTTATGGAATCGAATGGCATCAAGAAAGAAAGTGAAGTTTGGAGAGACGTGGTGTGGAGGAATATTCGTGGATCAACCATGAAAAAGGTTGATAACCGTCGACAAACCGGCAGCGATGGGAGTGTCGACAAGAAGTTGTCTGAAGCAGACGAAATGGTGCTTGCCATTATTGGTAGGGAGAGCCCAATCATGCAAGGTCTCCGAGTCACCGAGACTGAGGTTGTGCAACTTCAAGCGACCACCAGTGACAACGTTGTCTCCGCTGGACAGATCACGAAGTGTGTAGCAAAGAGGAAAACCGGAAAGAGAGCAGTTGAAGTGGAGAAAGATGAATTGTTATTGGAGCACTTGAGGCTAAATAACAGGAAATTACGGCTCGAAATAAAGATCTTAAAGAGACAAGTGTCGGACTCCGTTAGTGACTGATCATTTGGAATTTTCATTTTCATTTTCATTGTTATAATAAATAATTTGTTATCAAATAGAGTGTTTTTGACATGCCTCATCGAAATTGTCTTAGGAAATATAATTTGAGAAATTGTGCATTATAATGCTTCATAACAAAATTAGGAAACAAGAGTAGACCTACCTACTCGCAAGCATGAATTCTCCAACCTCCATCCGCACAACCCATTCTAGTTAGCAGTTATGAAGGCAGTTAAAAATTTTAATCGTTTGTTATATCTCAAACCTCATAAGAATAATACAAATGAATTTCAGAATGAAAGTTATCTGGTACGAAATGCTGATTGTTATATCCGTGAAACCCCGTGCTATATCTGAGTTCTTGAATAAATACTTAATGAATTGAAAATCCAATTGGTTCAATTGTTGATGAATACTTTGTCATAATTCGTAATTATTTCAGGAGAATTACGAATTCAGGAGTGTTTGTGATAAAGGCTCGAAGCTCTCTCGTTTGAGTTTGTGTTTATTACGCAGACATTTTCATACAGCGTCGCAGAAAGAGGCACTAATTATGCTAGTATGCAAGCAGTTTAGCGCACCCCATCCAATATTTATCATGTAATCCTATATTAAACCTTTTTTGTATTTTATTTGTATTAAAATTTTGCTCAAATACATGGACATCTTTTTGTGTTTTCCGTAAATTGCACAGTGCTAAACATAACTCTAAAAACCATCTCTTAATCGATGAACAAAGCAACTTGAATTCCAGTAATATACAGTATATTATATTGTTTTAAGGTCAAACGCTCAAGTCATGGTTGTCTGAAATTATCAACAAGTTGTCTTCTCCTCTCAGTTCTCTCTTGAAACTCGAGTCCACTCGAAAGACATGTTTCAGCCGATGTTGATGTCTGCTCTGAGATGGCATCCGTAGGATCCATTGAATCGCCTTTTGCGATACAGAAATTGTGCAATGTTACACATGCCTTGACAATCTCAGCAGCGAGCGTAGCAGACTTCACACGAAGCTTCTGTCGCAAACATGGGAAGCGATTCTTCAGTATCCCGATGCTGCGCACAATAATGCATCGGGTCTTTCTATGTGAGCGATTGAAGCTTTCAATGGCAACATCTGCAGAGGGATTGCACAGCAAGGGAGGAATTAGCCAGTCAAGACAGGGATATATAGAGTCTCCAAGGATGACACTGCCAGGGAAAAAACGAAAATTTTCATTTGATGCACGGAAAATATTGCTATTGCGCAAAACTCTGGCATCATTCACGCTTCCCGGCCAAGAAGAATTGCAATAAAAAAATTCGTTGTTAGGGCCGCAGATTAGCATCACATTGAGAGAGTGATTTCCATGGCGATCCACAAACTGCTCCTCATGAAACGTCGGTCTTTCAATGTCGATCAGAGTTCCATCAACAACTCCACAGACTGAAGGCATGCCTGCAACTTCATAGAAGTCCTGTCTGACCTTATTACAGTCCGACGGGAATCGAACATATTCTTTGAACATATTGTCGTTTATAGCGGACGTGACTCTCTGAACGCAGCGACAAATTGTCGACTCTGACGGTCCGTGTGCATCCCTTAACACATGATAAAAGCTGTTGGTCGCAAAAAATCGAATGCAGCTTAAGATTTGTTCCTTTGGGGAAAGAGAAAGGGCATGAGTTCCTTTCTGTCTCATGCTTGAGGAGAGGACCGATAACTTCCTCTAATGCTTCGTAAGTACTCTCTTGCATGCTGAAACGCTGATGAAAGTCAAAGTCAGTGTCAAAATGCTCTCTGTTCAAAAATATTCTCGGCCTGCGGTTTTCAAACTCCCCAATAATATCAAGCAAATTCATTTTATCATGCGTCTGTGACTGACAAAATTCTACTCGCTTTTATCAGTGAAATTTAACAGTTGTCAGTCGATTCAATGTTTATGAAATTGACATTTTCATCAATTGATAGAAGATTAACACAACAGTCATGTGATTTATCAGTACCGTTTCTTGATCTGACCTACTTTTGCAGGGAATTCTATTTTAGCGTTCTGTCAGTGATTGTTTATGAAAGAGAGATCTATCAGTTCGGTTTTATCCATAGAAATAAACTGTTTATCTGAAGTTCGCTAGAATGGAAATTGACTCAAGGTCGCGGCACATGCGGGGGAACTAAGTTGGGGCATGAACCACCAATTAAAGGCTTCGATTTACTCATGTGACTGATTCTAACCCAATGATACAGACGTTGGCAGGTGCATCTAAGTGAAAATGCGTGCGATTTATGTGCCGTTATTGTGCATTGCATGAAACTTAATTTCCATTCTAGAGGTTCTATTGTTGTCAATTTCTGTGGTTTTATCAGAATGATATCAACGATTTTGTCAGTTCATAGATATTGAACTGCCTCCGTTGTTTTATGAAATAGGTTACTGATTTATCAGTTGATTTTATCAGTTATCAGTGTTTTATGAAATAGGCCCCAGCTGTGTTTCATAAAATAGAGACAAACCATAGTAGTATAGAGGACAAACGATGTACAATGCAATATGTTTAAGGAAATCATATGGGTGTTCATCAGAGATCGCAATTTTCGGTTTTTCCGGCTTTTCCGCTTACGAAAATAGTCTAATGTATTTCAAATTTATACATTCGAATCCCGGTTTTCCCGATTTCCCGTTTTTTTTCTTGAGTGAATTGCGATCCCTGGTGTTCACCGCATACCGTGTGCATTGTTACCGATCGCCCTTGCTTTATATGTGAATTAGTATTTTTGGCTGAAAGTTTTGACTTCCGCAGTTAGATTCCGTAACGTGTGAATGCATAAGATTGCATGATTAACATAAAGATAAACGACAACAACAGACGAGCTATGTGAATTTGGTGACGACTGACATCAATGACTCAATGGCGAATAGCGTTCGTAAAAATAGAGATACTGAAGGTGATTATTTCTTCATGGTATTTTTGATATGCATCATTTGCAGGTGATTTCACCTTATGAAAAATGTCAGATTAGTTATCACTTTGTTGACCAAATTTGCGCTGCTGTCTGCAAAAATTATGTATTTATGGAAAGCATTGCCTCCCAAAAATGAAAAAGATTTCGATGTTTCAAATATCGGCAATTAATGGAGGCAAAATTTGGCTGTTTTATGCAATTCTGTCGATGCATTGTACTTCTTTCATCTCAATATAAACATAAATGTGTAGTCACAGTCAAATGCACTTTTGGTCTGTAATTTTAAGTAGCCTAACATTCTGGGAAGGTTGATGTCTGCAGAAGCAAAAAACAAGTTGCTATTTCGACTCATTAGCTCCGATTTGAAAATTGTACAAATCATGAATCACAATTGAGGGAGTGATACATGAGTTTCACAGGAATATGATGTTTCACTCAGCTGAAATCATGTTTATCTTTGTTGCTTCATTTCTGTGTAATTACGATTGTCAGTTTCTTGTGACATGCAATACATAATTGACACATAAAAGGTCGCCTCAGACAGAAGCTTGACTGTTCGAAAAAGTTAATTTCATGTTAGCATCATTCTGAGTACGTAGCTTTGTGTTATTACTGTTCTTGAAAAACTACATACAGATAGAAGTGAAGAAGGAAGTGTTCTCTTGCTTGTAAGTCTTCCAATATACGATCCAAAAAATGAGGAAATATATTTTACTCATTATTTTCATTCAATGAAATTTGACGCAATATTCGTCGCTATGAAGGCATTGAACTCATCTGGATAAGATCTACAAATTTCTCCATCTTAAGTTGATTTCAATCAGATTGTGATCTGAATGTAATATTATTTAAGATAATATTCAGAAGACGGTTTCTTAAAGGCACGTTTACACGGTTTCAATCAGTAAAGTCACCAAGCCACATGTGTGTGACTCCTCACGCGACACACGGACATTCTCCCTCGACACTTGTGTCGTTCAAGTAAAAAGTAAATGGCTTTACTCAGGATTTTTTCAAGCCAAAAATTCTGAAAGTAGTTCACGGTCGTCGATGTAATGAAAAAGTAAAATTGTTAAAGACAGATCTTTGGCGTCCAGCGCCTTCGTTGGTCGATCTTATAATAGCGTTGTAATACTATTGATTTATTAATCAACAATGAGGATCATGTCTTGCATCACCTTGTTCCGAAAAAGGTTAAAATATTCTAACAAGTACTGTATGCCTGAATGTTCTTTAGTATTGAAACTGTTTTATCTTGACAATGATAATATTCTAACAAGTACTGTATGCCTGAATGTTCTTTAGTGTTGAAACTGTTTTATCTTGACAATGATACGATTATTTAACAATGGTTTCTGTATTTTTAAAAAATGATTCCCCTTTACTCAGTTTATAAATAAATAAGGCCACTAAATTCATTTGATAAAATTAAAAACTAATTCTTGCACAATGCATTTCGTCCACTCTTATTCAAGTGCAAACATGGACTAACTATAAAATACAAAATCTGAAATCATATACTTCTACAGTAATAAATCTATGAATGAAATTGAGAGCATGCAAACCTATAATGTAGTAGACTTAATAGATGTGAACTAATAACAATTGAGTAAATAACCTAGATATTAGAAGAAGCAAAACAGAGACTAAAGCTACCAAGGTAAGTAAAGGGTGGAAATAAAATCTTTTTGCGAACACAAGTCGGGATTCTCGCGCAAAATGACGAAAGACTCTGTGATTCCTAATGTGTTTGTTGTTGATGTGCGTTGAATTGCGCCATTCCTTCAGATCTTCTACGAGAACTTTTAGAAGTATGTACAACTGATATACAATTCCTATTCGATGGCAAATACTACAGACAAATTGACGGTGTTGCAATGGGAAGTTGTTTGGGACCCATTTTTGCTAATATATTTATGGGATTTGTTGAACAGAAGCTCCAATCGATTATAGATAGTAAATGCAAACTGTATTGTAGATATGTTGATGATTGCTTTCTTGTGGTAGACAAAGAAGAAAATATTGCAGACATCATCAAGATTTTCAACAACATTCATCCCAATATTCAGTTCACTTTCGAACAGGAGTCCAATGGTAGATTTTCCTTTTTAGATGTCTTAATATCCAAACGACTTGATAACACACCCAAACTTTCAATTTATAGAAAACCAACATGGAGTGGTTTGTACACAAACTTTCACAGTTTTGTACCAAAGCAATACAAAATTGGCTTGGTTAAGACGCTAACATATCGGGCGCATAGAATTTGTTCCTCTGATACCTTGAAAGAAGAATTGGATTTCATTAAAAGATTACTTCGATTAAATGGATATCCTGAGTCATTTTTCGATAAGTATTCAATAAAAGAGTTGTCAGTGAGAGAAGATGTGTATGGACCTGAAAACAAGAAATTCTTAAGACCTCCATTCATTGGAGACAAAAGTGCGTTTACTTTTAGAAATAGTTTCAACAAAGCATTCAGTGTATTTCCTAGTGCTCGTTTGCAAGTGATTTTCACTACACGAAGGATTCCGATACGTTCTCTGAAGGATAGATTGCCGCTCTTCTCCACATCAAATGTAATTTATCAATTTCATTGTACCTGTGGAAGCAAGTACGTTGGGAAGACGGTAAGATGTCTGAATGAGAGAGTTTCGGAACACCTTCCAAAGTGGTTAGCCAACCCTTTAAAATGTCCACCAAGGTCCACTGCAATTCCAGCTAGCAGCATCACAAGACATTTGCAAGTCTGTAACAACGAGAGACAAACTGCTTTGAATAATTTTAGCATTAAGTACCACATCAACAACAAACACACATTAGGAATCACAGAGTCTCTCGTCATTTTGCGCGAGAATCCCGACTTGTGTTCGCAAAAAGATTTTATTTCCACCCTTTACTTACCTTGGTAGCTTTAGTCTCTGTTTTGCTTCTTCTAATATCTAGGTTATTTACTCAATTGTTATTAGTTCATATCTATTAAGTCTACTAGATTATAGGTTTGCATGCTCTCAATTTCATTCATAGATTTATTACTGTAGAAGTATATGATTTCAGATTTTGTATTTTATAGTTAGTCCATGTTTGCACTTGAATAAGAGTGGACGAAATGCATTGTGCAAGAATTAGTTTTTAATTTTATCAAATGAATTTAGTGGCCTTATTTATTTATAAAATGGTTTCTGTAGTTGATATTGCGTTACTTTTTCTTATGTGACGTTGCTTTTTCCATTGTAGATTTTGTTAGTTTTCTTTTATTTTATGAATCATTGCTTTGATTTGATGTTGGTTTGTAAAAGTCCTCAAGCTTCTCATTATTGAGGCCATGTATGAATTAAATAGACGTTCATTATTATTATTATTATCTTCGGTCTCCCAGTCCTGACACTCACACCCGTTTCACACAAGGCAAGAAAGACGAGTTCACGAAGGAGATGAAAACCAGTCAATTCCGTAGTGACAACCTGCGCGTCATCATCACATCAACGCCAACGCCTTGCTCACATGTTTCCTTAGAATTCGGAATGCTTTGTCACTAAGGTGAATGAGGACAGGAATTCTATGCATGTATACGTATCCCACATTTTGATATGTACTAAGATGACTACCGGATGCTAGGATTACTATACTACAAAGGGATTGTCAAAAATTAATTGACCTCAATTATTAAATGATTGGTTGTGAAACCAATTTCAATTAATCAGTTGGCTAGAATATACAATTTCAATTAATTGATAGATAATTTTTCCAATTAATTAATTAATTGCTCCATTTTACAATTCCAATCAATTAGGGCCTATTTGTTATCTGTTAGTAGCCTAGATTGCTTATCTAATTTCGCCTCTGTAGTCCTTTGCTTCTCACAATTCTTAATTATTGTAAGCATTTCAGTTTGGCAAGCAGCAACAACGTCGAGATTCATGAGTAGTCACAAATTTGTCCTTGCTTCAATCAGAGTAGACCATGCAGTCCTAAAATGCAGGCGAAGTTTCTAAGCTCAATCTTCACTGATGAAAACAATGGAGGGAATCACGAGCGCCTCTATGAACTAAATGCCAAAGTCAACTCATGCAGGCGTCTGTGAGAGAGAATCTAAGGATATTATCCGCTTGTCTGATTGGTCTGACTAATTGCAGCAATACAGATAATGCATCCATTATCGTGGTCGAATAAACTACGGTACATTTATAGATAATGCCATCAAGTTACAGAAACTGTTCTAATTCTGGATTCCAATTTCAACTTATTAATTGGTTCTCAATTCTAATTCCAAAGAATTGATTGACATATTTTCCCATTTCAATTAATTAATTTCTTTGTTCAATTAAATTGCAATCAATTGTTGACCATTTTTGGATTCCTAGGATATCCTAGTGATGCGAAAGGCTCACAGAATGAAATACTGTCAGAAAAAGTTTTCTTTCAAGTATGCAGGCCTACTGTTACATGCAGCGTGCAGTTTGTCGCATTCCGAAAGCTGAGCTGAGATGATTTCCATTCTTTTTTGCCTTGTAAGTAGTGCTATTTCGTTTACAAGCTTCTAATATGAAAATTAAAATGCTGAAAAGTTTTCGTCAATGAAAACAACACTAGTCGCAAAGATCATTATCGGAAAGATAGATGTTTTGCTACTCAACTTGGATGATGATAAATTCGAAAAGTTTCCAGAAATTGAAGCTACCGTCGAATTAATTATGATGCACTCGGTTTCTATCAATGAGTGAATCTTTTACTATCGGTCAACCGAAGTGAATGCTTCGTCAACCGCGAGAATATCTTACCGAACGCAGCCTTGAATGAAATTTCAAATCTCGACAATACAGCAAAACATGCAGAATGCGAGTATGACCTTTCGTCCTTGTCTGTAAAACGCGACTTTAGGCATAGCACGCTCTCATGATAGATGCCTCAACTTAACCCATTGATGACGGTTGGCAATAATGGTTGCCGAGCACTAGTTTGACTCATGAAAGATCCTCTCAAGTGTTAGTATTTGCTATAAGCAATTATTCACAGAATAAGACAGGTCGTCTCTTCTTCTGTTCGACAGAAAGGAAACATTGAAACATGTAACGTTAATGAAATGGCACAATCTACTGACGTAATACCATAGCAATCGAACAATGAACAGCCAATTCAAAATTAAACACGCCAAATTGATCGAAGTTTCAGTGACTGTTATCAACCGGATCACACAGCAAGGAGACACAGTCGATGTCAAGTTCTACAGAGAAGGTTGTGAACGTTTTTTCGTGGCCTGCTAACTTTTTTGATACTGATCGCAGGGCCCAGAATTATTGAGAAAACTTTTACGTAGTGACTTGAATTCTTCGAATCTGAAGGAATCGAGGCATTCTGATAATTTTGAAGGAATTCACAGCAATCCTCTTACGACGTACGACTATTTTTCCTATCTCTGCAAGGTATCAAAAATTTCCTTTTGTCCAATTAAGTGATCTTCTAGCAAAGTGATGCGGTCAAGCAATCTAATTCTGTGCAATTATCCGATAATTTTCAAAATTGATGAATATGATTTGAGCTATTCTGTTTCCATGAGGCTGGTTTTCAAAGCTGGAATTCATTTTCAATCCATTTTTCATTCTCATTTTTTAGTTCTTTTCAATTCTTCAGTTATTCATTAAAATAAAAACCTGAGAATTTTGATATCAGTGACTTATTTACAAAATATTTTTGGAAAAAATATCAAATCTGTCTTTAACGGATGTTATTAAAGATAATTGACGAATTGTTCTTTTGAGGATTCACTAGCGCCTATGAAATGATTGAATGTAAGCATCTGAATCAGACTTTAGTGAGCGTTTCTCATGCTTTATATTTTGCTTTTTTGAGTTCAGCTGAGGACATGCTTTGACTTTGATAACCTTCATATTCACAAAAGTTCTAACATCTTCATAAACAGATGAGAAGAAGATGCTCATAATTATAATCTTTAGTTGTTGAAAATCAAGATTTCGGCAATCTATCAAACTAGAAATAGAACAGATTTCTAGGTAGAGGGTCCATGTCTGTCCACAAGAATAAACATGTCTATTTCTAATCAGTGGAAATAAATAATTTACATCATATGAAAATTAATTTACATAGACTTCTTACAATGAACTGATAGAAACCGCTTAACATCACTGTTTTAACATAATCTTCAACTAAATATTCGTTGATGAATTCTTGGCCTAAGACATCGATTACCAAAACCAAGATTTTCATAAAAGAAATATCAAAGATGTATACACTATACTATGTTTGATGTGTATATAGCAATCATAAAATCTCTTTCAAACTATTGATCTGTCGAAACTCCACTGTCAAATTTGTAACTTATGACTATAGTAGTAACGTAAATGCTCATTTATTCACCTGAAACTTTTGTCTACACCAGGGATGCGCAACCTTTTACATTTTTCGGCCGGCATTTCGAAGGCCGAAAGAATCACGGCTGCACTTAATATGTGTGCAAACAACTAGGTCAATCGCCAATCCTTTTTATATTCCATCACTCAAATTAGCTTTCCCTGATGAATGACGCAGTTGAAATCGCATAAAGGCCTACTTCGTAAAGAATGATTTAGCAAGTTAACCCACATACGACCGACGGTCATTTTTGACCCAAAAAGATTTTCAGCTTAAGGTGTTAATAGCACTTGAAAAGTTGAAAGCATGTTTTTGTAAGGGCAACCGAGGGAGAGAACACTTTACTAAGCTACTGTAATAATTCATAAGGGAATCACGAGCCATACAAAATTCATTCATTCATCACAGGGCCGGTGATCTATCATACATCCTTATTCAGGCCATGGACATGAAGCTTACGCGCGCGAACAATTCGAGCTAACTACAATTGTCCCTTTTTTTTCTTTTAAGGGGCTTTCACAATAGTCGTGCGACCTCTTTACGACTTCTTACGATCATGGTCGTAAGATCTATCGCACGACCAGTCTCTTGCTGTCTCACGACTTCTCATGGTCTCCTGTAGTCACGCCTGAATTTTGTGCATGCACAAAATTCAGGCGCGACCACTTTCGGGATTCTAGCTCGTGCGACGGTCGCGTATAGTCGTGCAACAGTATCAGAAGTCGCACGACCATCTTGCGACTACTTGTTTGCTTTCCTTCCAAAAGTATGCTTTGATGTGACCATCGTACGACTATGAGACCATCGTGCAACAGTCTCTTGTACACGTGAGACTGGTCTCACGACTTCACGTCAATATATATGCCGCACATGTGCTATCAGCTTCATATCATTGTATCATGTCCTCTGTTCGCCCCCATGACGTGCTGCGCTCACCTGATAGAGACATTGCTGCGTTGGTGCTTCTTATTCGACTTCGACGACGTAATAGAAGACGCAGAAGACGTTGGTGGGCAAGCCTTGGATTGCGAAGCGTGAGGGGTTTGGCCAGTACCACACTCTGATGGCAGAATTAGAGCTGCAATTTTCTCAACGATAAAATCGTATCGTCGGGATCACTCCCAAAGCGATTTTCTTGAACGACAAAAAAGTCGTCGACTATAATATTATTGCAAGCACTATTTTTGATGTCAGAATTATGATCAGTGTGAACTACTGATCAAAATGCATACCATTGTCTCGAAATTTCGTTCAGTAAAAACGTTGAAGTGAAGAAAAATATTTAGTACATTATAAGCGCTTGATCTGACCGCCTACACTGTTGATAATACATGTAGTCATTATCACATTTTGTTGCATCTCAGTGAATACTGCATCGATTTTTATGATTCAAATTGCAAATTAATCCTCGATGAACGGAGAATTTAGTAAATCCAGTGAAATATTGATGCAAGAGATTTCCATTAATTAGTTATTTGCCGATAGTTATCTTGACAGATAGACGAACGTTTCAATACTAGGTACTGATTGGCTGATAGCACCCACTGTTTCTGTCTGGGACAACTTCGCTGTAAAAATGCGTTCTATCATGGTTATGCTCACGTCACAGAGATGGAATACGCTGCTGCTCCAATACTAAGACTAGGTAATTTATCTCTGCGGCTCACGTCAACGGATGGAAGATCTTTACATGTCAATAATTTGTAAACACACATGATGGCCTTCCAACAAGCATGAATAGAATAGAATAGAAAATATATTTAATCAAATAGGCTCTACCAAATCCCAGTGTATCCGTGTGAAACTAGCGTACAACACCGTAGCAGTCAAGAGTCTAGGCTACCGATTGACGATGTCAAGGTCGCGACTGCTCGTGCAACAGTCACATAGTCTTGCGATCGGTTGTACGATTGACTCAGCCATCGAACGACCATGCGAGAGGTCGCACGACTGATCACACGACTGATCGTACAACAGTCTCCTTCGAGCATACGACTGTTGTGCGACTAGATTTTTCACTGCGACTATTTGTGCGACTGACATTGGATCGCTTCTGAGCGCACGGTCGCAAGGTCGCATCTGTCGC
Source organism: Prostheceraeus crozeri (assembly GCA_907163375.1). NCBI lineage: Eukaryota > Metazoa > Platyhelminthes > Polycladida > Euryleptidae > Prostheceraeus > Prostheceraeus crozeri. The sequence goes on along the minus strand of CAJQUW010005941.1, from coordinate 181,862 downwards.
ACGACTATTGTGAAAGCCCCTTTAGCTGATACTCTTCCCATGAATGCACATGAATGTAACTTCCCTAAAATATTCTATTCATGAGTTATCGAACTGCTTGAACTCCTTCATCGCGCCTGCGGGCGCGCATTCTTCCAAGCATCATGGGCATAAAGGTGTTCGACAGTTACAAGGTGACTATCATGCTGCTATAGTGACGATTGTTTTTCAATTGCGTTGAACTCTAGAAATATTTGCAATATACATGTACAATATTCTTATTCATTTAGGCTTACTTCTCATTGTCACTGCCGCACTCTGCCTCTGCTACGGCCGCAGGTTGCGCAGCCCTGGTCTACACTATCTTCATGAAAAGGGTTTGAAACACCGCTCCATGGTTCTAGGCCATGGAATGCTACGTGCACATGCTCATGATACAATTTACAATGCTTCACATATTGTAATTCAGCAGTGTCGGGAAATGCTTTCTGAATTGTTTCTAGTTTGGTTTTCTAATCGAAAATGTACAAGTTAATTTCCTTCAATTGTTTTAAATTTCGTTCGTTGTTGTACGTTGGTCTCACAAGAATGAGAATTAATTGTTAATTTCATACTAAATAGATTATTTTATCTGCTTCAGGTCTCTCCGATCCCTTCGTGATTGTGGAGCTGTGTCCACCCCACCTCTTCATTAATGTCAAACCCTTCAAGACGAAAGTGGTGAAAAACAGCATCACTCCTGTTTTCAACGAAAGCTTCGAATTGTGAGTTGTTCTCATCATGTTGTATCTCTAGTTCCGTGTTAGCGTTGGGTGAACTAAACGTGAATGATAATTGAATAATGTAGCTTTGAGGATTATCATGGAAGGGTTAAACATTTAATTTCTTTTGATAAAGAGGATTATTTAAACATATGAACTCTCTCTTCGTGTTGAACACAGAATTAATGAGGTTTTATCATGCAATGAAAAAATGGTTGTGTAAGACGCCTCGTGAAATTTTCATCTTTCTTAGTGAAAATGATGATGAAATTTGTTGCTTTTACTTCCCCTGGCATCAAAATGATGTTGCATGATAATACGGCACTAAATTATTATACTTCATCAAAACGGCTTTTCGACACATGAAAATATCAGTCACATTTTTACTATAAAACAAATAAGTTTGCCTTCCTTTTTTCGTTGCAAAACAAATCAATTATCGACTCTTAATCGTTTCTATACGATGAAAATAGTATATCAGATTGTGAATGTCTTAAATGAAGAAAGCAGAAAGCAGTTTCATTTTCAACTACATACACATGGCTTATGTAATTCCCTAATTAAGTGATGGGAACGCTTAATCGGTTAACAATAAATCAACGCGATGTCCGCGATCTTGAGAAACGCTGAATTGGCTTGAATTTAAGAGAATAACTTGAAGACTCTTTTCTAGTTGTTAAATTGATGCAATTGTGCAATGTGCAATTCGAAAAGGCGATTAAAGACTAAAAATTATGCACTATACATGAACTTTTTATTCAAGTTTTCATTGATTCATTCAAGTCCTAGATCGTTAAGAGCCTGCTACTTTGGATAAACCTGCAATTTTAACCTCTAAAACAAATGAGAGGCATCTTAGCGTGTGCAATATGTGAGCTGGTTTCACCCAAAAACATTTTCATAAAGCTAATATTAAGAAGACCAATTTGGCGCCAAATGCTTGTTTCCTTCAAACCTTAAAAAACTCATTTTTCTGCCCTCACGACTTAAAGGAGATTGCGATCATCACAGCATTGAGATGTCAGATAATAGGATCAGAGAATAAGATTCCACCTCCTTCCTTGGATTAGCGGTTACGACAGACTTTTCGTGGAAACCGCTCATCCAGTCCATCAGCAAGTATGCAGCTCAACGCATTGGTAGTCTCTATCGTGCCATCTGCTATCTTCCACAACAGACTGTCTGCTATCTTTACAAGTCCACTATTCGTCCTCTGATAGAGTATTGTTGTCATCTGTGGGCCGACACCCCACATCCACATCTCAACCTCCCCCTTAAACGGATTTAGAAACGCGTCAAGAACCTCATGGGTGAAACACTTGCTAACAAGTTGCAGCCGCTCTCAGTCAGACGGGATGTTGCTTCACTCAGTCTCTTCCACAGATACTATTTCGGTAGAAGCAGCTCTGCAGTAAATGAGTGCGTTACCAAGCCTACGATCTTCTCCAGAAGCACACGCAGAGCTAATGCACTTACATGCTATCATGTGAGGTTGGAACACGCACGTACTGTGAGTCGCTCGAAAAGCTATTTTGTTCGCACGGCACAGCTTTGAAATCAGCTTCCCCAGACCACTTCCCTGACCAGTGCTATCTTGATACTTTCAAGAGGCGTGCGAACAGTCTTCTGACAGGACAGCTTAATCAGATTAGAAGATCTGTTTTTTTTCTTTTATTTATTTAAAATAATGCAATTTAATACCTTTTCATTGAGTAAGTAATGCTCATAGCTGTGCTAGGGGTGAAAATTCTGTAAAAAATGGTGACGCAGAACTGAAGTTTGAAATCAGGGAATTATAGATTATATCTATAATTCCCTGTTTGAAATATTCACAAAGGACGAGCTAAAAATAGGTAAATCAATAATGGCCTCGAAAATTTTCGTGTAGTTTTCTTCAACTCTTATTTGTAGGTACGTAGTAGATGTCTTTAGTTTTCTTCAGATCATTGAAAACCTGATTCTTGGCCCGCTGATGATTCATTGGAATATTTCCATGATATAACTATAATCAAGTTTTCTCTCGTTTAGACTAAGTGGTCTCCGTGGCACAGTGGTTAAGTGCTTGGCCTGGCGATCTTTTGGTCCAGAGGTCGAGCCCCGAAGGTGTCATTGGAAGTCGGCAGGAAGGGCATCCGAACTAAAAGTACTACAAAGCTCCATAAGTCTGACTATGTCAGCACCGTCCAAGCCCCAAGTATGGGAGTAGTGACGTAAAAGCTTCATCATTCAAAAGAGTCCATGTTTATATAGTCGGGGACCTATTATTCTCGTATTTCTATGGAAGGACTTACTTCCTGCTATTGGTTGCTCAATAGTTTTGTCAGTCAAATTAAAGTTCATTTTTGCATGCGTAATCCGGAAGAGTGTTGATAGATGAGGACAAATGGTCTATCTTCAGGTTGGTTTAGATAAATTATTGTCCTTTATGAAGATCCACCCAATGCTCCGAATGATTCCCGAAAATTTGAACCAAATATTCCCGAATTTCCGGCAATGGATGGTTTCAGAAAAAAAATTTGACTCTTGTGATTGAAATAGCCTCATCTTGTTATTGATTTTTAGGTCGTGATGAAGTTTTTTTAATATCAGGAACCAGATGAAAGATGTAATCAAAAGATTCCATTGTTCGCACTCCACAATTATATTGGACCATGTTGGCCGACTGGAATGGTATGCAATATCTCAATTTTTCTTCATCAAATGACATAATTCGATAAAATAGTATATTCGACTTTTAAAGAAGGGAATTTTGTTTTTTATTTCAGATATTAACTGTCCTGGCATCTCGTCGTTTCGTCAACTATGCAGATATACTTGATTTTTCAGTGAATCATTTCGGTGACATGATGTGCTAGAATGAAAACCACGTGAAGATGATTAGGTCAACGATCTGATACGAAGACTAGACTTCTTCATAGTGAAAATGAAGGAAATTCATTACGCATTGAGTGATTCAATTTCTTAGTTCTTCATGTACAACAAAAACAGAGTGTTGGACGAGCTAATATATGTGCGTAATACACGGTTGTCTTTTGACGGATGTGTCCAATCATCCCGATAGTTTGTGTCTTCTTCCTGTAGATTCTACGCTTTGATATTTGCCATATCTCTGATGTCTTCTCCCAGGTCTTCCTAGGGTGGCATTTTGAGTTTTTGCAGTCAACCTCAGAATTCATGTCGAATCCAATCCTGATCTTCTCTTTTGACAATGTGCCCGAACCTACCAGCCTTCTCCAGCGAATGACGTCCGTGATGGAATCGATGCAAAAGGGTCTCTCTGCAGCTCGCCGATGCTCTTTCTTTCCTTCAATGTTCTTCCGCGCATCCATAACACCATTCTCATCTCTGTTCTTCGCGGACACTTCATATTCAGTCCGCAAGGTCCACGTCTCACACACGTAGATCATAAGTTGCTTGACGCATGCTGGGTACACTTTCCACTTTAACTTCAGCGATGGAGCTCTTGATGTTACGAAACTTGAGAGTGCTTTCGATCTGTGCCTTCGGATCGAACTTTGGCAGTTACTGCTGACTGAACGCCACCAACCTTGTTTAGCACGTCACCAAGGCTAGAAAAATTTGCCTTCTCCGTAAATGTGGCCCATGCCAAGCTGTTATTCGCATTTCCATATTATACAAAATAATTTAAAAATCAATTTCTTAATTTGTGTAACATATCAATGCTGCTTGATTTTAAAAGTATACTTCACATCACCTTATCCTTTGAAGTGATTTGGACGGCGAGAGTTTTTCAAGTAATCTAAGAAAACATCGAGTCCTCAGTCATTATTCTAGCCGTGTCGCTCAAATTACATTGTGTTGCGTTTCGAAAAATTCTCGTCTTAAGTTTTCAAAATCCAAAGAATTTTGCACAAAACATTTAAGAACTTTTGAATTACGGAAACCGACAAAATGTGCATAATTGAAATATGCAAAAGAGAGATATGTCCACCTTTATATTTTTGCCTCTAAATGTCTCATGTTTTGGCAACAACTGAAATTGAAATCGTAAATGCAAGTCAGTCTGCATCTTCAATGTTTAACAACTTTCAAAGAGAACTTGACCTTCAGCGGGGAAAATGTGAAGAATTAAAATAACTTTTATCACAAACAGTTGTCTTCTAAGTCACAAAAGAAATGTCACTCAGAATCATAACATTATTTAATTCATGATCTGCGCTTGTTTAATGATTTAGCAGGAAATTCATCGAGATGATGAAGGGGAGCATCGCATAATGTTTCACTTCTTAAAGTTCAATATCCTTACGGGAAGTAAGGCAGATGAAACAATATCGTAGAATTCACCATAGTTCTCATTAAAGCATGGCAGATCTATTGATTATCTTCATATGAAGAAAGGAGGTGCAGGAATGATTTTTTTATTTCTACATAGCCTACATTTTGCCATTCTTTTTTGCACTCAGAAAAGCTAATTTGCATTCAGATTGCGTAAATATTAGATATGCAGATATATTCATCTACATAATGCAGTATAACTATCAGAAAATCAAGTTGGTCGCCGAGCATAAAAATCAATTGCCGAATTATTTGATTACTCTATTGAAATGAGATTTTCTCTTGATATGAAGTGCATTTATTCAGATGATTTTGAACTTAGGAACCCCCGAGGAATATTCCTAAATGTTTTGATGCATTTCATGTTTTTGCATGACCTTCTATTCTTATTTTTGACATTTCTAGCTGCTACAATATCAAATCTTGTTGCTTTACAGCTATGATTAGGTTATGCGTACCACCGTAAATGTTGTAACATTGCATTTCTAAAGCCACTTTCGGTCAGCAAAGATTCGTGTGATGATTAACTTTTGAAGTTGAATTGAATGATATTCATGATATGCTCTGTTTCACTTATCAAAGCGATTGTTGAGGCTACCGATTACCTTAACAGGAAGTAATTGGAAAACAGCGTTAAAAAATACCTAAATCTAGAAAAAGAGCAATAAAAACGAAAAGAAACATATTAAAAGCAATAAATATATAAAAATAAATAATACATTAAACCAACATATTACTTGTTTTAGAATATTCAAAAACATGCCTTATAATAGGTGTCACTGTTTTTGAAAGACATTGTGAAACCCAAATGCGCTTGCTGATAAATTTCATTAATGACCTTGCTTGATATGAAACACTTGTACGTTCAAAATGAAAGTCCTAAAATACCTAAACTACAAAAAAGAGATGTCAGAAAGTTTCAGTGAACAGTAAGCCATATGTCGTTGCACACATATAGATAAGCGTGTAACATGGTCTTCAAGATCATGCGGGTAAATCCAGAATAGATTACACTTTTTAATAAAATTCTGTCCCATTGCCTAGTCGAGTGAAGTTCAATAGTATTTAATCCGATTTGCTCTCTATCGTGACTCATATGATCCATAGGACTTGGTCACGTAGAAAATTAAAAGTAATTTTATCATAACTGGTGCACAGAGATGTAAAGGTTTAAAAAAAGTCCGAAAATGCCTTGTCGCATGAAGTAAGTTGCGATCTTGGACAGACTCGCAGAGTACAGAAGTATTTCTGTAATTGATTGCTTTTCTCGCATTTAGCTTTGCCATGAAGTGAAATTGAAAGAAAAATTCGATTGGAGTTGAAAGTCTCTTCTCCTACGGTAACAGAATTGATTATGATGCTGTCGCATGGAAATAGTAGCTAAAAAACTCGCGCAATTTGTAACTTGAGGGACGCCTTGCTTTATAAGATGCAGCTGCATATTGATGTAAGTAGTTGCTTGTGGTAAACTATTATATGATCATGAAGCAAGGAACGCAAGAAAATCGGTCTCATTGCTCATGAATGAATGTTGAGAATGAATTTAAGGTAAAATGAAGGATATTTGACACCACAAATTCGTAACTTGAGGGACACCAGTTCCCGGACAACTGGAAAAAGTTTGAACTCAGTCAAGTGTATGTCAGGAAATGGCAATGAGCTATCTGCTAAATTATTCATTCAGTTCCTCTCAATTGTCATTGCACTTTGATAGAGATTGAAGAAACGCACAGATTGTAACTTGAGGGACGTAACTTGAGGGACGTCCCTCAAGTTACGCATTTCTATCTATGTTAGCACCTCAGCAAAATCAGCCATATATTGTGTTTTTTATTAGTCTCGTGAGTTTTTGGGCATTGTGAGTTGAATTCTGCACATTTTGCGATCACAATTGACTTTGTAGAGTGATGGGAGCTATCGAACATTGAGACATAATTCTCTAAATTTATCTTGAATTTTTGCTAGTTTGAGAGACCTTTCGCAACACGAACGGAGTCCTCCTTTTGTGAATGATCAGGGTTTGCTAAAATATGTCACCACTGATAAGGTCCATTTAGAAATTTTTCCGTTTCGAAGATGTCACCACTTTTCAAACAAATTCTTTGACTACAATAAACACATCCTGCGCATCACATAGAACTCCGAAGTAAAAAGCTATCGACGTGTGTACGTCATCGAATCCTCGTACAAGCAATAGCTGTGATTGGACGGCTCTCAGACAAAGAGATTTTTGCTGCTTCACGAAATCATCAGTTAATCATGCTAGGTCGACAACGACAGTGGCTGTATTCTGCAAAATGGCCCCTGATAGACAAAAGATGCTTAAGAGAAAGAGGAGATACTGAGAAAAGTTAAAGAAAAATGGCGGAGAACGTTTGATGAAGGTGAGGGAGCAAGCACTAAGATCTTATCACAAATGCAAGGAAAATGGTGATCCTAGGCAGAAACGTCTTCTTGCAAGAAAAAGAAAACTATACATGAGTGAGTACAGAGCAACTAAAAACCAATCTCTACAAAATGAACCAAATGAACCAGAATCTGTGAGCGCAACAAATTCAAGAGTATCATCTCCATGTTCGTCTTCTGCTGATCTGCCAGTGATTCAAAGAGGCGTGCAGCAAGAAAACGAGAAATAAAAAAGAGGAGGGAAAAGGTCAAACTCCTAAATTACAGAAACATTGCACTGCAAAAGCAAGTGCGCAAATTTCAGAAGAGAATTGAGAGATTGAAAGCCCAAGGTGGAAGTGTGGGCCTACCTTTGTATCACGATGGTCCAAATGCCTCATCAGAAATTGCCATGAAATCTTCAAAAAAAGTAAAGTTGATGATAAATGTTCACCTAGCCCTGATGAAGTCAATAAAGAGAAAGTACCAAATACGCAGAAAATTAGCCAGCACGCTAAAAGACGTCAGTAGAAAGTTTCTTGGTGCCAAGAGTCATCTGAGAGAGTTGCTACAGACAGATTGCAGGACCATAAATAATGCTACCATCAACATTGCTCGGTCAAATCCAATTCGTCACTCAGTCATTTCCTTCTATTGTCGTGATGATAATTCCAGACTTGCATCAGGGAAGAAAGAGTTTATTAGGATTCGTGGACAGTCTTTTCAGAAGAGGTATCTGCTGTTTTCTATCAGTGACCTGCACATGAAATATATGTCCGAAAATTCAACAGAAAAGATTCCTTGTTCTTTTCATTGAAGCCAAAAAAGTTGTGAAGCCCAAGCTTTCTGACAGACAGTTATGCATGTGCATAAAATGTGAAAATCCTCGATTGCTCCTCCAGGCACTACGAAATATCAAAGTTCTAAAGTCATCAAGTATGTCTGAAAATCTTCGACAAATTGTATGTTCGCCTTATTCAGAGTTGTACTGTTCGCGCCTGTGTCCAGAATGTCAATCAAGGAGTGGGAGGAAGATGGGTCATTTTTGTCATCGTTGTCAACAATTCCTTATGTCCAATGGCAGCGAATCAAAGACAGAGAAGTCTCGGTAGCAGTCACCAAGCGTGTTCAACTCACTGATTCTGTCCAGAAGATAGCTCTGAAGTGTGAAACTGCGATGGAAATGTATGCATATCACCAATTCTCCTTCACTAACCAATTGAAATGAGGCTAGCGAAGCAAATGATGTCAACAGATGAAATCTGTTTGCTGGTGGATTTCAGTGAAAATTACACAATGAAATTTGGGAATGAAGTCCAATCGGCACACTTCGGCTACAATTAGCAAATTACTATTCACCAAGGAGTAGCATATGCACAAAATGAGGAACCGAAATGTTTTGCGACATTAAGTACGGACAGGCGGAAAACAGCCGAAGCAGTGGTGACACATATTCACAAAGCTCTCGATTTGATTGACAGGACATATGTAAAGAAATTGATCATCTTCTCTGATAGCCCTAGTTCACAGTACCGTAACCGTTTTACTGTTCAGCTTCTTGCTCGACTTTGCGATTTTTTGCATATCGATTCTCTAGAATGGTATTCAGTGAGAGTGGGCACGGTAAATGCGCAGCGGATGGTGTCGGCGCTGTTTTGAAACGAACATGGGATTCACATGTTTCGAGTGGAGAGTTTATTGATAACCTGGGAGATTTATGCGATTTGACAAAAAATGTGGATATTTTGATAACCACTGTGTCCAAAGAGGAAATCGACAGAAAGATAGATTGGAAGTCAAACTTGCCTGACATGAAGGGTGAGTTATTTTATATTTTATCATGTCACTTTTTGTGTAGATATGAGTGCTCACTCTGATGATTGACGATCAAAATTCAACTGCAGGATTCGCTGCATTTTTACCGACCGTGGCCTACATGTAGCCTATCTATGGAGAGCGACATGAATAGAAATGAACTGTTGTTTCCTTCTAGTCTTGCTCATTCAGTAGGCCTAAAGCTACATTATCAAGCCTCTTCCTATAGCTTCTGACTGCAAACATTGACCAGGCCTATTGAAAAAATCATTCTGTTGTAGAGGTCTCATAATGATAATTTCTTGAACTTGATATAAAGAAGAAAAATTGAGAGCTTGGTAGATTTTATGCATAAAATCACATTTGATCTAGGGCCTATGCTTATTCTAGAATTTTTATTCATTATTTTGACATCATGAATGCATCACGAGATAGGCCATAGGCCTATACACGTCATTTTCATTTTCCCCGTGTGTCACGCTAGAAATTGCTTCTTTAGGCCTGCCTATATTTTCATGCTTTCAAAAACGCTTTTCGATGTCATAAGCATGAAATTCAAAATTTTAGGTATTTCGAAATGTCATTACCTAAAATGGTCGGCTCAAAATGGATATCTTTTTAAAGACTTGGCTTGCCACTGCAAATCCTCTTGTGGTTGCTTCAATCCAAGGACATTTAATTACGCAAATAATTGCAGCAGTGGTGGACTTGACACGTTTGACAAAACAAATGGAAGTGATCTCACAACGTGTTCTGAATTGTCCACAAGCTCATCTCCTGTGGTTGCAGTCCCACTCAAATCCGATGATTGGATACTTGTTGGTCTCGAAACGGGTGACAACAGGAAAAAACATTTCGCGGCTCAGATTACCAGCAGATTTGAGAATGGGGATTTTCGTGTTCGTTTTTTGAAGCAATACACGTTTAGAGGACTATTTAATGAATTCGTCGATTCTCTTGTAACTGATTGTTCCGTGATATCTCCCTGGGAAATTGTGAGAAAGTTAGATGATCCAACTATTGATAGAAGAGGGATAAAAGTGTTCGCTGACATTGATATTCGCGAGTGAATACAGGATCGCTGCTTTATTTTTCTTCAAAAAAACTTGTAGTCCTGCGATAGGCCTGTGAATAAATGCAAATCATGCAGTGCCCATAAAGCTGTATTTTTTATGCTGGCCATTAAAAAAAGATAGAACCCATTAGGGTATCATAGTTCTACAGTTCTACATAGAAGTAAACACTAAATCACAGGAAACACTGAGCAGAGCAATTACTGCCTTCAAGGTAAACACAAATTCCAAAAATGCTAGCTCCAGATAACTCAGATAAATTCGAAAAATCACCATTATGCATTTAGTGGGCTGACCTCCAAACAGAAATAAGTGCTAGAACTGCAACCTTTTATGTAAATAACTGTTGATGTTATCTTGATTAAGCTTCTACGAAAATAAGGTACCTGAGCAAAATAAATTGAACATTGTAACTTGAGGGACGTCAATTGTAACTTGAGGGACGCCTGGTGTAACTTGAGGGACGCTTCATTTTTTCTTCGAGTCTGATGTATATGGCCACATGAACTTCTTGTGGTTGTCACTATGCCAATTTAGTTTCTTATGATGTCACAGACATTTTTAGGGCAAAATTTCAAAATTCTAATACTCAAACCCCTTGCGACAAAAAAAGTGTAATCTAATCTGGATTTACCCATGCACTTGCCGTTAATTTTATTTTTATAATTTTTTTGCCGATAAATTTATTTTGGAAACCAAGTACAAAAGATGGCAATTATTTTTCTTACGCTTTATTGATATCGACCTCGTCTTAGGCCATCATCAGAAGCTGCTTCTATTGATGACCTGAGAGGAGGCCGAAATTAATAAAGCGCAATAAAATGATTATCATCTTCTTTACTTGATTTCCCAACTAAATTTATCCATAATCTAATTATTTTGTGTATTGCTTTCGCTCGTAGACACATTCTTGTGCACACATTGTACACAAACTTCCTTGTATGCCAGCAATTATGTTTTAAAATTCCTCTTTGCATTCTTACACTCTTTTTTCAAGTAGATCCGCAGATTTCTATGCCATTTCAGACGCACTTTACTAATGCATTTCATAGAACGTTGCCGTCTACCTTTTCAATATCTCATGACGACGAAGTGTCATCGACACAAGTTGTGGACTACTGGAAAGTATGCTTGGCAGATTGGTTTTCTCCTCTCTAAAATATTAATAATTCATCGGTTGAATCATTCGTATCAGCTCTACAGATTAAGTTATAGTATAAAATGAAATGAAAGAATAATGAAGACAAATTAAGACAATGTAGTAAGCCATAGATAAAGGTACTATGGACGGAAGTCTACCTTCCCATGAGGATTTTGCGGCTGAGGCTGATTGAACTGATTGAGCGGCGCGTAATTTGATTACTGGATCAGTTATCCTAAAAGTCTCATATTTTATGAAATGATAGGATTGAAGTTACTTTTAGAATAATTCCTTTCTTGCATTTTTAGTCCTGTCAGCCTCGCACAGTGTTGCCAACTCGGGGGAGTAATTTGCTTCACGGTGATGGATCACGATATGTTGACCACCGACGATTATGAGGGAGAAGCCTATCTCTCACTCGGAGATTTGCCCGGGATCAACACGGAGTTGACGGGTTACGATGCTCTCAAAACCCAGAACCTGCCTCTCATCCGGCCCAAGTATAAAGGTACGATCAACAGCAGCTCCCAACTGTATTCGTTCGAACGTTTGGTTGTAGCTCGGCTATTTATATTGATTTGCGTGGAAATGTCTGCTCGTTGCAATTGTAAAAGACAATTGATTTTTACTTCATAGAAATAGGGATTGCACGTGATGTTTATTACACAAATTTCATCAGGTAAAGTAAAGAAGCTGAAAACACACACTTCGATTGCGGGCGTAATATGCATTTACAACTGCAATAATATGCTCCACAGCTGAGAAATTACGGTCTTCCGCCACAATGCTTTCTGGTCATCTCTTGTGCATTCATTTAATCGATGTGATTGAAGGAGCGCTCTCGCTACTGCCAATGCCTCTGTTGAACCATTCAAGAGTGGTACATTTAATAGCAAATGGCTAGGAGTAAACGATGTTTTGCATAAATTGTGAGTTATTTCGGAAAGTAGAATTCCTAATTCAAAACTGAATTTCGATTAATAAAAAGTTGAATATCGTCATGACGCACTGAAATGCTGCATAACGAATTGAAAATGCTGCAAGTTTGTGAATGGAATATATAATAAAAACGTGCATGAAGCTTTCCCAGCGTCTCATAAGCAATGGACCAATTGTTGCGCTAATCACTATGAATAGAATATTCTATGACAAGGAAACTTTTCTTTTTGGATCAAGTTGTGATGCAGAATATAAAAGTATGTGATCTATTTTTCAAAACGGCGTCTGAATTGAAAATTTCGTCCATCCTGTACAGAGATATTTGGATTTTAAATTTGTGAGCTTCCTTTGTATTACTTAATATTTTTAAAGTTCAGTTAGTTGCATTCCCGGCTTAAAAGCATGACTGTGTTGATTACCGGCATGTATTTAGCTTACATTTCAATATGAACATTAATGCGTGCGCCCGTCCAAAACTGGAATGCCCTTTGAAGGCTCCATCCCTATTAATCGAGTTCAACTGATGAAATGGCCGTAAGATACATTTCGACTTGTTGGGTCTTATCTGTCGTGGGTAGATTTGAACCATGGATGTTGGAGCTAGAGGACACGTAATCACACCCTCAATCCACATGGCCAACGGACCATCTGTTCAGAGCGGGAACTAGACACTAAGTCACTGTTTTGTGCGGTTACGCTGAGGGCGGACCTCTTTCAGCAGCCACTTCATACCGTACCTCAAATACGTTCAATCACAAATGAAATATTCCTTCCATCTTTGCGATGGTAACGTCGATTCCAAATGTCACTTCCTATGGCTGCCTGGTTGATAGAATTTCTTTGTTTGAAAATTTACGCTTCGGAGAGTGTGAATGAAGAAAAGACAACTCATTTTCTTCTTTTCTTTTCTTTAGAAGTAGAAAAAGCTACTTCTGCTACTGCCTCCTCCAATCTTCTCGAATAAAGTGAATACGTTAACAAATGCTCTCGTATATTGATTGAATGCGATCTAAAGATTTCAGCAGAAAGAAGTTGAAGTTCACCATTGATTTCAACATCACACATAGAAGTGTCTGAACTTTCGTTCCCTGATTGATAAACCAACGTTTTCATGTGTCGTTATCTACTCTCATATGAGTTTAGGATTCAAATCGATAAACTTCAGTCGATTTCAGAGCTAAATAGAAAGACGTTTAGACAGATGTCTAATTTGCCGATATTCGATAGGAATGACCTTCGAATGTTTTCGAATGAAGAATCAAGATGTGAGAGAATTAATGTATAGAAGAATGGGTCAGATACATTTCTATTACTAAATAACGATCTTCAATTTCGCCAATAATCTGCCTCCTATGATGAGATGTATAGACTAAATGAAATCAAATGCTGGGATACAAGTGAAAGCAGTACAAATGAAATGCCCAGGCCACTTTGAAACTGTACATCTTGTACAGGCTGTGTTCTAGGACAACTCTTCATTTCTATACATACTTCTTACTTTGCCCTGTTGGTGTGGTCGAGTAACTGGATTTGAGTAAGGTTGGGTCTTGGGTCACTCTTGGGTTTTGGGTAGTCTTGGGGTGCAGACCCAAGAGCTTGTGTACCATCCAAGAGTGAGAACCCAAGGGTAAAGAAATTGACCATGAACGATCATTTGCGGTTTCTTGGAAAAATTCTGCCTAAGTTTATGACTACATTATGTAAGCTTCCATGCATGTACATGTAAATGTGTAATCTACTTCAACCACACGATTGGTCTTTCTATGATGAAACTGTGTTATCATCAACTTTGATACATACCTACCGTAAATGTCTATCTGATAGTTTATTTAATTATCTTTTTAAACTATGCTTTGATTATCTATGGCTTCCTTGTGAATTTAATCCATTAAACTAGATGTAATGCACATTGTGTTAAACAGAATTTTGTATATATCATTTTGCATGAAATGAAACAAATTATACATGAAAAAATGCAATGCATAAAACCAATACCTGCAGAACGCTAATGCTGTTAAATTGGTAGCCTACAACAATTTGTAGATGACTTGCTTCATATAGCCTCTTGCCTTGAAAGTTCAAAACTTCGTCCTATATTGTTTATTCCACTATTAGGCCACATGTATGATCATAGAAGTAAATAATAGTATTGTTATCTATGGTATTGTTAAATATTATGACGAGGCCTATGTTATGCGTGTTTCCTTTCTCGATCAGACATGTTGTAAGGAATGTAGCTTAGTCATGCATGTTGTTCTAATTAGGAAATCATTAGGCTGTAGACGTAAACAGGATTGATGATATTAAGCCCAGAGATAATCTATGCCGATCACAGAATTAGATTCGTCTGCGCGCGCTTTGGAGCAGATAAACAAAATATTTAATTCTGTGATGCCGATAATTTAGAATTTTAGCTGAATATTAACATGGCCTCAATTCCGCAATAACAAATTCATGTAATAAATAGTAATTGATATGAACATTAGATGCATATTAATTGGAGAACAATATGTACAATATGGCATGATTCAAAATATCTTCATACAATTTTCAATCTCAATCAAAATTCCAAACATGTTCTGGAAATTGTTGTTCCACTTCATTAGAGAAATAGTCACTCTTGGGTCCAACCAACCTTGATTTGAGCAGCTCCGAGTCAATCTCCAATGATTATTTGAACTTCTTACTTATATGTCAGAAACTTCTCTCAAATCAGTTGATAATGTCCAATGCATGTAGGTCTTGTGTGATGTTGGGATTAATTAGGGCAGGATAATTAAAACTGTCTTTGAAAATCATACAAAGTGACTATGCCATCTACATGCATCAAACATTAACACAAATTAGTGCCCAGTGCCTTCAGAAATTATGAACTTTTGCATAAGCAGTGTATAATTCAACATCAAGATAAAAGACCTATGCTGTTCGAATTTCTAATTTCTTCCGATATTTTTCGCCCGCATAGGCCTCGTCATTGGATAGAAAGATTATAACACTTCCAAATATCTTCACATTTCGCATTTCATTATAAGTGATGGCTACATATAGCATGGAAAGCTTGTAGCATGGAAAGATATAGAATTGTATGCGTACATTGAATTTTGGAACTTATAAATTTAATCAACTATTCAATTAGTTTTTTTTATTTGGAGGGAGAAAAAAAGCTTTTTTGATTCAACGGAAGGTTTTGCGCCACTACAACGTTGGGCATGATCACGGCAATAAAGAGTTGATGAATTGAGTATGACTTGCCGTGATCATGCCCAGCAGTGTCGTGGCGAAAAGTTTCGGTCGATAGAAGACAAGAGTTTTTCTCTTGCTTCATCAGCAAATTAGCATCCTCCAAACAGGAAGAAAATGAACAAAACCCCGAACTTATTTGTCAAATATTCATTTAATGTAAGAACATGTTAAGGAGGATACATGCAAGATATAAATCATCTTAATCACAAGTAGGGTATCAAAACAATCAGTCAAAATGCTTGTACTTCGATTCGTATGGCAAACTACTATATAAGGTTATTGAACATTGAAAAAGTCTCATAATATCATCATCCACTGCATTGACATAACCGATAGGTCAAATGATTCGGTTGCTACGAAGGCACTAATTTTCAGTGTTGTAAACTGAATTACAATCACAAAAGGATATGTAGTAGCTTACTTACTGGAGTTTACTTGTAGTAGAATTCTCTTGAGTTGTAGAAGCAAATTGTTGGTTTGTATCTTTGAATTGTTTGAATAGTCATTTGACGATGATGCACTGTGTGCTGTTCAATATTTGAATAACGTTTGATGGTTGGAGTAGAATTAGCGAAATTTCCATTACTTCGCAATCAGAAGCTATGAAATGAGTGAGCAATTTCCTTGAAAATTGCCAAGAAACTGGATTCCGCTGAGACAATTAAGTATCATATGTCATACTTGAAGCGTGTTCGGGATCTCTGTCAAATGTGCCGAATTTATGCTCAATGACAGATGTTTTCTTCAGTGTGCCAAGTGCATCTTCAGTCTCAAAAACATTCATTAACAAATGAGCAGATGAACATGCTGAACCTTCGTACTTTGATTAAAATATTATGAACCATTTCTGAAATAAGTTGTGATATAGGCAGTGCATAATACAATAATGATGTGTGCAACGATAAAATTCGCATAAAATAACGATGAATCATAATAATAGTAATAAAATGCGAATATCGGAGACGTCAAATGCGAAAAAAGTTAGAAACAGCGAAAATCTCGGCACAAAAAAATGATAATTTTGTCACGAAAAATGTATGTTGCAACTGCATTCTCACATCAACACCGACTTCTTCAGATATTCGGGGATTCTTGACTATTTTTTGCCTATGGTGATGCTGCCAGAAAAGGGAACTGGCTTGTAGTTTTCGTTGTGTGAAAGTCAAGTCTGTTGCTAAGATCTGAGTTGAATAGTCCTATCACTATGGTAATTGGAGCAAGACCAATCTGCATCAACATCTCAGCTGCATATGACTCGTCCTACACCACTAATAACTTCAAGAATGCAATTTAAGAATAAAACGGATTTGCATATACAGTACGTCCTCGGTAATGCTGATAAATGCAAAATCCTCTCTCCTTCAAAGTTTCATTACGATTCCTTAGGTATTTGACGAGTTTGACAGAAATTGTCGCTGAGAGTTTAGTGGGCAACTTTGGGGAATGCCTTCAGACGAATTGATTGAATATGAATATCCGGATGATGTTGGTCTTACTCAACGCGTATCATGTGAGAAGGACGTGGCAACGAAAAAGAAGACGAAGTTGTAGCAGAAACCACTCATCGGGGATCCTGTCATTACATAGACAAATTTCTAACATACTTGGAGGCATGATCGATTGGTATATCAATCCGATTCAGTTTACTAATTTGATGTCAGTTTGATTTTACAGATACAATCATTTTCTTAATTTGCTTCCTGTAGGGCGAATAGAGTCCTCAATTCAGTTTACAAAGATTTGTTATTAGATTCATAGGCCTACATGGTTGTTATGGTACACACGGAGATGGTTTATAGCTCCACCTGATTCCTTAGGGTTGCAGCTATGTTACGTATGCACTACTATCATCGATTTTGCAAAAACAATTCGAACGCAAAGAAATCTCGAGCATTTTGAATAGATTAGACTTGAAATGTCACTTATCTGGATAATTCCCTAACCTACTTGGTTCAAGCCGTCCAGAAAAACCGAAGTTGCATTGCGTACATTCGTATTGTGTATCTTCTTTAAACATGGAAATTCCGACCAAATTTACATTTTTTCATCCTTTTTCGTAAATATTTTCTTATAGACTCAATGGGTATTGGAAATATGGAACATGTCAAAATATAAATTGCATCCTCAGAACTCAAAAATAACAGAAGTTGAATTGGCGATGAAAGTTTAGTCAAATAAGAAATTACCATCACATTTTCAGAATTGTTTAAATCAGGGATACGGAGTCCTATCATTTTTACTGGAGCCGGAGTCGTATTCCTATCAAATGATAGGACTCCGGACTCCGGCTTATAACCAGACCCGAAATATAATACAATCAAATTGTCTATCCTCGCGCATAGCTGTCACTGTCAACTTTCTCCGCAAAACAAAAGTACAGAGACAGCAGTGCATGCAAAGCTTGTAATAGTTGAGGGAATGAACCGTGAAAGTGAAAAAAGGATTGTCTTTTCACTCGATGATTTAGTAGAGAAGACAAGCCTTCCGAGCCTCGATCACACCTACGCACCAAAGGTCACATCAGAAGCAAAAATGAAATATTAGTTTGTTTGAGAACATTACCTCGTACCCTCACGTTAATCGTGTGTGATGACTCCTCCAAAGCGCGTATTAAAATCGAAAGTGTACTGATATTTTTTTGAAGAAGGATAGTGGATTTTCCTGCCTGGTAGAGACTGGAGAAAAACCGCATCAAGCACACATCAACAAGATGGGAGGATCCCAGTCGCATGCATCCGACTTAAAGCGACATTTGATAAACTTTCATCGAAAATGATTGATAATTGATACAGCAATGATCACTTTATAAAGATAGGTTCAGGCAAGCCTATAATGATCTATGATGTAGGTTACCAGTTTTTTTAAATAACTAGGCTATATATACTTGTCACCCGGAGTCGGAGTCGGAGTCCTATCAAAATGATAGGACTCCGCATACCTGGTTTAAATGCAGGTGTGCGGAAAATATGTACATTATTTGAAAGTTGAAGTCGCTAAAAGTTTGCATTATGTCCATGCATGATGTGTGTCAAGCTTGGGCATTTTTCTCTGCAAAGTTTCATTGTGAAATTCTCAATGCTTTCCAATTCCTATGATTGAAAAGTCAGCGGCTAAAATCTGATTTTGAAAATCTCAATGCTATAGTTGCATAAATTTCTAGCGATAAAACTTTAATTTGTCTTAAAGAAAACGAAATTTTTAAAAACATGTAAATAATGATTTCTTTTACATGTGAATATTTAAATCGAAACTTTTGTGACTTTTTGATAAATTGAGAAGTCAACTTTATAATTGAAACATTTAATGAAGGAAGCACTTAAACTCAATGTGAGCACCCGATCGCTTCACTAAAGTGTGTAGTCGATCAGCTATGACGTCCACTGACTACCTGAGAGAATCCAGAAACACAGAAAGTAGAACATTCTGAATTTTGTCTTCCGGTTCAGGAAGCCTACTTGACCTAGACCAATAAACTTTTTCCTTTGCCCATCTTCAAAGAAGGAAATCGCATGGGTCAATTCAAACTTCTGGCCGGCCATTGATGAGGGCCTCGACGACCTCACCAGCGCCCTAGGGACTGCTCACCAAAGGCATAATGAGGAAGAGCGCCGTTTTGCATCAAAATCTTGTCGTTGATAATCTCTCATGTGCTGATGACCGGCCACACTTTCTCTTGTGGCATGGCAAGGTGAAGCTGAGAATTTATTGCATCGTACGTTGAAGGCGCCTCATTGTAATCATCTTTATTCGCTGAGAAGGAATCTTCCAAATATTTCTAATGTTTTCTTATGTTTTGCATGAAATACTATCTACTGATTAGAAATTTACAGTAGAACAACTATTTATCTCCTTGTTAATAGTTATTGGAATGATTTGAGATAACTGAAATAGAAAATCTCGCAACTTCCTTTGTATTTGAGGGTTGAAAATAACCCCTAAAGTTAAAAGTCATCATGCAGTGTGTTGGTAAAGTTGATCTGTCATCTGGGGAAGTTTCGGCAATTCATTTTTGCCAACTTTATTTGAAAAAATAATCAACAATAGATGTCGTCATTCTAAAATTTACT
Organism: Prostheceraeus crozeri; assembly: GCA_907163375.1. Lineage (NCBI taxonomy): Eukaryota > Metazoa > Platyhelminthes > Polycladida > Euryleptidae > Prostheceraeus > Prostheceraeus crozeri. The sequence goes on along the minus strand of CAJQUW010005941.1, from coordinate 162,163 downwards.
GACGACACATACGTGATCGTACCTCCGGACAACGACCGAAGAAATTGAAAATATTCAAAATTGCACAAAAAACAACCTCCTCCTTAATATAGAAAAATCCCAAGAAATCGACGCACTACGAAAGAATTCTAAAGAGATGTAAAAAGAGCACATATGTAGTGAAGCTAACAAGAAGTCGAGGTGCAAAGAACAGCATTCTCCATCAAATATATTCAACAATGGTGATCAACAAAATTTCATGCGCTGTACCCAGTTGGTTGTGTTTTATAGGCTAAAGGAAGGCAAAGAAAGAAAGAGAATCGACCAATATACACTGTACAAGACGCGGGAAAATGTATGGTTACTGTAACAGTAAGAAATCCAAGGAAATTGTAGAAAAGAATGAAAAATACTATTCAACAAAAAGTATAAAGAAACCAGGACCACCAGAAGTACCAGCAACGCTTTTACCAGAAAACCAGCAACGAAGCAACCTCAGGCCAAAGCAAAATCGATTGGAAAGATCTACTTACAGTGCTATATGTGAAAAGAGCTGCGTGTATATCAGTCGCACTTATGACAAAAAAACTTTTTTACTTTTGAATTTTGCAACCATGTTTTGCTAATTTTTTCGAATCCCAAATCGCCTTATCCAAACTTGCTTCACTGCAACTCGTCGTGTGTCGACTTGTTTTCATTCACAATTATCCCACCAAAACAGTTTTGCATTATAATTATTGTATTTTTATGCTTTTTGGGCTTGTTAACGAGTTGTAACTGTGATGTATGTATCATTATAGGTAAAGCACAGCTATGCATATCAGTCAGCTATTTTTTAACTGTTTTGTCACAATATCATCAATTTTTGCAGAATGTACTTTTTGGATTTGCATCTGGAAAAATATTTTTCTAACGCAGTGAGGATTAAATATAGAACAAAATGATAAAACGATACTACAAAATACATACACACTACACAGTACTGACAGTTTGGTCATTTTAGCAATCATTTTTTAAAATACATTTCTGAAAATGAATTATTTGAAACAAAAAATCAGCTGATTCGTGATATCAAAAAAAGGAAAACGAGATAGGCTACTTTTTGAAATATCCAACATTGTCTATAGACACAGATTGGCTTCCGGGTTGTGTTCTTTTGAGTTTGTCTGTCTTCTTCTTAGTGTGACATCTTCTCCCGTTATGTACTTACTTGTCCTGTAATTTTCATCTGGGAGATGTTATGGAAATGCTCCTTCGGAGATGTACAGTACATGTATGCATTTCAGAGCCCGTTGAGGATTGGGTTGAATTATTTTGCGGAGATAACTTTGTGAATTTTTTTCGAAGTTGTGGATGGTCAGGCCATGGAATCTACAAAATAGTGATTGAAAGCTTATTCAAGCCTTCTAAGATCTCGACACCCTACAATTCAATTTTTCATTTTCACTAATTTTAGGGGTACCGCTGCCCCTGTGTGAATTTCTGTGGTGAGAAGAGTCGTGATTCTCCCAATGAAATAGTTGACCTCAAGCCTGAGCAGCATGCCTGAGGCACATGCAACGTGCAACGTACATTTATATCGCACACTATACAAGTATTTTGTCGTACCATTCATCGGTATGCATCTCCCTCAACACACCATACCTGATTTAAGAATTGCGTCTGTATACTTCCCATCAAGAGATTCTAAAACACAATTACTTAAAAGTACTTGGAGAAAGGAATTTGAATAATTTCGAGAACTTACTCTTATTCAAAGGTTGTACATGAATAAGCACTTTCCAAACAATTAGGAATCTGAATGAGATGGGAATGGTTATTGTGCCTGCATATAAATTACTATGATGATGAATTATACATGCTATTTTCGTGAATTAGTAATTGTATAAACGCTTTATTGCAGAATATCATGCCCTTGCTGTCCTCAATCGGAGAAGTGGACGAGACAACTACGCCATGGAAATCGTAAAAAAACGAAAGCCTCTTGAAGAGAGTGTTTCTCGTGAATCGTAACACTTTTTGCCTAACCTTCGCCAGCCTCACTTCTCTTTGTCTGCTTTGCGTAGCCTTTTTTCACCTTCACTAACTTAACCATCATCTTTGAAATCTTCCTTCCGAATCCCTTTGCCCTGCTTCACCGGCGTTTCATTAAACGAATGTCATATGACGTGAGTGAAACCTTTATTACATAAGCATATTGTACTAAAACTGATGGCTCATCCACTAATGTTCTACTGGTTCGAAAATCCGTTGGATAAATATATTGATGGATGACTATTAATATTTGGTAATCTTGCGCTGTTTTTGAGTGAATGTAACTAAATAATAAAATTTTCTACAAATATAATCAATTCATCTTGATCGTCTATGATCAACAATGTCCTATCACATGTCTTTAATCATGCATGTAGATTTGACGAGAATGTAGTTAATATTTTTGATATTAACCTGCATATTAGAGGCGATATAACAATCTTAAATTGATGCGTCTTATTATAGTTCTAAATATCCATTATCCCAGCGATCTATTTAGGATTGACATTCTCCTGAAATCAGCTTTGTTGGCTGCGCGTTCATAGCCGAGAGCATATACATGTAATCCTCTTCTAAGATACTCATGTACATGTATTTAAAGCAAGCGTTCTAAAAGTCATTAAACCATATTTGTATTTCTTCGTATCAACAGAAATAGGTTCTTATTGTAATTGATTGTCATTAGAGCGATAGCTTCTTTGTGAATTATTTACTTTGGGCTTCAATTCACGAGATTTCTTAAATAGTTCCGATAACTACATGTATAGAATAAAAGCCATGAAACAAACGAACTGTTTGCCTGAATGAATGGAAAATGCTCCTGTTAGCCTGAATAACTTTTCCTGTATCATAGTTAAAAGTTATTAGTGCAACATAGTTGCTGAGCAGCTGACTCATTCACACATGAATGAGTATTATCCGATCAAAAGAGCAAGAGAGAAAAGAGAATATAGGCATTAAACTAGTGGGATCAAGAACAAAATACAACTCTCTAATAGTTTGTCATTAGCTTTTCTTGCAGTTAAGCTGAAGGACTATGTTAGGTTGAATTGTGAATGAAAATACGAATACCCGCAGTTATAATTAATTTCATAAAATATTACTATTAAAAATACATGGGCTTCGTTCAATTGCATCTTTCCAGTTAGAAGTGCACCCGCCTCTGTTGAATTCAACGAAACGATATTGGTTTTAGCGATAAGAAGTCATGTTAGATGATCTGCTTGTTGCAGAGGATTTATATAGATTAATTATATGAATACAATTTATCATAATTTAAGTCACTACGGAGGTTTGATTACGAAATTTGCTCACAATCCTCGCAACACCGACTGTCCACTCGCGTCATTGACTTCGAACCAATCGATCTGTCAGCCCAAAATAATTGACCTTCATTTTAATATTGCTCCTTACAGGATTTTGAAAGATTTCAAGAAGCAGTTTTCCCAAACTCCGAAAGATTTTGAACAAGTGCATATTTGAGAACATCAACACACCATCATTCAACATATCTTCGTCTAGTTTTCAAATTACAAGAACGACGTCCATCGCTTGCTTCAAGGACTTCTTTCTTTTGTCCGCTCTGTCACTGTTGATCCGTTTGCAACCTCTGTATTTTCCCCACTTCATCTTCATTTTCTCATTCAGCTTCTCATTTGTAAATTGGTCTTTTATTGATGAACTTGCACTGGTGTTTGATAGCTTGTCCAACGAATGTTGAATGATTACATGTATGAAACTATGGTTCCTATATTCTTTGCATTTGTGTTGATTAAATTGATAAGAGACTTCAAACTAGTGTGTTGTTTTATCCAGCCAGGGTATTGACCTACAGTTATAGACTGGTTAGCTTTCGAAGTTTATATGGCAGTTTAATGACTATAGCTATATGGCACCATATAAGCTATATTTAGCCATAAGTAGGCGAGTCATCGTAGGTTTTCTAACAATGTCATCAGTCGACCCTAGATAGTAAAGTAAGACCATACGCGTAAACGGGTCACCTCAATGAAAATTTTAATGCAATTCAACATACAGACATGATTCCCTAAACGGGCCACCTTAATAACGTATAAATTCTCGCAACTGCGTCGTACAATGCAGTAGGCCCTATATACCATTCGAGAGCTTGTATTCTCAGCTTATTACGCACTTGCATTCGGGTGATTGCATTTTCTAGACAGTTGTCAAAACATAATCTGTGCCACTAAAAACAATCCTAGCAAAATACACCTAGTTTTGAATAATCCAATATAGTCATAATTTGTCAATATGTTGTCATCAATATTGGATGAGTCAAAGTAACCGCCGGTAGTCAATGCATTCGCAATATACGATGAGACTGAGTCAAAAGTAGCAATGCACTCAATACATTCACGACGTTGAAGGTTTACATCCTGACTGGAGACGCAAAAATCCACAAGACGGGCCGCAGATGAACTTGAATAATATCTCTCAAACTTCATTGGAGGAATTTTACAAAATGTTCACATGAAATCACATAGTACACACTTGCTTCGCCCAATGAATGAAAGGAGACTTTCGAGTGGAATTGTCCCAGATATTTTCAGCAACTTTGTGATATGGATGCCATGTTCCCGCCAATGAACATTAAGAATGATGAGAGTGACAAGTTTAAAGTCCCAGACACTGTCAGACTTGTCAACAGGATTATGTCATCAACCTCATCAAAGTATCGAGAATGACGTCAACATCTTTGGTCTCTCAGCTTGGAATCTGCGCTTCAAGTTTGAGAGGACAGTTTTTTTGAAATTGTAACCGATGTGCAAACAGCTAGCCTACATGACAATTGCTCATGGGTAAATCCATTTCATGTAGCAACGTTTGTCAAAAAGCGTGTCTTTCGTTTGCAAAATGCTCAGTTCTGAACCGTCCGACTTTCATATTTTTTTCATCTTGATCCTTAGGATCTCCCCTTTTCGGTCATGACAAATCCAATTCAATCTAACGAAGTTTTCTTCATGAAAATATTAGCTTAATGCAGAAAAGTACCAAAAACTTCTGTCAAAGGATAGGTACTTTATCTTTGGCAAGAAATTTGGCTGTGAATATATAAAGTTATGTATTTATCATGTGAAAGCGCATGAACCGTACTTTCAACAGGACTATAATTCAGGATTGCATTTACATTGATTTTGGATAATTTTTCACTCAGCCTTTGTCCCCCAAAAATTGTCTTCTTACTGATGCACTTTTCTCAGCTTAGACATAGTGGTTAACTATTTCCTTTATGAGACGAAATATATCATTTGTGTATCTGTTGTTGCACCAAAAGGAAAAAATCACCTATGGATCATCATCACAATTGAGCAATTGTGAATTTAAAAAAATGTCCTGTATTTTTTCGGCCAGACTTTTTGATTTTTTTCAAAATTTTATTGCTGAAACCATATTTTTCATCTGCATTTCATGAAGACGCATGGAATTATCAGAACCATGATGTGATCATGCATGCAAAATTTCTTTTCATAAGACATTAATTATCATTTTCAAAATCTCGCAAAACGGCCAAAATGTCTGTCTGATCGAGACAGTATTATCGGTCAGAAGTCATAATATTTATAACAGTAATATTTAGAACAATTACAATAACTTGTACAATACGGTGTGGTCGCAACTATGATTTTCGAGTTCAGCATGAAAATTTGGCAAGATTTAACGAAGTTGCAAAGTTGAAAAGACAAAAATTGCCCAAAATGTTGTTATATTAAAACAGAGTTGAAAGTGAGTTGTAGCTCATGAGCATGGGTCAGGTGGGTCATAAAATCACGTGGGTCGTGGATCATGTTTTTCCGAAAAGTTGGTGGGTCGTGAGTCAAATATAGCGTGAGTCAGACCTCGTTGACCCACTTCCAACCAGTTTGACCCATGATCAATTTGACAATATCAAAAACAGTACTAAACTTCATTTATTCGTATTATTATCATTCGTGAAAAATGATTGAGTCGGTATCACTGAAAGGGGATGATGGATGCACACAGCCAAAATATGCAGCACTATTGACTCTCACACGCCTCATACAGTTTCGAAAGGGAGCGGAATTCACACAAATTGAAAGCTCGAAAACAACTGCTGCTGTTTACTAAGAGATGTCGGTTGGCGGATAAGTTGTTTGAGTTGCTCGATTCTCTGACGCTATGTTTGACGATACCCAATCGATGTGTGACATTGATTTCGGAGATACAGTTAGAGAAGAATTCAAGCTATTCAGAGGTTTTATTCATCTTGACAATTTTCTTGCAATACCAATTTAAGAAATGTAAAATTTGAACACAATTAATCTGATTGAGAAATGTGCAGACCTATCCTTTTCTAAAAGTGCAGTTCATAGAGTTGAGATAATCGTAGGCCTACATACACATATACCCAGGAATTTTTATTAGGTATGTTGATAATATTTTGTTTATTTTCCATAGTCTGAACGGCATTACTCAATGACAAGACTATTCGACCTGATCGTACACTGCTGTTACTTGTACCTGTACATGCACTCTGTGTGCAACGAAGCGATGAACAATAGATTAATTTGACGAATATGTAAGAGGCCCACCAAGTTGAACAATGCTTCATAGATTTTACAAATGTTTTAATTCTGTTGGTGTCCCGATGGAAATAGACTTCTGAAGCGGGGTAAGAACTAAACACTTCTAACAAAAATTGAAATTAAAAATATATAGATATTATAATATACAAATATTATTTAAAATATAGATACGCTGCTATATAATGAGCAGATTATTAAATCGACATTCCTTATAGCCAAAATCAAATTGTTTGTATGCGTATCTGGTTTCAATCAGGGATGCGGAGTCGGAGTCCCGGAGTCGTATCATTTTTGCTGGCTCCGGCTTATGACTAGACCCGAAATATAATACAAACAAATTATTTATCCTCGTACATGGCTGTCACTGTCTTGATGTCAGCTTTCTCCGTCAAACAAAACTACAGAGACACTGCTGCATGCAATGCTTGTAATAGTTGGAGGGAATGAATGGTGAAAGTGAAAAAAGGATTGTCTTTTCACTCGATGATTTGGTAGAGAAGACAAGCCGCCTAGCTTCGGTCACACCTACGCACCAAAGGTCACATCAGAGACAAAAATGAAATACTAGTTTGTTAAGAGAATATTAGAGAACAGCAATGATCACTTTATAAAGATAGGTTCAGGTAAGGCTATGGTGTAGGTCACCAGTTTTTTTTCAGAAAACTAGGCAATATATACTTGCCACCCGGAGTCGGAGTCCTATCAACCCCCGGAGTCGGAGTCCTATCAAAATGATCCTATCATGACTCATACCATGAGTCCTATCAAAGTAGGCGTATGTCCAAAAAATATTTGCTTTTCATCAACACAAGTAATTAATCATCTTTTTACAATGCATCCCCCATCATTCTCCAGACACTTGGCCCACCTGTTGGGCACCTCCCGAAATGGCTCACGAAAGAACTCCGGACTTTTGGCATTGAAAAATTCCATAACAGAGTTTTCGACATTATTTGGCGTTAATCTCAAAACGCTCGCCTCTGAGGTGATGTTTTAAATGTCGAAACAAGTAAAAGTCACTTGGGGCCAAGTCAGAGCTATAGGGAGGATGGGTGAACACTTCGTAGCCATCGTCTCTGAATGCAGCATCAGTGACCGTTGCGGCATGAGTAGGAGCGTTGTCATGGAACAAGCAGAGGTTCTGATTTCGAGGCTTGCGAACACTGCCGTGCAGCTCGAAGTTGTTCGCAGTAGTACTCTTCATTCAGACGACATTGTTTATCAGCAAAGTCCATGTGGACTCCTCCGCGAATGTTCCAAAAGATGATAAGCATCGAACATCTCCGATGGCTTGTTCCGCAACGCAACTTGCGACTTGCCGATTCAACAGGAAATTTGACCTCTTTTGAAGATCGTTTAGCCTACCTCTGGATAACCCTCTGGTTGCAGCACTGAAGACGACGTTAGCGCATTTTTTAGCTGTTAGAAAGTACGGAACGAATCTTGAGCACAGTTTTCAAATGCCGATTTCAGAAAGCATGTTCACGGCACTGCCAAAAGACGCGTTTAATTAACTGTTCTGCCAACTCTTTCTTGCTGATACTCCTTCGATATTCCACAGATGGCAGCACGTCTTGAATAGAATTGAATCATGAAAATGAATGACTTTTGTATCCGTTCGTGGAATGACACTGACTAGTGAACACTCTTCATTGTTGTCTGTGTTTCATACACTCTAGCTCTACAGAATATGGCATAGATTTTTGAGAGTCACTGTAATCTAATCACTAATCCAATTCTATGGTGTTTGATGAGTTACAATAATAAACTGGTTTTATATAATTCAATCGCATATATCTATATAGAAATCTATAATTCGACCAGTGCAATAATGAAAATATTACTGCACGCCCGTGCAGTAATCTGCTTTACAGGTAAAATAAAGTAACAGGACCTCTACATTATGCGCACGGTGAAAAATAAAATATTATCATGGTTTATTAAGTTAACTTGCAATATGATTTCTCATAATTCGCTATACTCTAAATTCTCAAAATACGATTGAACTTAATAAAGATATCAAAAAGTATATGAAAATTCTATGTATTAAAAATGATTTTCTGCAGAAGTGACTGTTGATGAAAGTTAACTTTGCTATATTTCGGACCTATATACTCATAGGTTTCACTAGGCGAAGAAACAAGTCCGTAGCATTACGCCTTCTGGTCGAGTCTAAATCATTTTTTATCTCACCACGTGTGTGCGATATTTCCATTTTGTTCATGTTTTATGCGTTTTGCTTTATGTGAACGACTGTAACTCGAGCGTGGAACTTGTCAAAATTAATAGCCAATGAATTTGTAATTCAGTGACAAAAGCTCAGTATTCCTAAGGTACCGCAATATTTCCTTGGCCACCACAGACGCTGCAAGGGCTCGTCAGTACGGCTCGGAATAGTCAAAGCAACATGCTCCTCAGCGTATATATATATATCGGATGCCAAGGAATTTTTGTTCTTAAATTTTTCAAGTCTGAGGACATGGAAAAATAAAGCACCTGATAATGTACAGTTATATCATTGACAAGAAATCGATGATATTACTACAAATCAGCATATTCGCTGCTGTTCAATTCTGATCTTAACAAGCGAGCACAATTATGCTGCTACTGCGGACAGTCTACAGACATCTGCTGATTATAGCTAACACTGTGCAAAGAAAACATAATGTTGATCAAATGCTTTGGAAGTGTTGCTTGTCAGTCTGGATCGTCGTCGTCATTGTTTCACGTATTGCCTACTTGACTGAGTTTCAGAAAGGTGAAATCGATGTATTAATTCTCATACGATGATGAAAGTCATCCCAGTAGCCATTTATAATAGAATATAATGCTTACTAATTTAAATTATTAGTTAAAGTAGTCCTAATGAGGACTGATGGCGTCCTCCAATCCGCAAGTGTACAAAGGCAATGCTACTGTAACCATTGGATTAATCAGTTCTTAAAAGAACTCAATGTAGCTTTCTCGTGGCAACGAATTAAAATTTGGTTGGCAACGAATTTAAAATTAACGCTTTGGCCCAATATCTGGTAAAAATTGAAATCTTAAAACTTGTACTAATACCATAGATTTCAAACACTGCCGTATACACGTTCAAAACAGACTTCTAATATACTGTACCGACTACAGATGCTGATAGTGGAAATAGAATAAGACAATGGTCACCATAGGTTAAGGAAATTAAAAATGGATATTATAAAACAACAGGAAACAGATGAATAGAAATTGGAAAAGTGGAGGTAAAATATGGAAATACAACGATGCTACTACACCGATTACAAGTGAACTATATCTGACACTACACAAAGTGGATAATGGTAAGAGTGGATAAGTGGAAAGTGGATAATGGAGGTAAACAATACAATGACATTCTACTACACCGAAAGCAATGAAACTATGCACACTATACCTAAGACTACACATGGAAAATACTATTTCTTCACTTGAATTTGTTATCGCCAGTTTCTTCATCCGTCTATAGTACTTCATGTAATTCCACATTTCTTCATTTGAATTATAATACATCGACCACTACTTCAGCTACCGATTAAGGGATATAAAACATAATACTGCAGTCCGTCAGTCATCAGCAGGTACTCGTCTAGTTGTGTTTCGACCCCTAACCTGAACACTCAAACCCAGACGAGCGGGGTCCCACACATAGTGGCTGACAAAATACTGAATAGGTAATGATATGTCTTGAAAGATATGTCACAAAGATAAATCAGACATCATTCAATTGTTGCGTTTCCCACATGTAAACAACTGATCCTGTCATTAAATTCATCCCATCAATAAATACAGTATGCTTTTTGCGATCCGCACATGTAAACAAATCCTGTACATCAATCTTTGCCTTTTCGATTCCCACAAGTAAACAGATCCTGTTCATCCTCGAATCCCATAAAGATATAATCGCTGTGTGATAAATATGTAATCCGCCTTTACACAAACTTCGCCTCATACATCAAGACTTAACAATGGGAGCTCTCTCTAACAATGGGAGCCACGCTAAGCGCTCTATATTCACTCTTCACCGCCCCCCCAAATGAAAGAAGACTCATGCATTCTTTTCAAAATTTAAGCCTTCTGAATGCTTTCAGAGAACGCGTCTTCAATGATTGTCTGGACAAGCTGAAGGAAGCAAACGAAGTGCTTGTGGGCGGCAGAAAGTGACAAGTGACAGAGATGTGATTGTCAGGATATCTTCAGAAAGTCCTTTAATAATACAGGACGTGTCTTAAAATGCAACAGAGGAACAGTCTCAAATCGATTGCGAGCTAGTCTGAAGTCCTTTACTTCGGAGTCCTTTACAGCAAATAAGACTCCTCTGACTGAAGACTATCAAGACGGCAGACTTGAATGGGGCCGGCAAAAATCCGATTGGAGGTCAGGTGGAAAGCCGTTGTGTTTATTGACGATTGGCGATCTTGCTTAGGACAGTCCCGCGTGCGTGTGCATGCTCGACGACCCTTCGCATACCGATATTCGGAACCCGATGTTTTCAGCGCCACCAATAGGTCTGTGACTCGTGTAATTAATGGTATGGAGAGTATTTTCTGTAGACGGTTTCACGGATTTAGTCAAAATCGAAACCCGCTGTGATCTGATGAATGCACTAATAATCTTCACGCCAATGTGGTCCATAAGATCTCAAGGAAATGACATTTTCGACAAGACAATGAGCTTATCCATGCTGCTCTTCGAACGCGAGCATTTTTCCAACTACATGGTATCCTAGTATCCTTGACTGGCCCTCTTGCACTCCCGATATGGACCCAAAACATAGTCTGACATTCAATGAACATTTGATAGATCTATTCAATGCATATTTGATCGATATTCGATACATTGATAATATATTTATAGACATTATTGACAAAACTATTGAAGCCCAATTCACCCGCATGCTAGTAATAAAGGCCGAACACTCAACCAGATGGTACACTATTTCTATGTAGTAGCCTAGCATACGCACAAGATGAATACTCATATAGAAAGTAAGGTGACCAGTAACACAAATCGTGATTGACATTGCAGGCAGTAAATGATTAATCTATAGCAATTGTTGATAATGAAGAAGACAAAAACACATTCAAAAGACACACGAAGAAGTGCCAAAACAGATCACACAACTGACAGTCCTGGCAGAAACTAATACATTGGTGCTCACCAGGGTTGGAACAATTACTAATTGTTACTAATTAATTACAATTACTAATTAGTAATTGCAATTGTGTAATTAATTACATTTTTTGAAGTAATTGTAATTGCAGTTGTTATTGAAGATTTTGATTTTAAAGTAGTTGTAATTATAATTGCAATTGAATTTCTACGATGTAATTGTAATTAAAGTAAAATATCAGTCAATTACACGTTAATCATTTTTGTCTTTTCGGTTAGACTAAACACAAAATCCAACGATTGCTGTATTGAAAATTTAGGTATTCAATATTCACACTTTTTGTTCACACAGACTTAACTACTGTTGAGTGTTGATACAGGCCTACAAATGAAATGGAAGGTTGCAACGCTGCAATTGCAATAGACAATGGACCCTACTTCTTTATATATCATATACTCAAAATTAAATTCACAAAGACTTGAAATCGTTTTGGTCAACTAACTGATAATTGACCAGCATTGTTCATTAGGCTAATTGCAATTGTGTAATTAATTACAACTTTTGATTCTAATTGTAATTGTTATTGCAAAGTCACACATGTAATTATAATTGTAATATTTCTTGATTTCTTTGTATATTTCTTGATTTCTCAATTCGACATATAAATTTTCAACTACTAATTCAATTACTATACATTATATTGTAGTAGAAAATACACAACGTTTCGGACCTTGAAACACAGTCCATTCTCAAGTGATAATAGTGACCAATACCGGTGCGCTTAAAATTCAAGATAATATATCTGAAAGTTAATGGCAAATAATGTTGATTCTACACGTAGCTATCTTGTATACCACAGCACAGAGTCAAGTTAAACAACCTTCAATTGTCTACAGTCAATCACATGTCCCTCGCTCAATTTTGGTGTCATCTCCTTCATTAATTAAGATTGCCTCAGCAATCTGACGATATGTTCTGTCGGAGACTTTGGCCAGTAGTTTTGCTTAATTTATAGCGTTTCCACTCTTGTTTTATATATTTCAAGTTAAATGTTGCTTTATCAAGTCGTTGTTTTCATGTTGCTTTGTTCAAACATTCAACTCATTTATTGTATGACCAATGCATTGGACATTTTTTATTGTCCTCAGGGCAATACACAGCTTAATCAGAGGATACTTGACCCGGGGACAAATACGGTTACTATGTAGCCCATGCTGTAGCTACATCTTTCATTTCGGTTAACAAGGAACTCTCATTTTCAAAATCGACCGCATCGCATGCTCTATTTTGAATGTAAGTTGTGTATGCTCATCCCACTATGCGTCAATTCTTACTTAATCTTTGAATATCTTTGAAAGATTCTGTCAGAATCTTTGTAAGATCGTGGAAGATACAGCAAGATCTGATCAGAATCTGACAGAAAATGTAGGATCTTTGTAAGATTCTGTCAGATTCTTATGCTTAAATGGGATTCTGACAGAATCTTAGAATCTTTAGATTTTTCGCTCTCAATTGATTATCGCTCATCCTTGAGCATTTTAATGTTGGCCTAATTAAGCTACATGTCCCGTAATATGAGATAACCAGTATATCCGTTGAACAACCGAGACAATTACTCCATAACGACTGATTCGAAGAAAAAATGGACAAACTTTTTTGAAGTGCTTGTTTTATTCCAGTTTAAAAAGAAGGCAAAAGAGTGTAAAGTTAAAAAGTTCAAAAACACTATCAGTTAGCAAAACTTTCCAATCTTCCAAGACCATTTCTCCAAATCACGAATTCTTTGGTTTATGGAACGTCTGATAACGTCCCAATCATATTCTCCGAACATGTTGTCCACTTGATCTGAAATTAAAAAGAATATTCTTTTGAGCCGCTGATCTGCAATCATTTCATGTTTTCTTAGTGCATCTTCAATGATAATGACGGCCTGCGAATTCCCTTTCAATGCTAAATTTGTTCAATCATTGAATAACGAAGTTTTTATCAGTCAGAATAATAATCAAAATCTTGAATAAATCTCAGTCATATCCAGCTTTAATGCGAGTCGGTTAATAATTAAATAGATCATTGAATACTAAGAAGACTACCAAACATTTAAAGAAAATCTGCATTTCACTGTGACTTAGCTTTTTCTGCTGCGCAACATGCAAGTGACATAAAGGGAGGGTGGGGCAAATTGAGCATGTTTTTGAACTTTTCTCAACGGTTTTAATATTCTAAATCAAATGGGCCACAATAAAACTCGGATGAGAAGTTTAGAGCATGCTAAGTTATAATCTGAGCTGTTTCTCTGATATTTCATCTCCTCACAATTTTAATTTTAAAATGTTTACCAAAGTGGCTCAATGTGCACCATTTGTGGGGCACATTGAATTACCTTTATTCATTACTCTACTGTTCAACTTTACTAGATTTTATGTGTCATGTGTCAGATCTATAGCTTCAGTTCATGAATAATCGAAATCAAATAACAAATTCACAGCTTGAGATTTTTATTGGCAAAAATGATAGCATATGTTTGATATGAAAAATACATGTTAGTTTCTGACAGTAAAATGTTCATGGACTTTCAGAATTCTAAGATTAGTAACATTATTTATGATAGAAGAGCATTCGTAAGAGCATTAATGCTATGACTCACAAAATTATATTCATCATTGTAATCAATAAGAGCATGATTGTGGATTTTGCGCATTATATGTAGACATGACACGCGTAGGCCTAAGAAAAAAAGCTGAGAAATCACCAAACACCAAAACTAGAAGCATTAACAATTCAATTTTTTGACCAGCAAATGAGGCTCTAATGTTCAAAGCCGAATCATTTTGATTGAGATCAATGTGCAATATTGAGATATACGCCGGCTATTCGCAATGGTTATGAATTGCCTACGCTTTATTTTGACGATTAGTAACACTCAGATTTAATATATTTTACAACTGTACTTACGTTTTAGCTGACTGACGATCTCTGATGGAATCAATCGAGACTCATCAGTTTTTTTTCTGCGGCTCCATAATTTTCCCGCGCACGTCCTTCATCAACATATTCAAAATTATCCAGGCCATCTGCCGTTCATCTGCAGCATACAGCTTCGCAATATCCACATCCTCATTATTATAGTTTTTGATGATCTGAAATTCAGTTATTTTGTCAAAATACTTGTACAGTAGCATATTTTCACAAATTGATGAAAATCTAAGCACAGTGTCATGCATGCTCTAATTCATCAGAAAAAATATGCTTCCCTGTTTGATCCTCTATTTTTCTCTCCTTCGAAATCATAGAATAATGACAATGGAATATCATCAATTTAACAAACAGATATCGTTTCGATCAGTGCTGATGGGAAGTCATGATCTATAGACGACCAGGCGAGAGGACACTCCCTTTTGATTAAGGTCCGATACAAATTATCCGGCGCCAAAATTCAGAAAAATTCAAAGATGAACACACCCATGCAATTGCAGAAAAACAGCAAGAAACATAATGATGGCGATCAAAAGTATAGTCATGCTCATGCAGGGCGAAAATTGAACTTACGTATGACTTGTGCTTAACCTTGGTCGGTTTGTTTTTTTCCTCCATCAAAGTTAGCATTTTCACTGCAATCAATGTACACATGCGTGCAAGTAACTTTTCAAAATACAAAGAACTTAGTTATTTTGGAAGTTTCCCTGTCGGTCTTAATAAGTAAGGTAGGTTTACAGTAATGCTACCATACTTTTCCGGAAGATAGCAGTAGCTAGTAAGCTTTTGGCTCTCAATGTTAGTTAATAATATCTATCATGCAATGAAAATGTCGGCTGCATATGTTGTTCATCAAGCTGAGCGTTTCAAATATACGTTTGACAACAATTATACCACTGATTTGATTTTTTTGTGATTCCATCGACATTGAAGAAATAAAACCAGCATTAAAACCAAGCATTTGAGAATGGCAGAACTTACGATTCGTTTCCTTGATAATCCTCAGTTCTGATAAGATAGATTTATTGATCTCGACCAATTGCATCAATAAAGGAGATCTTTTAATTTTCGTCGCATTGGTTGTGGGTTGGGAAGGCAAAGATGCTGTGTCGCAGCAGACTTCCTGCAGCGGTGATCTTGCACAAGTCGTAGCACCGTCTGTCTCATCTGGCCATCTCAAAGAGGGAGATACGGGCGTCTGACGTGGTGTCCTTAGTAGAGAAGACGTGCGGACAACCTCTATGTTCCGAATCTGTTCTTGTTTCTTTGACTGCAAAATAGTTTTAATGAATTTTACGTTTGAGAAATGCTTCTGATATAACAAAGCAAAATTGATGATGTATGAAAAAAAGTGCTGACGTTGATAAATAAGTAAACAATCACAACTAAGACCTTGCGGTTATGCGGCTTAAAATACCATTGAGTTCTTAATAAACTATGAATGATTTGGTGAATGATCTTACTTACTTTACCAATAGGTGCATTTTCCGGCTCTTTCAGCGCGTCCACCAGGCTGTCTGTCGACACTCCTTCATCTATCACGTCTTCGAGCCTATTGGAAAGTTCGACCATCTCATCTATGTGCCCTCGACCGATAACCATGGCAGATCATTTTTCTCTACCACTCTTTAGTGTGACACGATCCCTCTGAAAGCAGAAAATAGCGAAAGAATGAATTACCGGAATCGCTCTCTCTCTCTCTCTCTTTCACACACACACATATGCTCACAGCCTCACACTCACCTCATTCAATGCGAGTCTGTCTTCCATTGGCATGTCAATGAAGCTACTGCCAATATAAATTGGCTCACTGTAAGTCTTTGTTTTCAAATAGTAAAAAAGGAAATAGTCTGCTTGACCAGGAAGACCAGGGAATGATTGGGGCTTTTGCTTCCTCGGACGTTTTGCTGGGGGCGTCGACATTCTGAAAAATTCATTTGAATTAGATAATTTAAAAATGAACCTGACATAGGGACTAAGGCACATTCCAACAGAAAGTTGGAAAGAGTAGTATAGGTCAGTATATAGCACAAAATACAAAGATGTGCGGTAATGCAGATAGCTTGTGGAAATTACAAAATCTATTCTACCATGAGATTCGTTTGTTAATACCAATGACAAACTTCCTTTAAGTTTCAAAATCGGAACTTGACCCTTTCCATAATCTCAGAGACTTGAGGATGTTCAGTGGATCAATTTTATGAATTCTCATTTTACTTGCACATATTGTTGTCAAAACATCAGGAAAGTCAAGCAAAATAATAGTATACACGTAGGTTAGAAAAAGCGATTTATGATGATGATTGCTAAAGTTGATCAATTGTGAATAACTGCGGATATATTGTCAAAAAACTAAAGTGAAAACTTGTCCAACTTCTGAGGCGTCGAATCATCAAAACAAGGATAACTTTCATCTTCAGAAATTAGATTGCAATTAATTAATTCAAGCGTCTTCTATTGAACAACGCTTTCTATGACTTAACAATTACTTACAGATACCCTTTAGGACCTTTTCAAAATATAAGCAGTAAACCATGCCAATAAAACATACTGAAAGAAAAACACTGCTTGTGCAAATGGTGGTACCCACGTGACATTTATTAGGCATAATCGCTGAAATGTATTACTGGAATCAAAACTTCAACATCAGCGCTGTCTAAGTTAACTGAAATTTGTATGCATAAACATGATATGTTTAAAGCATGAACGTGCCTGGACAACGATGTTTGTGAAGAAATTATTACAATGTCATCAAACAAATCAAATAACGAAATTATTGGACTATCAAAAGTCATTTCCTGATGAAATTGTTGAACAACTTCAAAAGTTTCAATGTCGGCCACAGTCTGACCTTCACTAGGATAAAATCTTTGAATGATCCCATATTTGACAGCTCTTTCTGATTCATGAAATTTACAAATGTAACTGCAAGAATTTTGTTTCCGAGGATAATGTATGCTGTGGTACACCAACCCACGAATTTTGCATCGATCTTTATCTATTAACAGTGCTTCTACAGCACTGTGATCGTTGAAAAATGATGGAACACTGCTTTTGAAATTAGATTTGCTGACTATAGAGAGATTAGCCTTCCGCAAAAAGGACTTCTCGACTATCTGCTTTCCGTGATACTTACTTCCATGAAACAAAGACTTAAGAGACTTGATATTGCGTTCAAAAGCAAACATTGACGCAACATGCAATGGTCCAAAACGTGATGCGTCCTCAAGTATGTGATACAATAAATGAACGTTGAGAGTCATCAACTTAGGAGGAAAAACTTTTTTAAACAGAAAACTAAATCGATCTAAGAAGGTGCGTGCAGCGATCAGAATGTCAGCAGATAATGGAGATTTGTTAAGAACTTTAACAAATAATATCAAACAGAAAATACACTCCCTTATTTCTTCATTTCGCTGAAAACTGCAAATAATTGGGAAGCATATATATACAAAAAAATTACGGAATTCATGAGCTTTCCATACACTCATATCACGTATCCTTCGAAGCGAGAACACCAATGAGGAACTTTCACATTTTCAATGCACTTTTCTGCGTAGCTTATAGTATGCCGTCTTCCAATGTAAAATCGTTCAGTGTGATACCTAGAATTAAAAAAAGCATTCAATATCATCTTAAAAATGCCTTCATAAATGCAGTGCATTGGATCTATAATGATATTTGACGGCAGAGAAATTATGTCTGCTACAGGAGTACTGCCTTTTATGCCGAATATCGAGTTCCCGGAACTTCGCTAGTGACGAATAATAAGCATATTCGTTGTCTTCCATTCCATCTCCGATTTCAAGGGGATAAGTTCTCGCAAAGCCTCCATCAACACGAGTCACTTCACCCTTCACTTTGCATTTAGGACATCCATACGCTCCATTATACTGAACAATGTTCAAAAGCCCAGCTGTTGCTGGCAAATCTGAAATGGAAGCCAGTGTATGAACAATCACTCTTATGTCCTTGCAATTGTATCTAACTGTAAATGAGGATTCATATTTTAATTGCCGAACAGCTTGGCGCAAGAAAAAATCCCATTTTGGTTTGGTAGGTCCCTCCCATAGTGACAGAAGTATCATATTATCCATCTTTTGTCGATTTTAAACGGAGAAAAATTAAAAATAATAGCATGCAACGGCCACAATGTATGTTTCGAAGTACGCAGCAACGATGCACCATCCGTGGACAACATAATGTAGATGTTCAGGGTGTCACCGCTTAGTTGAGCGCGTCTTTCTTCATCTGTCAGCACTGATGAAAGAACGTCGGTGTTCCTCTTAGCCACTAGGATGTCATTATAGGCAATTATTTTCTCGAATGAATATTGGATGATGTATTCCATTTGCTTTCTCAAATCAATATGGAACAAAGATGAACATTTCCCTCCACAGCTGCATTTTATGTCATCAGATAAACCACATGCCGAACATATAAATTCGGACGATATGTAATTTGAAGTGGAAATTGTTTGCATCATGCGACTGAATAAACTTCGTGAGGTAGGCAAGTCCACATTTTTGACAGCCTGAAAAGGAATGAGCTTCGTTACAGATGGTAGAGTAATATCAGCTGAATTTGAAAACTTGGGTCGCGCCAACTGCCACCAGTTACATCCAATCCATTCAACCGCTAAGCCAAACAAACAGTTCATGTCAAATGAGGATTAATAACTTATCCGTACCTTCATAACAGCTGCCAGTTTATCATAACTTCTTTGTGAGATATCGTTGCTGGCTAGGTTGTAGTACAGAGCCGCTGTTTCCTCGACATCTCCATTACCGACCAAGTTAGAACATTCTAAATATTCATTATCACAATTGTCATCATATAAGAAGCTTCTATCCGAATCATCGCTATCTGAATGATCAGAGCTGGAATTGGATGAAACACACTCATTTGCATCACTTGACATGGCATTGCTACCAACAGATGTAGGATCATTTTTGGCGATTGAAGATTTCTCTACTGTGATTTCTGATTCGTCCATATTTGATGTGTCACAATTTTGATCACCCAAGTTATGCGTGCAATCAACCATTTCTGGGACATGTGACCAGACACGACGACTTTTGAAAAAGTTGTGTTTGGAAGAAACATATCTTCTTCGTTTGTAAGACATCTGTAAAACACATCAGCAAAAGTGAGCTTCAATGCCACTCTAATGAGTCTACAGCTTATACTGACATCGTTCGAATGCCTAGTTATTACTCCAATGACACGTTGCATTGTCGAACATAGAGTTAATTAATGTCGATATTGATGTAGATTCCGAAATTTAAAGAATCGTGTGCAATATTCAATAAGTTACAGCAGTTTGGATTTCAGCTCATGCTAAAGGGTGATCCGAATTTTCATGAATCAATGTGTGGTATGAAGAGATCACGTTAATTATTAAAGAAAAAGTAGGTCTCAAATAATGGCATTGGTCTTATATTTAACTTTAAATGATTAATCAATGATGGCTGACTGAGGCACTGTCACTGCCGCAAAGACAGTGAAAACAAATGCGAATCAACACACCCTGCAATAAATATATCCGGCGCACCTGTTTCATGAAATCTTAAAAGAAACAAGACTCAGTGCGCGCCGAGCATCAAGGCAAGAAAATGAAAAAAATACAATTTAGCGGTGCGCAGCATACTGCTTTTAGGAAGGACAATTGGCGTGTCATGCTAGGTTTATTCCGACGCAAAAAGACGTGTAAGTGGCTATTTGCTAAATAATTCATAATGACATAGGGAGGTTTTCATTTTCATAAATCAAAAGCAAAATATTCGTTGTCTCCTAACTCTATTCGTCTATCAAAAAAATATAAAGGATTGTTTCAAAAATAATGCGTCGGGTGAATTGTAATTGTGACGTTTGTAAAATGGTTGATATCAATAATTGTAGCACGACTTTGTCTGCAAGACATGCAAAATGAACTATATTGGTTCGACCAATCGTCCTTTTAAGATCCGATTCAAGGAATATCGAAACTGCATTAAGAAAAACGACAGTTATAACACGCTTTCTGAACACATTCACAAGTTCCATGCCGATATCAATCAATCTGACATCTATCTTTTCGATGTCAACATCATTGATATTCAACGTATATATTCCCTATTGTAAGATTGTTTTCACGCAAAGTTGCGTCGGAATAACAATTCTTTTGTTAGATAGTTTGCTAAGAATAATACCTGGGTTCCGTTGAAGGTTTTCGCAATTTATAATTGCTGCTGCACTTGTTCGAAGACCAGTCGTCATATAATCCTGACACAAATATGTCGAATAGAACAATAGGCCTAATCAACTCCCACACGCTTTTATTTGGCACGATCATTCTGTCAAAACAGTTGTGACACAACTATCAGTACAGTATTCAGAGGAGTTGCCAGGTCAGACTCCTCTAACAAAGTGTAGACCAACTATAGAAATAAAATTTGCCTTAGGCGACCGGCGATATTCGGGATTAAACAAATTGGAGACAAATACGTTAGCCCTAGCTTGGTCGCTGAGATTGAGATCTTAATGTGCTCTATATGTCTACATTTCAATAAAGTAAAATGAACACAGGTCCAACTGCAGCTTAACTATTTGCAATTATTTTTCGGAGTTAAAATAGGCGAAACACTTTAGATATCATATCATCGAACCAATACCGATGCAATTAGATCAACTGCAGGACACCTTCAGCTCAATTTTTTTGCTGTGTGAGAGTTGAGCAACTTCTTATTGTCGGTCTCACGCCAATTCAAACTTTACATCCTGACGGAGAAAACGGCGTGCTGTTCAAAACATGCTCAACTTTTAGAAAACATTGGAATTTATTTGGAAATGTCAATAGCCACCATCCAGTCTTGTCAACAATGCTATCCAGACTATTGATATGGCTGATAATTGCATTAGTGCCCTATACTCGTCGAGATGACCTACACATTACGATGTATCAATAGGAAGGATTTTCAAAGCACATCAAAATGAGAGACGACATGCTGACTGATCAAAACACAAGTCAAGCATCTATAAAAATATAAGATATTCCAGTTGTTTATATAACATCAGAAATTAGATCAATTCAGATGACATTGCAGCACCCTGATTTTTTTCGTAACTTATACATCGATTCAACGATGAAGTTCATCGACCCTAGAATGCATAGGCTTGTTCTAAGATACTTTGAATAGCCAATATTTCTGCATTACCTAAGCTCAATAGATCAATCAGTGCTCGAATATTTCTTTACTAGTTTGTGTGTTACATCTGTAGTCTACATCATTCCACACACACTCTTTTGACTTCATGACATAAACAGATACTTCAGAGCTTCCCTTTCCAAATTTTTCACTATCAGCCGAAAAATTGCATCAAAATTGGTAAGACAAACGTCATTCAACTGGGAATTTTCCAATGTTCTCCTGTTACCTCTTAACTTACACAATATTTGAAATCTTTTATTTATTTGTTGTCATGTATCATTTGATTAAAACCAAATCATTATTTTGGATGAAATGTTTCATTATTAAGTATTCTTCTCAATCTTTTTTACAAACATGTATGACCTATTGATACACACGCAAGATTCGCCTTTATGTTCAAGAAATGGATATTTTACTAGAAAATGCTCTGGATCTGCATGCATCCACAGATCTTCCTCAATCTACTTATTCTATGATTTCACATGAATGAAATCCTCAAAGTGACAAAGTATTTCACTTAATCAAGATCATTGTGGTTCATTTGCAAGCAGCAATTCTACGTTAACAATAGATACAATTCCTGTCTTGTACTTACTCTCTTTAGGACGTTAGTTGAGTCAGCGAAGTTGAGAACCTTCTTAGTGGCGGAACGAGCTCAAAGAAGTAGACAACTCTCTTTCGATGTACGCAAAGTCAAGAAGGAAACGGAGAACTTTCTTTATCACGAATGAAAAGCAATGAAACGGAGGAACTTCTTTATGAATGCAAAATCAACGAAACGGAAAGTGAATTGAGGGATAAACCCAGGTTAGAAAATTTTAAACAAGACTGCTATTTGTTGTATTTTTGTCACATTTTCGGCATGAAACCTCCACGAAGGCACGATGATTTTTTAGCAAGTGTTAATCTTTATAATTAAAAAGGAAAACATGGAAAATTATTCCAAAGATGATGTCAGAATCTTAGGTTTCAGAAAGATGCTTCCAGAAAATGTAAGATCTTAGCAAGATCTTAGATTTTCTTGTCAAACAATGATCTTGCATTTTCTTGTCAGAAAATGTAAGATCTTCGCAGTCTTTGAAAGAAAATGTTCGGCTTGTCGCATAGTGCCATTAGATGCGGACAAAACTCCACAGTTATGAAACAAAAAGTTGAAATGAAATTCCGTTAAATTCCTTCTGACAAAATCATTTCAACAATTCTCTACTAAATTCATTGCAGGAATATATGCAATATAAGAAAGAAATTCGTGTAAATAAGATAAGATATCAAATGGCAAAATTGCTCAAGGAAGGAATGTCTATACTCTATTTGTTGCAATTGATCTTAAAGTATGCTATCTAAACTGTAGGAAAATCGGGTATGAAACTTGACATTTGCACTTTATAAGTGAAGAAATCATTATCTTAGAACAATTGCCTAGCTTAAGCATGTCAATCATGTCGCTTGATAATTTTCATAAATGTCAATCATTTTCTGCTTGATGCATGAATTTTGCTGTTATTAAATTCCGAAAACTGTGAACATGGTGTCTGCGTCCAATCAGCCTAAATATCACAAAGCAATGCCTACTGAAGTTCTATATTGTTTTCTTGGATCAGCAAATGCCAAACTGACAATTGAGCAGGTGATTACACATTATGTCATCCGAAAATTCGAGAAAATGCCTCAAAATTTTACAAAATCTATCAACAAAATACTTAAGTCTCCCTACAACCGAGCGAGATTCAATGCCACTTTGCCTATTTTTCAAAATGCATCAGGGCATTGTCGATGTTCGCTTACTTGTGCTGATCGTCCAAAAACTCATTGTACACGAATCAAAAAAATATCCAAGTTCAACAATATAATTTTCCTCATTCTCTCATTCTTGTAATGCGTCAACTGCTTCATTTTATCAAATTTGTAAACTATGGAGTAGGTATGCTACCAAATGAATGTATTTTTGCACCACCTTTCATTTACTGTCTTGATAAAAGAGGAGACTGAAAAATATAAACATTGATACGGGGCATAATATTTTCAATGCTAGACAGATAACCTAATCAGGCCTTGTATTACTCGACGTATAAAAGAAGAGATGCCTTATGGATAGACAACGAGTATGTAAATTGAGAGAAAAGTGCCTCACTTCTCGAGGCCTATCTGTCTGGTCAGTGCATCTCACGTTGCTGCCATCGAATCCATAAGTCCAACATTGATCAGGATGTAATTGAAATTAAAAGTGATTTCCGGGTGGGTTGTGTCAAATGATAGGCCTGCTATTCAGTTCACACGGAAAAACCACTAATGTGATCAAATGTCGTGGTAAACTCGAAAGTGTGTGTTATTGAACACATCATTCAAAGTTCAAACCGTCAACTAAGGCAAGATGATAGTGATCGATTTCTTGGGGTTCATGTGAATGCCAGTTTTGAGTGGAGAAGTCACACATCGTTTATTGAAACGTGTGCAAAGTGCACCTAGCCTACCACATTTTATGACGCATCGGATCCTCCACTAATATGTTGATGAATGCATCACCAAATAATACCAAGCATTGATTCGGTCTGCAATGCAGTATTTGTCCAGTTGACATCATGTGATCATTGAACAGCCATGGGGACCTACATTAAAGATATGCAGAATATCGAATGCACATCAGACAGCAGTAGCAAAGGAGAGAAGTAGACTACTTATTCACCATAACAGTTCGGTGCTTGCATCGAAACTGCAAGAATTATTTGTCAAATTTGAATAAAAATAACGGTACCGATTGTCGATTTCCGGTTCCCTTGGCTCCTTTCTGATACTATTAATAAGCTAAGATTCCGTGAAAAGAAGTGAAGATGCCTGGCAGTCCCGAGCCCCCATATATCTCGAGCACTGATTTCAATTCTTAATTCCTCACTATTTATCAAACGAAGTCTCACCAACAGATCGCAAACCTGCCTACGACCAAAAACAAATTTTCACAAAAGAAAGCAATATTTGCTACGTACAGATCTATTCTCACGACCACTGACTTTCCATCAGTGATTATAAGGATCACAGTTACTGCGAATATGTCATGAGGGCGAACAGAGTGGGTGCATGCATCTGGCGATTTGTCATCCATGTAGTGAAATAAACACTTTATTACATTACATTACATTACAAAGTATTTAAACTAATGTAAAGTACTGTAACTATTAGGAAAACTTTGCAAATTTTCCGAGTATTCAATGTTAAGCAACATGGACTACAGTACAGAATTCCAATTTTATCAAAGGTACTGACCGAGCATGTGAATAATTTTGATTGAACTGGAAACATTCAATCCTCGTATCAAGAATAAAATGAAATCGTGGAAAATTTCTTTTACTTGGAAGACAAATCGCAATCAGTATTTGCAATGAGAATGGGAAATTGACAAACAATTTGGTGAATAAAATGTTCTTACAGCAAATATATTTTACATGTAGTCTATAAAATGGAACATGATTATGTATAAAAATAAATCATGAAAATAATCATATAAATTTATCAATACAACGAAAAGAATTTTGAGTCAACAGACTCGAGACATCCACCAAAACAAGAGAAAGAAACTGACATTGATTACTTATTATGATAATCAATTACATAAAAGGATAATTTCGATAAGGTAACAATAACATTATATTCATCCATTGAAATCATTTAATTCATTCACCCAGCGATCGCTCTTCATTATGCAGTTCACAGATACTCATGATCTCAATCTAATTTGGAAAAGAAATCAAATGATCCAATGTCTTTTCAACTAAATAATACACATCATCACTGAAATAATATAATCTGATTTTTGACAGTTTAATGAGCATAAATATTAGTTATGATACATTGAAGATACTTATTATCAGATGCTTTTGATTTCTTTTCCAACTATCGGATAAATCAAATCTAGTATTAGTCATTCTTGACTAAAAATTACAATCAAACGTGATTGATAGGAAATTATCAATGGACTCATTAATAATCATCAAGAAACAAATTCAAAATGGTCATAAGAAGGCTAATAATAGTTTAGGTAACTACTTACAGCTGCAACGAATAAGAACAAATACATTTTGTTAAATATAAAACAGTATGAAGCCTTCTCTTCATGTCATAAGGCGCTAAGACTAAGTGTAAGAAAAATACAAGGGAGAATGAGTTCACAACGGGAAGGATGATAGATGGAGAATAAAAGATTCCCCTGGAATGTTAGTTACAAGCTCTTGGGATAGTGAGCTTTTGAAGGCAGTTTTGGGGCATCATATACGGTAGATAAGATACGGAGAGCGGTGCCTCGATCAGCCGTGACGCCCATACAGAGTCAACAAGATATCTGAACGTTCCCGACGTCAGGGTTTATATTTACAGTGACGATAAGGCGAGGAAATATCTGAAGAGTTGATGGCGCGTGTGAGAAAAATACGAGTGTTGAGATTTGATTTAACCGATTATCAACCCAGAAAAGTCATTCTTACAACAAATGACAAAAATTTCACTGACATATTGAATTACAAAATTTTAGAAAATCATCTGATGTCACTATTTTTCATCGTAACAGGTAGACTTTAGTCTAAGAAAGTCATTATCGATCATGGAAATATAGCAACAGAAATTTTGAATGGAGCAACAGAAATTTTGAATGGAAATTCACTGTTTAAGCTGAAGAAAGGACCATGTCAAAAAAAAACAAGAAAATATATACGTAAAAATCGCCTACGTGGATAAATTACAAATGAGCTCAATGCAGCATACTTTTGAAGAATATATAATTGCATATCATGCCAGCTCTCTTTTCGTGGTGTTTTCGGCTTTGAAAGTTAAACAATACTCGTACAAACTATTCATGTCAAGTCATTTACGTGTCATAAGAAGTCACTAAACAACCAGTCGCTAAGTCTATGTTCGTAGTCAATCAACATATGATCGACATGGCATGACTAGATCTATATTCTAAGACTGAAACATTTGAAAGCCAAAAAAGAAAATAGAGAGGGAAGAGAAAAAAATTCGTCAGCAAAAATTACTGTTGAATTTACATAAGATTTTGGTCTTGTGCATATAAAACCTTAGCATGGTAGAGTAGTTCTATGTTTTGGACATGAATTACACTTGTTGATAAAATTCCACATTAAAATATTTGATGAAGATTTGTCTAAGTTGAGTAATTTTGAAATTTTAACTTTCCTGAGATATTTATTTCTACGTACATTGTAATTAGCAGCTTCATAGACGGAAAACAATTGTGTGTCTAAGTGGATTTAAACCACCAAACTTTCGTGCTCTATGCCAACGTTCTACCAACTGATTCTCAATCACATGGTAGAATGAAGAGAGTCTTCAGTTGAAGAATTCGCACCAGCAGTTAGTGGCTTCATTTTCCTAGACAATCACAGGATCAACCGTCGAATCAATCTGCTAACATCAAATATATCAATCAAATAAAAAGGTAAAGCCTCATTAAACTTGTGGATAAGCCATTTCAGTGGGCGATAAACAACTACATCAAATCTCACTCATGAGCATGTTGAATCAAGACTACAGAATGCAGAAGACATTGAAAGATAAAGCCGGTGGTCCATCAAGATATGGTGAAGTAATTAATCCTGGCTACCAAACATGCTCAGTTTCTGCCGAAAACTCATCGATTCACGGCCTTCTTGATGTGGGACAGCTGCACGAGCAGGTCGCCGAAGATCTGGATAGACTTCTTGTGCTCCAACAACTCCCTGACTCTCTTCGCCATCAGGAAAAGAGAATCTCTGTTCTTCATGGCCATTCGTAAGGCCCCGAGAATGATTGCTGCTAGAAATTGGACTCAGATCCTTGTCCTGGTCGGAACGACGTCGTTGATCGAGGGCTCGACGTTGGGATTGTTGGTGTTGTTCGAGACGCATAATCTCCAGCTCTCTCTCCGCTTCGATACGCGATTGCTCCTCCAGGAAGCTCTGAAAAGAATTGGAGCAACAATGGCTTATGTCGTCATTCAATCCTAGCATAAATGTGGTGCAGGGTGAATAAAATCAAAAATGCAGTGCTCATCATATTCCTGAAAATTTGCCAATGAAATTTGCAGCTCAATCCTGGTTCCCTTTGAGTTGGGGCAAATTCCCCTCTGTCCCTATGTCCGTGCTGCACATTTCAAGACTTAGTATTAATGGGTTTTTTCAGCACCTTTTTATTTGCTAGTATCTGCTCATCGATAAAACGCATGAAAAATGCAAAAGTCCATAAATGACCCTGTACATTGACTACTCTCAGGTCTCGCTACCTCTTGCTAGAGTAAAAAGGCAGAATGAACATTTGCATGACTCGAGGTAGTTACAAGAGAATGAGCACTCATCGATGCAATGCTGTCAGCAATAGCGTTATAGATATCTACTATATAATAAAGCCGGAAAGACTGAACTACTGTACGACGGAAAAGAAGTCAGAGAGTAATTTAAACGCAGTCATAAAGAAACTCTTTTTGAGTTCAAAAGGACAGAGAAATCAGTCTGATAAAGACGGCCTCTTCCATTGATTGGCACATTTCACAGATTTGAAATAGTCTTTGTACGGACGGCGTTGACATTGCAAGCGGTGCTGTGTGATAGTGTAGCTAGGTGGCTGCTTGAATCCTGGTTGGTTCCTGAAGAAAGTGGTTTCACACCACTTTGAGATATGTTCATCTGCTCTCTTATCAAAGTTCATCTCTGTCCTGCCAGCGTAGCTTGCTCCGTAAGCGCAATTGCATTTGCATACTAGGATTGACTGCACAGTAGGTAGCATGCATTACTGTCGATAGTAGCATTGAACAGCAAATATCTATGACGCTGTGGTATGTCGCTGACGACAGTATTGAATTGATGAATGTTTATTCTCTTGTACATGTAACTACCGCGTGTCATGTAAATTTTCATTCTGTCGTTTCCTCTAGCAAGAGGCAACGAGAAATCAGAGTAGCCAAAACACAAAACCATGACTTTTACGTATTTCTGACATGCTGTTGAAATAGTTTTGGTTTTGACCCACTAGAAGGTCAAAGAAGTACTTTATTCAAAAGTACAATTGCAAAATTACAAATATTTCTCATTTTTTATATTACTTGGTGGATTCGTCTATTTCAATTGGACATCGATCATATCACTCATACAATGGTCTATGAGCACAGGCAATTGCCCTAATTGTGCATGCCTGATCCAAACTGCTCATGAATGTATATAAGTAGAATCAGGAGAATTTACAAGAAAACATTTCAGTATTTTGTGTAATTACCAACGATTAAACAAGTTTTTTATGACAAATTATCAGAATAATTATTTACACATAATACTGAAATCATTTTCATTTGCCAACAGTGAATTGGGAAATGGGATTTCATAATTTGACAAATTTGAGAGAATTTAATGAATCAACATGTTATTTGTCTGATTTGTATTCAAATAATTAGCATTAATCTAACATCCAGATTGTTCTGAGATTGAACAACTCAACTCCTGTCGAAACTGGTAGCTCGAAAGCTTTCTTTAAGGGCTTGCATTCACTATATCACCCAAGAAGCGGAACTTTTCCAAGAAAAGTACTAATTCAAATTACAAAATGCAATTTATATCATGAAGATCTGTGATTCTGAAAGAAAATGGATGTCACCATTGATTTTATCATGTCTGAAATTTCTGGAGCGAAACCGAACACCCCCTCCCCCAACGGCGAGTGTTAAATGTCACCAAGAATTTATCCTTGTAAAAAGGTATTTGCATAATGCTTCCTTTTGTCAAGATCTTTTATCAAGTGTCTCTGTTTTGCTAACTTCGTGCTCCAAGCTTCTTAATATTGGGGTTGTGATTTTCCTCTCAATAAAACGACTTATTATTATCATAAAGTAGTGATAAATAAGGACATGAACTGCTTGCGACAAACACCGTCATATCTTAAATGGCTGCAGTTGACATCATTTGGCATTTTGCACGTAAGTTCTTGTAATCGTTGATGTTCAGGTACGATTGCAAAGTAGGACATGTCTGCTGTGGATATAGCCCCAGTAACGGGACCATACTACTCAGGGGGGTTCATATAGACGTTGAACCATCATTTCTGTATACTTTTCTGTTGGCCCAACTGAGGTTACGATTTTATGTACATTTATTCCCGACAGAAGGCATGTAGAAGTCATACCGGGGCTGAGGGCAACTTTCGTTAGATGGCTACGGTAATTAACTGCTCCAATCACAACAATGATGCCTCGAACCAAGATATGGTGCACATTATGCGATCAGTGCGACCTAATCATACTCATCTTACAAAGAATTAAAGGTCGCTCTACCGTATATTGCAATTCTTGAACAGTTTTCCAAAATAGCATGCAAATTTCATTTCAATGTGTTTCAACTGCAATCAAATCAACACATTATGCTAATACTTAGTGCATCGATAAACGCTAAAGCATTATCAATTCTCCAAAACAGTTTGCTTTGAGAAAATTCATTACACAATTGCAGTGTAGAAAAGCAAATTTTGTAAAAATTTTCATTGAAATATTTCCAGAAAAACCACTGGATGTAAACATATAATGTAAGCAATATGACAGAACTTCAAACTTAAATTTTTCCGAGACATCGAAGAAAACTAGCATGAGACAAGTGAATAATATTTTATTAGTTGTAGACAAAGTGCTACATTTTGATATGTCGGACGTCATTACAGAGACCATCGTCAGGTCAGAAGTCAGGTAGAGAGGTACATAGACCTTCTGTGCATCAAGATGGTCCTCCAAGGATAGCTGAAAGTAATTACTAAATGGAGAAATTTGTAAGCAACCTGAAAATAATCTTGACTCTTCCAAAACTATGAATTTGAATCATGCATTATCAAAGCATTCATAAACTTATCTATGAAAATCAGTCTTGACCTTTAGGCTTTAATGGAATATTTTTATATCACAAACTATCTACATTTCTATGTTATTGAAGTGCCACATGCAATGACGCTATTTTTGGGTTTTGTGTCTTATTGGGACTGCAAAGAGCCAAAATGACATCTGTATAGCTTTGCCTTAAAAATCAATCTATTTGATTTGATTACAGTCGCTAAAAATGAGTACATTTTCATTATCAGCATATTTCATGAAGTTGATTTGGGTAAGCGGCGATAAATGACCCTACAATAAGTGTCTCATTACACTCATGATATTAAATTTTGGAGAATATGACCTATATAAATACTGTAAGTCATATCTGTTGCGAAAAATCGAAGACTTCACACGAAATAAAAGTATAAAATGCCTGTTATACAAATTTATACCATTGAGCCTTAGGGATATTCCATTGAATGAGTCATTATCATAATATTATGAAACGAATAAACGTTTCTGCTAGCAATAGGACATAGTGAATGTAGGCAATCGGTAGGCAGATTGTTGGAGATAAGACATTGATGTATTTCTTTCATTTGAAATAGGTTTTCTGTCGGATTTGAGCCCCAAATTTCTAGACCTGATACCAAATGATGTCGAGAATCGCAATCACGCAGTCATTCAAACTTCGATGTCAGGGATATTTCAACGAGCATTTTGATAAAATGTAGGTCAGTATATGTCCATGACGATGGCTGAGGCTTCATCGATGCAGATGTAGATACGTGATTAGATAAAACAATCACTGAGGCCTATCCAGCGAGTCTGGAAAACGGACGTAAAAGGATTGATTGATTGATTGATATCCAATTGAAAGTAGGCCTGCTAAATGTGATGTGAAAGCGGATTTTTCTAATTCAAGGAATTCCAAAACTCAACTTCAGCCTAATTCTTCATTAGTTTATGTGCTATCAATTGATATAATTCGATCCGACATGTTTGTGTTGAATTGCCTATAGGCCTACGAGATATTTCTGAGAGGTTCTGTACTGGATTGAATTATTGCTGATATTCTGATTCCACAATCTGAACTATACTCGTAAGTGCAAAAAGGAATCCCATTCTATTGAAGGAAATTATGAAAGTTATTCCGGAACAACGGAACTAATTGGATTACACGTGGGTTTTAATGCAAAAAAAGGAAAAGGAAACTTGGGAAGCATCCGTTTACATTGCTCAACATATCGGTACTCCACCATTCAACTGAAGAGAAAGCATTGTAGTGTGTTCTTGAAAGAATAATGAATGTTGAAGCAATATTTTCTGCAGGAGTTGTGATACTGGTTTTGTCAGAATCTCCAAAGAAACTGATTCTCCCATTACCATCAACAGAGATATTTCAAAATCTATTGTAAATTATTTGATTTTGAATTCACAAAAAAGGGTGTATGCCTATTGTGTTATACGTTCTAAATACATAAAGTGTATAGAAACTCTATGCAGTAAGGTTTTATTTCGTATGTAGGCTTATTATTAGCTAATTCATGGCGATTATTCATCCAAAGCAGTCATTGATGAAATGGAACATTTTCAAAAATAATAATAAAATTTCTTCTAGGGCATTATGGTGTAAAAATGTGCCACCTTCAAAAAACATATTCTTCAATAATCTCAAATATAAAGCACTAGGTCTTAATGGGACTCTAAAGCAAAGATTGATCAAAAGAAAATATTAATCAATTGCAAAATAAAGATATGTGCCCTAAATGGTTAACCGTGATATTTCGAATTTTTGATCATGATGAATATTCCGAATAAACATAGCGAATATTTTGAATGCAATCAATAAACAAATAATTTTCGAAATTGACACATGCCCTTTCATGCCAACTTACCACCGATATACATACGCCAACTCGGCTCGTTTATCATTCGTATAGCCATTACCGAAATTGCCTGCATGATAAATGAATCTCACTACACAAAATTGGAAAAGGATTTTCATTTCAGTGACAAACAAACGGGTTAGCCATCTACTTGATCACAATATTGTCATTCATTGTCTTCTCGTCACATTTCCGCATACCCTACAGTTTGTAATCACCATTTAGAAGCAAAGTTACATGTATTTAGTTTCTGCACATCCGATCAACCAACAGAAGAGGTTTGTCTCAACCAACTCATGACTTGATGTAGAAATATATTCATGATCTTATAGCAATGTATTTTGTCAACAAATTAGAAAGAAAAATGCGAGAAATTATTTAAACCAAATATTGAGCAGAGAAAACGTTACTAGATACCTATGAGGAGTCAATAGATACAGACTATAAATAAAAGCAGTTATTCATCCTTCGGATCACCAGCAAATAATTGTTGAACCTTGCTTGTGAATAAAATAATAGCTTACATTTTTTGAATTTAACTACAGATTTGTCTCATTTTTTTTGTTTCATTGAATAAACAGTATACATATTTGGAATACATCATAAACAGGAATACATTTCTCCAGCTTTCTTTTTAAAGCATACAGAATTCGCTGGAGAATGCTTTCTTCTTCTTTGGCTTTAAATTCAAACATTCTGAAAGATGTCATTTGCAATGTTTTGAATCCTCTAGAAAATTCATTTAAGTTCACCACAAACCGTGAAGAAATGACAATGCCTGAAACTTCAAACATCAGGCAGCCAGATTCAGTACTGAATTGAAAATTAAGAGGAAGAAAGAGATTATTGAATCACACAAATATGTAACTACGATTTAAGAAAACGTCTAAGTTATGACGAAAATTTAAACCCAGAAAAAGACCGAAAGGATTTGAAATTCAAAATACATTCCCTAAAGCAAGCAAGCTCGGAGATCAAAAGAAATGAATGGCAATTGCTAACATCCATATATTAAAGGGCAATTTGGAAGTTCTTTAAACTAAAGCTGTAAAATTCTCAGAATCCCATCATTTAAACATGAGTAAAGACAAATTTTAAACCATTAACTCCTTCAAAATCACATTTGATCACTGCACGGTGGGGAAACAACACTTACCTGACAAGATTTTTTGAATTTAATTGATCAAATGTTGCTTCAAGCAGCAACTTCACTTGACTTTCAATGGAAAGATTACATTTCTGTACAGTGACTATCAAAACGAGAATGGCAGTCATATCAAGAATATAAATCGAACCTATCCAATAGCGAATGCAATGCCGTCACAATACCAGTTAACAATGCCCAGTTTCCTTACCTGATGTTTTCGCTTTGATTCTTCCTGCTGTCGCTGACGGATGAGTTGCCGGTCGCGTTGTCGCATTCTTTCCTCCTCTTTCTCTTGTTGAAACATCTCCAGTCGCTCCCTCAATCTAAGAGAGGCATAAATGTAAAGATGATGCTAGGAATACGAGAGAGTATTTGTGAAGATAGGAGGACATTATGTGATTGATTAAAGTAAGTGGGCTTTTTGCAACTAAAATTGAGCGACTATAATCCAACATTCCGCATCGCCGATAATAAATACAAGATTGACTTTAAAGTGACTTTCTATCAGTTAATAGAGATGTTCATGACTTTTAATGATCTCTCAGACTTAGGAAGTTTTCGAGAATCCTTCGAAATCAAAATATTGCTTGAGCTACCTTAACTGATTATTCATGCTATTTTATCCGAAACATGAAATCGTGGGCCAAACCATTTCATCGAAATTAGAGCGAGATCAGCAACAAATCTTTGTCTTTATATAAACTTGGATGGAGGAGGTGTTGGAAACTAGAAAGCTCTGCATCTATCAAAAATGAAATATCGTAAAGCTATCTCAGAACGCAATTTTTATAGCATTTGAGAGCAAATTGTATAGTATTATCAAGTCATCGATCTCGTGGCATTCTTATCAGAAGTTTGAAGTTGATGCTTTGTGGCGTGGCTTAATTGATATTATTAATAACACCAGAACTAAACAATGTGACACGTGTAAACTATGTAAATAGTAATATCCGCACAGAATGTAGGCACAGTAATCTCAATGACATCTTGCAAAATAGCTTTTGACTGATTGTACTCATAAGAAGCAGAACCGGTGGTTCAATCAGTAATTTGATGAAGAAATACAGGTATTAAAATTTACTTGTGAGAAGCTGATCGGATACCCTACATTAGTATATACAGTATAATAGGCACATGTACTTCATCAAAGTGGTTAAGTAATCATGCAATTACTGTTTTGATTTCAACTACATATGTAGAGCGAAAACTGTGTGAGAAAAATGAGAAAGAATAGGTTCTTACTATCAAAAACTTAATCGCTATTTGGTGAATGGAAACAAAATAGTGAAATACCGAGTCTCACCAAAACCAACCGACAGGCAATTAAAACACCATGCATGATTGTCACAATTTCAAATTAATTCAAATAAATCACATATAACCCTGAATTGAGAAATAATCAAATACATACCGAATCTCTCGTAAAACTTAAATGAAGATATCATCAATTCTAAGTACAAGAGTGATGAGCATGGACGCATGTGCAGCCGTATTTCTCGAAATATGCACTGACAATGTACATGCATTTATGTGATAGTTATACGTGTATTGCGATTAGAAAAACTTGAAACATTTTCGAAAGCACATTTTGATGCGCTGCAACTTTTAACAACCACAAACCAAATTGCTCCCATCGACTTCCAACGCAACGGAAATGCATGTGCGATAGCTACTTTGTGATAAGTTGGAAGTTGCTGATAAGCTAAATATGATAATGACAATGAAATGCAGAATAATGAGTAAATGACGATAAAAGAAAACGATATTGTTCACGGGAACAAATCGGTGTGGAACATTCGGTCGAGAAAAATCTGTCCGGTGTTGTTATTACGCAGAGATCTTAGAAATGAATGTGATCGTATTCTCCTATTCCGTTGGTCAGCTGCGGTATCGCGGAGGAATTTGTGTTGTGGATGTTGGTTCTTATTTTCCTAAATTCTTTGGCTATGAGTCAATAATGGGAAAGAGGTCAAATACATATGATGGAATAAACATCTTTCTATAATAAATTTGGATTAAGTAATAAGACATAATAAATAAAGCAACTTTCTGAATCCCATGGTACGGTTAAGTCAATGAGTTATTCATGTTGCATAAAAAACAGGGAATTTAACGCTTTCATATAATATTACCAAAATTTCTATTAGCTTCATTCACTTAGGCAGCAGAAGAATTGATATGTAAAAGGGACAATAAACCCCTTGAATGTATGAAAATTGTCCTACAAGTATTTGTTGAATGCACGAATATTTTCCTACACATAGAGATACTGCAAGTATTTGTTACCTATGTGGTTGATAGCATACATAAATTATCATCGATCCAGTTTCATAGCGGTCTTGCCTAGGTTACCTGAGGGTCAATTCATCTCACTCATTCAGCAACCCTTCAATATAAAAATACACATTCGAGATTTTTACCTATTGAATTTATCAATCGTTGACTCCTCTAGTTCAACAATAGATCTTCGGCGTGAATATCAGATGATATAGATTAGCTCTTCTCAAGACCTGTTAAAATGACCTCGTCGGTCTGGTCTTTTATATTCTCGAGTGATTCCTGCTTTTTCCAAAGCTGAAGAGCATTTGCCGATGAAGTACAAGATTTCTTCTACTCGGGCAAGCTTTCAGATGTTCAATAATATATGCGAACCAGTACACGTTTGGAGATGTTAGATTTCACCATGACAATAATTGTTCACGTTTCTAGACGAAGAATATCATGCATCACCTCTTTTGTCGTGCAGGGTATTCGTGTCAGCTTGACCGTGAAATTTAAGACCTTCTGATGTCAAAATTCTTCAAAATTCCATGTTTTTGAAAATTTCACGATAAAATCACGGTTTTCAATGTTAAGCTTCCTCAACTGTCCAGCAGTTCGAGTCATTCTTTTATAATTTCAATAAGTCAAATATAAGCAATAAGTCAAATTTTCTGAACATTTCAGGTTTGCTGTAATTTTTCAATGACATGCTCGCTTTCATATTTTTGATAGCCTTGAAAACTTGAGAAAATTGACAAGCAGATGCAATATATGGGTACAAGATTGACTATCGTTTCAATCATTTTGACCATAAAATTCATGTGTTCCTTCTGAATCGTAAATTACATTATGTAAGTTATTAACATGATGTTGCTTGCTTCAATGAAATCAACTCCTGTATCAACTACTGCCATTTTATGTAAATATCTTCTTTATTATAGCGACTTCATCAGAAATTTGATATGCGACACACATGATAGCGATAACATGCGTCTATAAATGAAGTAACAAATAAACACAAAGCGAACACCTATATAGAAAATATCTCACACCATACAAAAAGGATGTGATTGTCTTGATAGGAATGCAACAGAAAACATAAAATAATCGTTAGAGAGGGACTCAGAGGGAAGTATAAGATGAAGAAATTTACATTGGAGGAAATTTATAGCAAGTTAATTCTTAGTACAAGAAAAATCACATCCGTAATAAATGTAGCGTGTGCGAGTGATAAGAAGTACTAAGATTGTCGAATCTTGAGCATTGAGAGCTGATCGTCGTTTGGGTCTGTGAACATTTGCCTATTTTGTTCAAATGAAATTCAACTCTGCAATCACTCTTTATGATGCTCCACACGGTTTAGCCAGAATGAATAAGCATAGAAGCTTATTAAGTAGTCCATCAGACATCCAGTATACAAGCTCGCTTTGCTGAGTCCATGAGAAGCGTGTCTGTGGCTGCCGAGGAATATTGGTCAAGTCCATGGACATTTTATAAATATAGTGCATGTGCCTAGGCGAACTGGTGCTCTGAAATCTGTCTTAGAGTTTCATAATGATCATTAGAATTGAATGCCAAGCATTTTTACAAGCAGATCCCATTTTACTAACCTTTTCAAATACCACATCATGCCGAATGACGATGATAATAATTCTGGGACACTGTGATAAAATAGCTCATGAGAACGAGTGTGAATAACTTTGAGAACAGCAAAAACTCAAGTGTGCGAGTCCAATAGCATGTCACGATTGCTCTTGGGCTTAATTAACCGGCTGTCAATGTCATGCCAACATCATGATAGATAATATAAGTTTCGTAAAGATAAATTTGAATTCAACTTCTGGCATAGTCAGAAATTTCTATTTCTCGCAGTTCCTCATTTACTAACCTTTCGTCAGCCTTTCGGTCGTCTCTCTCCTGTTGCTCTCTTAATCTCCTGTCGTCTTCAGCGCGCATTTTCTGTCGCTCGTCCATGTCCGTTATTAAACGTTGTAACGTCGCCAAGCGACCCTGCAAGTTAGGTAGATGATGAGATGATCATTTAAAAGAATTCGATGACACTGAAAATCAGCTTTGAGAAAATGAACAAACATCAAAGAGAAAGGAATTTTTTGCACTTCCATCATCAAAGACCTGAATATGAAGCAAAAGTAAAGTTCAAATCTTTGACTTTTCAACTAAGCGCCATTTCCACTAGAGGTGAGCGAACCCGATCTGATCCAAATTCTTCTTCTGGAAAGGTTTATGAATTTTTCGGGTTGAAATATCATCATCAGCCTTTCGTGCCATTGCAGGCAGATGGCCTCCACCTTCTTCGATCTTGCGTTTTCTGAATCCAGTTGATTCCACTCTTTTCCTCAATATCGTCTCTCCATCTTCTCCTTGGCCTTCCTCTTCGCCTTGGTCTTTCTACTGGCGTCCATTCCGTTACTTTCTTGGCCCATTTGTTGTTGTTCATTCTGGCTAGGTGTCCTGTCCAGTGTCCCTTCATCGTTCTGATTTTACTCGTCATGTCAATCCGTGCTTTGTCCTTCCTCGTGATGTTAAATGTGATTGAGAGATACTCGCGCTTTAATTTTCAGGTTATGATTTTGTGCTACCAAGAAATTTATAAATAGAAATACTAAGAAGCGATAATGATAACAATATTGATGATACGAGTATTGTCGATGCGTTGTATTCCGATATGACATGTGCATTGCTGCAATCAAGTGACGTTATTACACAAAAAATTATACGAATTATTATCGTGAAAGAGAACCTATTTCCTTCTCATTTAATTCACTTCCCAAGGGCTGAAGCCCAAAAATTGGAAATACATTCTCCACGGTCACAGCAATTAAATTTTTAAGTGAAATGTTTTCAGCTTGTGCTCGGGTTTCTTAGTGTCGACAAAATTTTGGTGTCGGGTTCAAAATTGTGATTCGGGTTCGGGTGGTCGGGTAGGGTTCATGTCTTCAACTCATGTTCGTTGCACATCTCTACTAGCCACAGAGACGACATTAGGTGCGTGCATGAAATAGAATCCAAGTTCTTTGGCATTGAAAACCAGGCCGCTGATCTCCTGAGTTACAGCGCATCTAACAAGTCATTGTTTTGTTTTGCTTCTTTTCATTGCTTCCTTATCATGTGTTCATGCATCTTTGTAAATGGTCTTGAAGTGACTTTCTCACATAACGCCATTTAAATAAAATTCGTGATTAAATACGGTGATCAATACTCACCCTCGCTGAGCTATGCATGTCGTCCGCTGGACTGAATTCATTTCCAGATTCCCCATCAGCCTCATCAGCAGCGCCTATCTCCGATTCCTTCAATCTGGCCTCGAACTCTGTTTGCACTCGAATACGTTCTAATTCGGCCTGCTCGGAATCATTTAGCTGAGAAGCACGTCGATGAGACAGATCATCCATTCGTCGTCTAAGGGTGAGTCTGGCACGTTCTTCAGCAGCTTCTTCCCTCTCTTCTCTCAGCCATGGGTCCAACGAAGCCATCGCCATATCTGATAACAAGAAATAGAGATATTAATACTTGATGAATTGATACTAACCAATTAAATTCTTTAATCATTTGCCCAGTTGTGCATAATTATTCTTAGTTAACATTATTGGCCGTCAATTATTTAGTTTGACTGAAATATTTCCAAATAAGTATATGTCGCGTAGTTTCTATTGTTGTTTTCCCACACTTCAGTCTCAGAAGTGATGTTCAACAAAAATTACACTTTGATCGGTTGGATAGAGGAAACCATGATCGTGTTATGGAGGTTAAATCTTGACAATGTCTGTCAAGATTTCAGCACCAAAATAATTATTTCCAATCGAAATACTACTAGCAAACATACTGCAGTAGTACAATCAGTAAAAGTTTATCCAGATTCGGGTTTCAATTTTAGTGAAAATATATCAGCCGTCTGGTCTGACTACAGAATTAGATTGTTTTACTCTTTCAGTTTACTAGAATTGAAGACTAATTCAAAACAATGGCACATGCTGGAACTTAGTGAGTAGAAAAAAAGGAATTCCTAATACCTTACAGAAAGAAAAAAAAGTCGTGCGTCGCTTGCGGATTGCTGTGAATTCTAACAAAGAGCTTCAATTACCAAGATTCCTTCAGATTCGAAGAATTCAGATCATTGCGCACAAGTTTTCTCGATAACGCAGTCCCTTCCAATCATTATTAAAGAAAATAGTCGCACGAAAATTAGTTCACCTGATCATTTCACCATCATCTTCTCAGCATTCCTCACTGCATGACTGAATGTGGTCAGACAGCGATGTGTGTTTTGATGTGTGCGAAGTGATATCACAGCACGCACACCCCTCACTCACTCACTGGCTCTGGTGTCCGAACTCGGCTGATAGCTTATTGTTTGCCATATACAGTAGTAAGCGATACATGAATTATCCATTCGTGAAGGAGCAAGTTGCCCAATTTTGTGATGTGCCATTTCGATGTTTAGGACAGATACGAAGCTTCCATTCTAGAAACCGAAGCCGAACGCGCAGATGAATCTAATTCGAGGTTCTGACTTGTCATTTGGATTAAATGTGATCTTCAATATGATCTCCAGTTATGCGTATGTACTCGTAGCATCTGAATTGTACTCTTTGCATGATGCGTGTAAAATTGTACATGTACACATTACATCGGCATCACTAGGGTCAATATCATATTGCGAATGAAGAGCAACATGATAACTTGAGAGGCTTCTTTGACTCATAGTCATAACTGAAGTTGTTCAGTAGCAACTGCTGATGTATATTCATGAACATAAACTTTATGAACAAGCACACGATAATTCGTTTATTCATTAGCTTTATAACAGCAGTAAATTGAAAAGACCATACACAGTAAGCGTCTGATATTGTGCTGAGACGTAAAAAGACAGCATGGATATTATAAAGCTACATCGACAGAATCGTCTACGCAGTTATTGCTAAGTTTCTCCTCAACCTAATAAATATTTAATCGTATTCTAAATACAGCGCATTACTTCTTTTTTCGACAAGCAGTTATATTGTTCGGGAAAATTTCACTACTGAAAAGTGCTCTTTATTCAGAGACAATTCCCTAAGCTGCAAGGCCTCTAAAGCATTTCCAATCATACACACATTCATTCACACATTTCC
The DNA here is from genome assembly GCA_907163375.1 of Prostheceraeus crozeri. Classification (NCBI taxonomy): domain Eukaryota; kingdom Metazoa; phylum Platyhelminthes; order Polycladida; family Euryleptidae; genus Prostheceraeus; species Prostheceraeus crozeri. Next base: position 121,043 of record CAJQUW010005941.1, on the reverse strand, counting down.
ATTCATACTTTGGTTTGTCACTGTAGAGATACTAATGCGCATATTTCGAAGCTATTGTCATAGCAACTTGAATGCAAGTACGTGAGAATTTCTGAAAATGTGTGCCTATATCCCTACGCAAGAGTGTGCGCTTATGAACATATAAAAATACAAGTAATGCAAGAATCGTATTAGAAGTTAACGGTGTTCGCTTATTAGAATGATTGTGCAGTATAATTATTCATAGAAGCGCATAAACATCAACTTACCACCCATAGATCGACTGTTCTGTTGCAATCGTCCTTTTTGAGCCCGAATCTCTTCTTCTTCATCTGCAGCTTCTCTTGACTGCTCGCGGCCTAGACGATCCACTGCGGGCATCGTTCCTGATCTTGGCAATCCCGAAGGATTCCGATGCGAAGTAGTCCATCCACTTGATCGCCCATTCTGCTCATGCGGCGCAGGCGGTAATCTCCGCCTGCCACCAGGCGCCGCTGACATCTGTAACTGCTGTAATGCCACTTCAGGTGCGTAGGGTAGCTCCATATTCACGTAATTTCGGTTTTGATTCACTGGTCGTCCGACTGTAGAATAGCTGGTAGGTGGTTGAGAGTAGCTGTGCTGTTGTGGCTTATTCTGGCCTGCTAGGCGCTTGGGGTAAGGTGGCACGGGAGGGGGATTGTTGCCTTGCGGTTGCCTGTACATTGGCTGGCCGGAGAGAGTTTGATAAGGTGGAGATTGGACACGATTGGTGACAGGCTGCGCGGTAGCTGTAACAGATTCAGGCCGGCGTTGATGACCAGGCACTTGGATCTGATGTCGAGGAGGAAACATTTCAGGACTCCGTACACGTGCAGGGTTTGAGGGAGGAGGTTGGGTTGGTCGAGGAGCGGTCCCGGGATTGAAACGTTGGCGATTGGGAAGGGAATTTTCCAATGCATCCAGCGGCATCGAGTTACGAACCTGAAAATATGTGGAGATCTGCACAACAGCTGCTTCAGCGCATCAGGTGTACAAGTTGTACTTGTCTGTGATTGTGCGGGATCCCGGTATTGCAATCCCGATTAAGTCTTACTGCGTGGAGCACATTATAATGGGCTTATAGCCATCAAAATAAATACACATGAATTTCAAAGAATTGAAATCATATATATAATAAAAAATGCCGGTTATAGGATTACATTCAGATTGCTATCGAATTCGTTTATGTTGTTTTAGTTTCAAACAAAGTCTAACCATAACGTTTTTGGATTTTTCCGTTCAACCTCCGCTACTAATGCATTTTCTCAAAATCAAAATATTAGGCTCCGCCACTCATAAACACTCCAATAATCCAATTTAAAACACCTTGCTTCTTACCCATGAAGGATGACAAGATAATGTATGATGAAGGATGCTATTATCTCTAAGAAAGTTTACAGCACTTTCAAACGACGATAGAGGAGAAGTCAGACGAAGCGGCCATCATGATCACAGTCTTAAGAGTGATGCATTCCGTGTACATTCTTGCGCCTGACTCACAATTATATGAGACATCATGCGTGCGAGTTTAGGTTTACAGATATTCGGTTGACACACAATTGGTTCATATCGGATGTGAAGCTGATCAGAAATCAGACTAAGAAAATTGGCAAGTGTCTTATGATTAGCGGCGATCTAACGAAAAAGATCATTTTTTTCAAATACTGGTGAAAGCTATTTCATACTAAAGCAGTTGAAACTGAATGGGGGAACAATAAGCAGGAAAACATTATTATTCCATTATTTTTTTAAAAGGTCACATGACAGTGCTTTTTTTATTTAAAAGGCAATACAAAAAATGGATCAGCTTTGCCAGCAGGTATTAATTTATTGCTAAATTAAAACACGACACGGTTAAAAAATTCGATGAATCCAGGAAACGGAAGAAACCAAAGTTAAACAACTGCCCTGTTGAATTAAATTAATGAGGAATAATTAAACTTTATTGGCATAAATAATTCTATTTTCATTATGAAACAAATTAAGACAATGTATATCATCCATTCAATTATTGTCGAAAAACATCAATTAGACACCAAACATATCACATGTTGTCTGTACGATTGTGATATTGAAAAGGTACTATTATTACCATTATGCGCCATAGATTTCTCCCAGCGCTATGTAACTTTAACCACAGATGGGGCATCGTTGCAACGTAAAGTCTCTATCAAATCATGAATGGTGGACAGTAGTACTTAATGAAATTTAGGCACAAAATGCGAACTTTGTGCAACGCCCACTGTCAAAGAAAAATACAGCATCACATTCAACATCCCTAAGATATGCATTTGGATTTACCAATGACGAAATCAAATGATTTGTTTGAAATTGAAGGGTGCGATGTAACTTATCATTGGCAATGGAAAAATGTTGAATCGTGGTTGGTTTGATCACGTCCAATAGTAGATTAATTCTATCTAGCTGCAATTTAACGATTTGATGGAATGTCTCGAGCCTCCTTGTCAAGTACCAAGCATTTTGAAGCACTTCCTCAGGTTACTGTATTCAGAATTAGCCATCACATCGAATGACTCAACGCAAGATATTCAGGTATCGGTGCAGCAATGATATTTGCATGTTCAGTACAGGCTGACCCAAAAGTACAACTATTATGTTGGCCACTTCTCAATCTGAACTACTGCAGACTGTCAAGCAAGGAATCGATGACCACACCAGCATTTTTCCAACACACATTACTGAGTCTTGTTTTCAAATCAATCAAATTCGACATCTTGAGTTTGTATAATTCACATATAGCAGAAACCTAAAGCCAAAAAACAAGTTTGGTTAACAGGGCTTGGAGTTTAGTCTAAAATAATCAATTATTTATAAATTTTTTGATCATGCCAAAATTTTTCAGAGTCCGATATGAACAGAGTCCATGGAACCAACGAATGAAATCGCAATCTGTCGGGACGTGTTTGTCATGACGGTTTTGTGGCGCTATATTCCAAATTTTAAGAGAAACGGTACAGAAATGGCAAAGATTTGGGAGGTGGACTAGACTGTCTAGGGCAGCGGTTCTCAAACTCTGGGTAAATACCCAAAGTTGGGTAAAATTAGAATATTTTTTGGGTAAGGAATGAATTTTTAAATAAAGTGAGATTAAGTAAGGTCAATTTCTTTATTCCATTGCCTTACCAGATAGACTAAGGGCGTAGATCGACTGAGGGAGCTCCATTCTCTCATTGTTAGCGCGCGCGGCATACATGATACGATACTATTGTAGCTGCCTAACTTACGACACTGATTCACGAACATTTTCAAAAGCTTCAAGCAGTGCTAGAACATTACTGTCCAAAAGCACAGCGTAACACAGATGTCTGGGTTAAGCAGCCATTTGCTTCTTGTGAATCATGTATCGACGACAGTGATGGTATAGAAGACGAATTCGTCCAACTACGAGCCGATGAGGAAAGTAAGGAGGAGTTTTCGAGTCAAGAACTTCCGGCGCTTTGGTTGTCAATAAGTGAAGTTTATCCACAACTGTTCCAAAGAGCTCTGAAAGTTTTGCTGCCTTTCGCGACCACATATCTGTGTGAGTCTGGTTTTTCAGCTTTCTTTCATATGAAAGATAAATATCGAGTGCGCCTACCAGCAATTTCTGACCTGAGGCTGGATCTATCAAAGATATCAGTATTGATCATCTGATCTCCAAGAAACAATTACACTCTTCTCACTGACAGGATTCAATGGAACAATTTTTGATTAGTTGAACTTTGATAGTCTAGTTTTGTGTTTACATATGCTCTATATACTCGTATGTATTATTCTGATAGCTTATTTTGCATGTTTCAGATTGCATTGTGTAAAATAAGATAAAGATTATTGTAAAATATTGTTTTATAGTTCAGTTCTGGCTCCTGAATACATTGTAGAAAATAGCGGGTAATTGGTAGTCTCGGTGTACAAAGTGGGTAATCTCGATAAAAAGTTTGAGAACCGCTGGTCTAGGGGAGTGGTGCAGACTGTTTTAATCAATAAATTCAGCGATTATTGAAATTTGCGTGAAAATATTAGTCTCGACGTTATTTTGCATGCTGAAAACCCCTGTGATGTCAGATTTCCCTAAAACCTGTGGAAACATGACTTTTGGGAGGTTCTGTGTTTTATCAGTGACAATGAAAAGGCGTTTTCGGCTGATCTGCGAGGATAACTGCTGAGATTGAAATCCTCTCGAAAATGTGCATGTTTTCAGTTCATGTGACCTTCAGAGCTTCAATGCTGCTCGTGTTCAGCCCTGAAATGTGTAACCATGATAAATTTGATTAACTTCACGGAGTGGATTGTCGCATCGACTAAGTTATCGACATATTTTCCAAAAAGGACCGCCAGTTCAACTAAGAGGCTCTAAACTACTATAACAGAAAGAGAATTCGTGCAAAAAAATGGACGCCCAACGTGGGGCTCGAACCCACGACCCTGAGATTAAGAGTCTCATGCTCTACCGACTGAGCTAGCCGGGCGCTGCTAGATTGACAGGGTAAATGCAGTCATGATGCGTGCGCACAGCTATTTCAGTGACGACAAGTTTCTTGCAGCCAATCAGTGAATGAAAGCGTTCGCTTGATGAAAGCAATTGTTGAAACGTCGTCCACCTACTACAGTAACGTCAACAAGCTTGTCACAACGAGGGAAATTTCAGCATTTACTGATTTACCTGTCCATCAGATGATTGCTGAATGAGATGCAGAATTCCCATCCATCTGGCCGCGTCCTTTACGACTGTCAATCTGACAACTTCACCAGTTCGTTGGATCAGCCGAGCCGCCTCTTCCTGAGATACTCCGGCCAGCGGAGTTCCATCAACTTCCAGCAACTGATCTCCCATCGCCAGACGACCATCCTGCGCTGCAGAACCACCAATGACGACCGCTTTCACAAAAACTCCTGAGTTACTCTGACCAGCACCCTGAAAATAAATGAATGAAAGCTGACTTTTACTTACACTTTAATTTCTATATTTTTTTATTGTGATTTTAATCTTTCAAGCGATACAAAATGCCAAATACTGTTTAACATGGATTCATTGATTGATAGATCCGAAAAAGTATTGAAGATACAATGCATGGTTCCCATAGAAAATTGCACGCTGCAGTATTTCAGTACGGGTCGGCTCGAAATTCTTTTTCGAAATACTTAGATTGAAAAATCCCTTAATGTCATTGATAATAATGAGGCAATATCTCAAAGATACTGATAACCTGCGAGATATTTTGAAAATGAAAGCGAAAGCATACACACTTCAAGTTCACGTTCCCAAAGAAAATATTAATTGAAAAATTTATTTCAAATTATTGATGCTAAAATAGTGGTCGTCTATGTCTAGTGTCGTCTGATGAATCATTCCACTTTAAAATTTAAGAGTAATCGTCAATTAGTCATGCAAAATCAAACGTGTACAACAGGCTTTAAAGAGCACTGCCATTTATTATTTAACTCTACTTGCAGTCGCACACTTTAGCACTAAAAACTTAGTTAAAACATACATAAAATATGCAGCAAAAGTATACGTATTTCAAATTTTTAAAAAATGATAACTAATTCAGAAAGATGAATACTGAAATTTCTGCAAACCTAATGTGAGAAATAACCTTTTGATTGGATCGCAAATTCATGCAAAATGACGTCCTAAAATCATTAGGTAAAATGTGATATACTCACCTTCGCCGTAACAATGCTCAACCCCAAACTGCCTGCAGACTTTCGCACGAATAAGGTGTGTGCTGGAGGTAACTGGGAATTTGTAGGAGCTGTTGCAGGCTGACGCCCAGTCGTCAAGAGATTGCGTGCCTCCAACAGACTGCTTGCCGATGATCTTATTAGAGGATCGTCCAAATCGATGGCATTCTGAAAGCATTAACGTTACAAATCTAGGACTGCTTAATGTGAGCTTACAAAAGCAGCACATTTCCACTTTCACAAAATCAGATAGGAAAGAAGCGTAGGTTGGTATAACAGTAAATATCCCGGATGTTAAAATAGATCGAGTAAATGACCGACGAGTTTCATCGTGGTGGTGTGAAGAAGTCCGGCCGGCAGAACCAGTTCTGCAGGGAACGAGGACGAAAATGAGATTTTTTCACATCGCGTCACCCTTGTTTGTAGCTTTATTTTCGGCGGCACCCCGAGCGAAAATCATAGAATTGTTCGAATTAATATGGTATAAATGAGCTATTTGTAACCATAACCTGTAGGGCCTCTATGAATGCTAATTCGTATTACTTATGCTTACTTATATCTATTAAGCAGGAACTAGATATTGTCCATGATCACTAAAACTATGTTGAGAATATGCTTGCACGAATTCCTCCGGAAGTACCAGCAATCTATATGTATTTTGCACATTTCGTGTTTTTCGAAAACACGGTCATCTACTTTACATACGGTAAGCTAACATATAGGGCCTAGTCTAGCTTATTATATGTACACCGCATACCAGTATTCTATTTATTCTACCACAGTGGCGTAAATAGGTGAAATTTATAGACACGCTACTGACCGATATACACTTTTGCCACCGAGGTTGGCGTCACCCATATAGTCTTCCACGGCACCCCCGGTTGAGAATCGCTGATGCACACCCTATGACGACCATGAACCTGTGAGTCTGCCGAGTTCTATGCGGATTCTCTTACTAGACAGGATCAAAGAATAACACAACTAAATTCAATGTGACGCAAACAGAGACTTCAGCAAAAAACATTTTCTAGTTTTCTGCGATGAGTGAAAAGTACGAAGTCTAGAGCCATAATTTATGACATTTAATGTCACTCACTCACTCCACGATTTATCGTCCACCAATGTCTTCAGTTAATATACATTTATCTATGAAGCCAAATGCGTTCAGATTTAACTTGCCTCCTGGGGTGTGGCAATTCTTCTTGCCACAAGTGACAAGTGACAAGTAACTAGTGTTTTCAATTCTTCGACATGATCTTCGACAAGTTAATTTTAATCAGTAAGTTTTGACCAGTAACTAGTGGTATGACAAGTGATTGAATTCTTCGACTTGATCAGTAATAAGCTTTTATTTGTCGTAATCACGCATTCATGACGGAAGAATTTTTACCGATTATATTTACATTTTATCAATATCAATGGAAGTAGCTAATTAAAAGGCAAATGAAGTATAAATGACAATATAAATAATATGAAATAGAAAGTCAGAAATTCGTCTCACTTACATAGTTTTAAGAAAGTGGAATTCGGAATATATTGATTGGTTTAATGTGAGAATTTTGGGCAGCTCGAGAATTTTGCACTAAGATATGCGGACAGTATGCATTAGACGCATCCTCCATAGTCACATTAAATATTTTACTTCTTCTGTTATAATGCATAAGCCATTAGACACCTCATGAGACACCTTCATTATCTTGTGAAATGTAAACAGTATATTTCAATTGAGCGTATGTATGGTTTTCAATAGGACACGTATGTACCGGATGACCCAAAGATCCTTTTACCCAAAATTATTGTGAATGAAGCTGAAGTATTTCGAACTTTTTGCATGATTGAGTCAATTTTTTCTACACACAATTGCTGAATTGGAAAAATATTTATCTAATCCACGTATTGGTATTCACTCGTGTCTCGTAGAGCTGTCACTTGCTGTGTGATGCTCTCAATGCTCCTGACAGCTATTTGGCAATACAGTGTACTTTCAGCTAAGACATTTCATGATACTGAATCAGTGTTGGACTGCTATAGGCCGCGACTTAAACAAGTACGAAATGATGAAAGGCATTCTTGTATAAATTGCCAAATGAAGTGGACTGATCATCGAGGTTGCACGGCCTTATTCCCTACGATTTTTCATAAGCTAGCCTATTCTTACCAGTGCCATCGCATCATCATTCATAACGCGCTGTTCGGTAAATATTGTCCATCTACTCCCACTGGGTAGTCCATTGCCGACAATGCAGCATGTATTCCATGCATTCACTCGTGTTTCTTTAGTATGGCCTTTGAACTCGTCAAATTTTCCAAACAAGAGGATTGCATTTTTCAATACCCCAGAAGTTTGGAACATACGACCCATCTCTAAAAAATGTTCTTATTTGCTAGGACTAGTTGGACTAGTCTACAAGATAGTTTATAATTAAAACGTCTGTCATATGAAGATCGCGTGTCGCAGATTTCTATGATCGAGGACAGAGAATTCACCGAAATTCATTGTTACTTTTAGAAGCATCGATGTTCTTCAGTTAAGACTTTTCAGACTAAAAAGCTTGATATCACATTTATTCTTTGGCATCATGATGATAATTAGAATAATTCGTAAAATATAGATGCTATGTTAGTATAAAATTGAATTGAAAATCTATGACGGAAGACTCTCGTCGAAATTTCCCATAAATTGTCTCAGTGTGTTATTTACCACTTTTCGACCAATCACAGTTCCGCATTAACCGCCGGTGTCTAGAAAGATTAACTGGTCATAATTTGACAAGTGGTTGCTGATCAAACCGAATGATTGAAATCATGGTCACTTGTCAAAATCAACTTGTCATAAATCACTGATCACTAGTTTCTGATCATAAACCGAAGAATTTACCCCCTGATGTCGGCAAACACAGTATTTTGGTCAATTTTAGACACATCCACAATCTCACACAAATCACCTATCAGAAGCACGATAGCAATACACACATGACCAAGACATCTCACGCCAGAAATATGGCTCCAAACCGTGTTTTTTACTTAATCATAGAAAACATGGAAAATATCATTATTACCGAAAACTTCATTCTACTTCACAATGAATTCAAATGTGATTTTCTTTTAACCATGCAGAATTCTGCAGACGCACAGATGCGAAATGGCCTGAAGGTGTAGGCCTACATCATTCATTAAAAGTATCATTTTCGACCTCGTTCTGATGGCCGGAATTTTCAATATCTAAATGTAGAGATAATAGCTTTTACAATCGAATCAAGACACGACACGGTCAAAAAAATTCGAAGGATCCAGGAAACGGAAGATGCCAAAGTTAAACAATTACCCTAGTGGAGAATCCTGTAAATAATTAGGTAACTAAAAGTCGCGAACGAATGAATATAAATTAATACTGACAACATAGAGTAACCTACTCTAGTATAGAGCAGGTACTGAAATACGTATAAAGGCAAGTCTACTCAACTGAAGACGGTAAGGGAAATAAATTAATACTCATAAACGATTTTATTTTTATCATATAAGAACTGAAATAAGAGTTCGTCATGGACCTGACGAGAAGCTAACTAAAAATAACAAAAGGTGAAAATTAGAAACCTAAAAAACCAAAATTAAGTTTGCTATGTATGGAGTGATCATGGAGGAACCATGTGGCTGCATGAAGCAAGGTTTCGGCCCCTAACCTCCAACCTATACCACATGGCGGGGCCAGGCCAACCATATCGAATGTACGATATGGAAGGTATCTCCAAGCCTGAGGAAACATAGCAGAACCTAACCGAAAATAAAAATTTTTTTTATATATTAGGACAAAGGACGCACTTGAAACTAGAAGAGGTTTTCTTAGCCCAACATGCCAATGATGGATGGCATCTGGCGGGGCGAAAAACAACCAAACTTAAAAACGAGGAACCTATTCTTGGAGAAGGACTTAATGCAAGAATTAACCAGCAAATTATTCTTATAACCCCGTCCTTTAAAGATATCAAAAATGCCCTTAGCTCTTGATGTGAAGGCGGAAGCATCAGATGAAATCCTGGCGAACCTGATGAGTTGGGCAGCAAAGATGTTTAAGCCAGTGTTCAAAGGCATGTTACTCTCGGGGAAAGTATACAGCACCACTGGGAAGCTGAACTCATCAACCTTATGGTAAACCTCTGTGATGTATTGGCCACCATCTTCGATCCTGATTTTTACATCCAAATAATTAACACATTTGTTATTGTCTCCGCTTCTGCTAGCTAAGTGATCTACCGGGTAGATTTCAGGAAGGATCTTATCAAAATGTTTGAAATTAAACACACAAATGTCATCGACATACCTAGTGGTACGAGAGAGAAGTTTGGCTAAGCCAAATCTCTTACTCGCTAGGAGCCCCCTCACAAAATTAAACTCCCTGTAAGCCAAAAACAGGTCAGCTAAGAGCGAGCTGGAATTCCCACCCATAGGTATGCCTCGAATTTGCTTGAAGACAAGTCCCCCGAAAGTGACAAAAGTGTTATCCAGGATGAAACTTATTGCATTAAGGAATTGGGTTTTGGACCAGCAGTGCTACCCTCTGTATTTTTTATTCGAGAAGAAGGTTCTATAATAGCCAATGCAAATAAAGCTCTTGGAACTGCTAAAAATTAACTCACATAAGTCTTTCAAGGATTCCATAACCTGGTCTAAATTAAGATTCGTATAGAGTGTGGAGAAATCATATACTTGTAAGGAGTGGCAATTCAAACCCGACATCCTGTCAAGGAATTCCCCAGAAGAGTTAATGCTCCAGAAGGCGTTCACACCTGAATTATGCTTGATGGAAAGGCAATAACAATTTAACTTGTCCCGGACCAATTGCAAACCTTTGTTCACAAGTATGGCCAAATCTTTGGAAGTGCTGTTCCTGGCACCAGCTATGAATCTACTCTTATACCGATTTTTGTGCAATTTAGGTATCCAGAAAAGTTTAGGCAAAACCATAAACTTATCTTTAACCGTTATGCCAAAGGAATTCTTGAGGGCGGTGCAATGTTCGGCAATTATGTCATTAATGGAAGAAATTACTGGTGCGTAAGTCTGATTACCAACAGCATTGAAACTACTAAAGTCAAAGCCTAGTTCGTTCAAGAGGACAATGAGGTAATACTTCCTACACACAGTGACAAAATTGTTGGCGGCCTTATCCGCCGGAGTAATGACGAGGAAGTTGAGAAAATTCCTTTCCAGGATTGTCAACCTATGTATTGGAATAACACATGTATAAGCCTGGTTGTCGGTCCCGGCTGTTACAAAGGATGGTACAAAGACAACTAATGAGTTCCAAGTTACAGGTCATACTGATTGGATACATAATTATATTCGGTTAGAGACTTCGTAGTTGATTAGATAAAAACAGCAATCATGATAAAAGCAATAAGCATAAAGTTTTAAGACGAGCTTTTGTGGAGCATGGCTAAAAATGAAATCTAATAAATACATAGACAATTCCAAGCTTTACAAAGTTCTTTCGCACGATTTTAGTTAAATTTAAACAAGTCACTTGCTCAGACGCAATGCGAAATCTCAGTCTTGTTAAATTCCAATCAAGGTTACAATGTATTTAGGAAATAACAAATAACTTGTTGAAAAAGTTTAGATATTCACATGTCAACGTAAAAAACTAAGTAAAAATCAAAGCGCAATACTATGGCTATACCAATTCGATTTGTTTGTCTTGATGTTAATCCGGTGAAGAAACGAAACAAACTTAGATCCAATTGTCATGCAAAATATGTGCCAGCTGTCATTGCAATTGTAAACAATTGATTAATGTATGTCCTTATCAAGGATCGAACCCAAGTTCGCGTTTAAAACGAGCTCGTACCTTCTTCACTAGGCCACACCAACGTTACAAAATGTCAATAATAATAGGGCAAGAAGCTGTCGATGTCACATGGAGATCACTTCTGCCTTCACTCGCATTCCTTTATACCGTCGGCGTGGCCTAGTGAAGAAGATGGGAGCTCGTCCCCACCGCGGACTTCGGTTCGATTCCTGGGTCAGGCGAGTGCGGTCGGGGAATCAAGGGTGCTGGTGAATTTTATTGACTTAATAGTTGCCATTCTCGTTAGATATTCAATATAATGCGACAGCCCTGTGTTAGCAGGGGTGACATCATTATCACTGTTATACAACCATTGTATATTCATATCTTAAGAACAATCAATTCATCTCCTCACCTCATACGGATACATGTGCACTGTCCACAATCCACCAGCTTTCGGATTCGTTACCAGTCTGGCTAAACCTGATCTTTCTAGACCAGATGCATACTGTCCGAGACCTGGAGGAATGCCTCGTACTGGAATATCGCAAGAATAACCATCATCAGGAAGCAGTAACGGCAAGTCAAGATCTATTTCTTCTTCTAACTGTATCGGACACTGCTCTTCCTCAAGCAACTTGTCAGCCACTTGACTCGCTCCTGACACCACGAAGTCAATCCACTGTCCTGGAATGGCGGGCTCTCCTGGGGCAGGTAAGTAAGACTGAAGGATTGCACGCAACTGTATGGAATTGAGACGCACTAAATCGACGCTCTGATTATACAGCCCTTCCAATTCACTCTTGTCTGCAGTAAGCAACTGACAGGCTTGTGATACCCGCTGAAGATGGCAATCCGCAGCCAATTCCAAGCCTTGTCTTTCAGCCCATGACTTCACTCGATTGAGACGGCGGTCAAGTCGGTGTCCCCATTCACGACTACAGAGACCAAGGTGTGGCTGTGTAACCAACCTGTTAAACAACCATTGATTCATATAGTGAAACAGTTGTGAAAATAGTTGGATGGTGAGGGCAGCATTTGCACAGCATTGGCGCAAATGATGCATGGCAGTGGAGAGAGTTTGAAGGAGTTGACGCAAAGGTGGATATTGTGGCCCTCGAACGCGACCAGCAGGATTCTGTAAGGGCAAATCGTCGGCACGTTGGTCCTCTGTGTAATCAGTATCCGCTCGGTCAAGGAAAGCATCCATCAGCTGAGCCAAGTTGAACTGAAATTGGGAAGCGCATAATCATTATCATTGCTTACATAAGTTTTCAAAATTTTGAAGTCGGTCGGTTTCAGTTCGGTGTTTTGCTCAGTTGATACAACTAAAATACAAATTGAAATTCATGACCTTGGGATCTGATTGTTTTCAATGAAATATATATGTAAGAGAGTAATTTCAATATAAGTTAAACGCATGCTTGCGCAAAGGCATGTTTGGAAAAATGACCAAAAATTCGTATCACATTAATTTTCATATTTTTAATACGCCTATACCTATGTAGACTTGCATAATGGACATTTTGCTTATTACAATTCATCTTTTGCAACTGATTGGTACTGGCTGTTGCCACTGATTATTCAATGTGTCTGTTCTAGACAAGAAAAATAACGAAGCATCTTTTTCTAGGTGATTTATCAATTGACCTGATTTTGTGACGCCCCACACTGCCGGTGTGTCATTCTCGTATGACACTATGCATTGATTCTATCCTTTATCCAGAGAACAGACACGATCATTCACAGATAAAAATTCAATTATTTACATAAACCACATCAAATGCTGCCACATCAAAAACAGAGAATTTAAGGGACATTCATAAAAGTAGTAAAACATGAATCCAATGACAAAGAATACGTCATCTCTTTATATAAAAAAAGCATGTTAGAAAATTAAATTTAATATTGAAAATTCAAAATAAACCAAAACCAAAACCGCAACGTTTTCTGATTTAATCGGTCGGCTTCAGCTATTTAATAAAAAAACACGGTTTTGGCTCGGTTTTCGGTTAACCATCGAGCACTAATTATTCACCAGCTGGAGCACTTTAAAAATTCAAGCTATTTTCGTAAATCTAACAAATGATGTCAGGTTGGATATAAAAATTTTGATGTCGGTGTGATTAGATGAACTTACCTGGAAGCCGTTGAAAAGATTGTTAAATGCTTGTTGCACAGCTTCTGCTAAGATGTCCTGAGCCTCTAAAGTAGCACCTTTTAATTCCTGGTCATATTTGATGAAATGAAGGAGTTCTGCAGTATTGGCCATCCAGAAAGTTGATAAGAGCATGCTCTCATGACACGAGCGAGCAACACGATAGACTCTACCACTAATACGATTCACTTGCATTGTAATTTTCTGCTCGCGCATCCCAGCTGACATCTGAAAATTACAAAATATAATGTTAATTATTAAAATAAAAAAATATAGTCTTTGCAAGAAGATGCCTTTGCATACGAACGCCGAAATCGCAGACATGAACAAATGAGGCAAATAGATAATTAAATTGCAAAGTTTGAAAATTTCATTGTCTATTCTCTACTATGTCAAGTTTATTCCTAGAATGTCAATAAAAAAGCACATGATTACAAGTGCACAGGCGGCTTATCGACAACACACAGGAAAGAAATGATCCAATGAAAAATCGATTGAAATCAGAGGATCGATGGAATTATTGGATTCAAAGCAGGGAGTCGAAGTCACGGACCCCAATCATTTTGGCCAGAGCCGAATAGGTACGAGAATCAAATTAAAGGATAAACAATCAATAACAATCTACATGTACCTGTGTAATCTCATTCAGTTGATGATAGCGATCCTTGAACTTACTTAGTCCTATCTTTTACTTTCTTCCTATAATTCGCAATACTGAGAAGTGAGAATACTGTACAGATAAATTTCCCAGTAATGCAGTTATATCACAAGCCATAAATTATAACCGTTATTGATCCTCTATGTTACACTACTAGTTAATAGCATTTTTTCTATTGAGGTTAGTGCCTACCACGGTAAAAAAAGCATGACGGGCTTTAAAGCATGTCTTTAAAACATGTTTTTTGTTTTATAAAAATTTCAAGAAAATGACTTTGACATAAGGTCTGCTTATGCAAACAAAAAATTTTGCTTTAATGGCATATTTCTGAAACAGTTCTACTGCAAGGGATTATCAGTCTTCCATTCCTTTGGGCGAGTCACGACTGATTGTAATGGATTACTTGTCAATTTATTGGCATCCTTCAAATTTGAACTTAAAGTTTGACAGAAGTTTTTAATGGAAATCGGTATAATTGTTCTTGCCTAGGATACACAAATGATCCTTTAGTGCGTTCAAAAAATCTATCGATTGTATTAACAGTTTCCAGAATGCCAAATATACAAAAACAGTACATGACCACACTTTGGTGTCTGATAATCAATAACTGCATTTTTGTGCAATAATGCTCAGTGCCCATATACACGTTGGCGTGAGGCACGAAATAATCGCATGATGTATTTACAATATCAGTTTCCATTATCAATAGAAGGTCTCCGTGCCACAGTGGGCAAATGCTGGGCTTGGCGATCTTTCGGCCCAGTGTTGGAGCCCCAAGAGTGTCTTTGGAAGTCACAGCGCTCCAAATAAAAGTCTGACAATTTCAGCACCATCGAAGCCCTCAGTGTGAAAGTTAAACCATCATTTATTTTATCAATTGAATACATGCATTGTCAAATGGACAAAAGTAATATCTATATAGCAACGTCATCCTTAAAGCAGCATTTTAAACATGTTTTGCACATTGTTCTCAAAGTTGACTTTTCGACCACGCTTTTGAAAATGAGTTTCATGCTCTGCCGCTATAAAAGTGGTTGGAAATATTGCATTCACATATGTTTTCATAGCCGTGGTGCTTTAAAGTTATCTCAGTAATAAATGAGCATGATACAGACTGGGGACTAGTTGATAGGCACCATGTTTTCAAAGCGAGAGTTGAGTAAGACAGGTGAACCAGTACTCCTACTGTATTTCCATAGCTTGCTTGAGAGGCAAATACGAAAGTTTTGAATACCTTCAATAAATTTTGTACCGGTCAGCAAATGATATAAGGATCAACTTAACAAACTTGCGAGTGACATAATGCCATCGACATTTCAGGTGTTTTATTTGACACATCGAAACAGCTATTGAAGCTGACAACACATCTACTAAAAGGTTGTTCAAATGAAAAGAAGCGATTGAAAAGCTGGAATAAAAAACAACAAAAAGAACAATAAGATGAACATTGAACATGACGTTTTCTCTTTTAAAACATTCCAAAAACATTGTTTGTTTAATGAGTTGGAGTCCAGACTCCACATTCCTGAATCAAAGTCTTCATGCAAATTTTAGCGGTGTTCAAGGACTGTCATATTAGAATCGATGGATTGATTGAACTACATTCGGACTCGAAATGTTACTCTAGTTAAACAGTAAAAAGCATCAGAGGTTAGAAAAGCTAATTGCATTGCAATTAATGAATTGCTTCTATCAATAATTTACAATTAATTGATTGATGTAATTAAATAACTGCAATTAATTGATTGGTGCCATCGAATAAATGCCATTAATTGATTGGTACCATTGCATAATGGCAATTTATTTATTCGTTTAAGCCAACAATTGTAATTGATTGATTGATTGATTTGTGCTGTATTTGGGACGGCATTTTGACAGCTTTATTTGGAATACCATCACCATCGTAGAAAGAACATCCACTCTCAGTTATTTATTTAGACACTAAGCTAACTAAACACATCGTTTTCACTACTGATCGATTTGAAGATTCTAATCAGGAACTACTAGGCGCAAAAAGCATTCGGTATCTACGTATCTACTGCAATACTGCTATGACAATTTCTAGAACTCTATTACATGTATCGAATATGTTCTGTGGCACGTGTTATTATTTATTCATTTGCTTCAATAATTGATTATCACCAGAATCATGATGCATTAATTTAAGTTTGTAATGAAATTTGTCAATATTCACATCGAAATGTGTCTACTCAAGTCAATAACCAAATTGATGACAAGCAATCATGCGACTTGTAAAGCATGTAGGCCTATATAGCATAATTCGTTATATGAAATAACAGAGTGAATAATTCAAAATTATGTATTGTTCTAGACAAGCGGTGATGATGAATAATAGCAATTAATTGATTGCCTCCTGCTGCAATTAAAATTAATGAATTGATTGCCCAAAATTGTAATTTATTTTTGATCACCCCTGATATACATTGCAGAAAGTCAGACATCAATGAACATCCACGCAATCCACAATTGATGATTGAGAAATGATAATCCTCCCATCTTGATGCTTAGAATCGTCGCCAGAAAATTAGTTTCAAATCTGAGAATATGAAATAATTCGTTCATTCAAATGTTGAGATTCTAGACAAATATTTCAACAATCCAACTCGACCATGACTCAGCAATGTACTGATGCTGATCGCATAGACAGCAGGTAGCATCGGATCTGCCGTCACTTCGAGGCCACAGTTGTCTCTTAATAGCATGACCTCACCCCAAAATTAATGTCAAGACGAAACTCCGGCGCCTCATTGAAACCAGACGAATTTCATGAGTCACAGACGGGAGCCGCCAGAGTTCATTTCGTGCGTCTGCCAGTGATAAATGCCAGTGGGAGAATTGAAATTGTAACGTTTCTCTTTGAACGTTAACACCGAAGAACGCATAAACGATTCCCTGATTATGATCGAGTGTTATCAAATTCTGACATACCAATGATAAAACCCTTGGATTGCTTACAGTTAGACAAGAAACTGCTAGAAATCGTGTGCAAAATCAAAACGCACAAAACACTCGTGATAAACTTGTTTATGATTCAAGATAGTTTACGTATAGCAAAAATGCTGCCATAAAAAGAGAAAAATAAGTACCCAAAATAAGTAAGCTAATATGGATATGATGCCGTGTGTTATCCATGAAAATACTGCATCTCTCTAGAAGAAACAACTCAGTCAACAAGTACGTGTATTTATAAACATTGCAGCAGCAAAATTTGCTCTCCTGCTCCAATAAGTGTATCAACTCTAATCTATAAGGTATCTTTAATTATAGGATGAGTAATCTGTATATTGTAAGCAAACGGAGAAAATTACGAGCGCATTTCATGGTGCATTGAGTAAAACAAAATAACTGCCAAGGCTTCGAATTCACTTAAGCACATATTCAACAACCAAATGCTTGAAACTACATGTATGTATTATATTCATTGCTAAAACACTTTTCCATGTAATTTTTGCAAGCAAATTCTGAATAGAATTCAAATTACCACGCATTGCCTTCTAACTTTTTTAGATGTGAATACAAGTCAGCTGTCGAAATAAAATATTGAATGTTAAAGAAAAAATCAAAAGTTGAAGGAAGAGAGAGAGCCCTTGCTTCTCCTCCTCAATGTGAGCCGATGGTGATTAATTACGTAAACCTACTTTTCAGAGCTAATTTTCGTTGTACTCATCACCTCTGTCAAGGAAGGTTTGCCCGTTATTTCGGGTTCTTAAATGATAAACAAATAGGCGTCTAACTATTGAGACAAAGTAGATACGTGGATATACAATGCAGACGGCTAGCAAGCCTTAGTATGTGTTGCTAAAGTCGTTGTCAACCGGTCTGAAAAGCGTTCACATGCGCAACGTTGCTAATGTAGTACAATATCGATCACAGGTGTTGACACATCTAAATATAGAGACTTCTCAAACACGATCCACTAATTTTTCATCATTACTACCATTTCTTAGGAATTTTGAAACATTTAATCATCAAGTCAGAGAAAATGGTCTTGCTTATTCCTACACAAACAAAAATTAGCTTGTCAGCTTTAAGTAAAATATTGAACTTCATTAGCATTCACATTTTCATATTCTATATTACTCCATTCTTTCAATTTCAGAATATATTTTTGAAGCACCTTGACAACATTAGATAAATGAATTGCTTCGACCCACCTGCTGTGATTTGGCATCATGCAGACTGGCCCTGGTGAGTAGATACAAGAGATAGGCTGGAGCCAAGCGGAAACTCATTTGATTCGGATGAGCACGATTGATAAGACTGTCCATTAGTCGATCCATCACTTGGACTCCGCCAGGGACTAACCATGCAGGCAGTAATTCGGGTTCCAATGATGAGGGAGAGGCAATAGGAAGGGATGATGACGGCGTAGAGGGTGTAGAAGAATTACCCAAACTGCCTTGTTGAGGTCGAATCGAAGATCTTTGCAGAGTCTGTGGTTCCTTTCCAGTTGGCAGCTGCTGACTTGACGAGCGCTGTGAATAGCGATAAACCAGGTCTGCTCCTAGTCTCAGCAAACTGCCTTCATCCAGAGGCGTAGATCCATTGATTCGACGCTCATTCACCCACACTGGGAACGAGTTATCGACGGGTCGAACGACTACTCTGCCAGAACCACGATCCCGAATGATGAGACAATGGAGAGGCCCAGCCTGTTGATAATGAAATGAGGCGATTACAATCATATTGTGGAACTTTGATTCTTGTTCGACACTCAAACTTGAGAGAAATCGGGACAATGCATGAGAAGCAATACTAAGAGCAAGTAGTTAGTATGGAAAGCCTTGACTGACTCGGAAATAGTCTGCCCTTGACACTTTTTGTATGAATTTCATAATCAATCATTGTAGAAATATCAGTTAGCTGTGCAAAAAGATTTCCTTTGTTCTATCATCAATTAACATTCTTTTTTCGGTGCATAATTAAGGTCCGAGTTCTACTGAGGGTTCTATCGCAGGTACGGATTTTATTGGACGTCAGGGTTGTAATAGAAAGCCCAGTGCTGTGCACTCCTTCCAATGCTAACCATTCCGGATATTATCAAATCTCGGTCTTCAAGTACAAACATAAGCGCATTCAGTTCCACGAACCGTCTTGATTTCTTGTATTCTAGTCAACACAACCGTCTTCAGAACATAAAACATGAACGGCCTAACCAATGATTTTAACATCTTTCCTTTTATTTTTGACCATTACTGTCATATCACACCAAATTCCATTTACCGATCTTCACATGTTCCTGGCAGTTTGTACTCTTTTCTTCGGCTCACGCCATCGTTTCCAATTCCATACAATCACATTCAAATCAGTCAAAAAAGTTCACTTTTAAACAATCACAGGAAATCTCATTTTTGTCATGAAAGACCAAAGATCTATTTTGTGTCATTTTTATTAAAGGTCTGGGCCCGAAACGTTCACGACGTAGTGTGTTCATGTTTCTGGCATCAATGAACTGGAAGAGTAACTTGGCATCTTCCTCAAATTAAAAAGCTTATTTGGAAAACCAACGTCTCCTATATCGACTGTCGAATTTTGTACGAGTATATTGGAATAACTTATGCACAACGAAGTCCTGACCTTTGACGAGTTTTCATTTCGTCAATGTCTAGAACATGGCACATGGCACTGAAAAATCAAATAAAATTGCATGATACAGCAAATGCCTAGCAGTATCGCGTTTGCAATCGCTTACTAACGTTCTCATGCTTTCCAACCAGGTCACTAGTTTCACTAGTTAGTTGAAGTGTTGATGAATACAGATGGTCTCTAAAGGGGTATTTGATTATTTTCATCAATGAGAGAGGACTCTAGAATCTATGTTGAAAACTTGTGTTGTATCATTTGGGTCAAACTTCATCCTTACATAATTATTGGGAAATTATTTGAGAGGAGAAGGTTCACTCACCTTCTAGTCTTAATTCAAATCTATCACTCAAATAGAAATTGTAAATGCACCATGCATGTAGCTAGTGGTGAATTATACCGTACCAAGCAAAAATCTTCAGATTTGCGAGGTTATTGTACATCGGAAACCTTTCTGTTGTCAGACCATTCAAAAGCCTATCAGCTAAATCCCATCTTCACTATCAGATGCAAATTTCAACTTTGTTTAGTAGAAATGCTTTATGAAAGTTCCTGCAAGGCATCCTAATGCTCCTAAAGAGTTGGTTTCACGTGGCATGGTCGCACAACAGTTTGATTCAGCTTCCCCCTGAAAAAGTGCAGAGCGACGACAATATTAAAAAGCTGAGTTCAAGTCTGAGTTCAAGTCATTTTTATCGCCTTTCCTGTAAGTATCATCGTACTAACAGTCATATTGTTAAAACAAGACATTGATATTATGACCATTTTCTCAACTATTCCAATTTTCCATCAAAGCATTGATTATGGTAGGACCCGTCATTGTTCTAACTAGTTCTTCGACTCTCTAATAATCCCAAAAAATAATGCTGATTTGACGAAGCTACCTAAGTGGACAGTCCCTCATAAATAACAGTAGCGAGCTGATTTGAGACAGAGAATTATGAAAAACGTTTGGCTTTATGCTTGACATCATCTGTCTATAACACAATAAGTGACATTTTAGAAACATTGGATCGAAGGTGTATGAGTAATTTGCTATTTCTTACCTGTCTGTGAGGAATATGGACGTTTTGAGGAGACACCTCTGCGTTGACAGCGCTCCCCAATCGAATCTCACCACGATGAAGAGCTACTGTAAACTGGCGACCGCCGGGGCGAGGCTGACGACCGTCCGACATCATTTCTGTCAATACCGCCACTCCTGAACGCCGATCAAGTGTCGACATAGCGGTGTCCGGTGGGCGTTGTCGGATTTGGAAGAGCAATGAGCCTCTTACAGGTCGGGAGTTGGCTGAGATCTCCAGTGGACAATCGTCGTCGGCGAGAACTTCTTCAACTTCGTCGCTCCTAGGTGGCAAGAGAAAGAAAGAATGAATGCGAAGGTTGCAACATTGAATGGTCGAAAGTAATCCGTGCATATTGAGGATTAAAGATCACAATAAGATCTGTGTCAGCTAAACGGCATTACAAGACAGGTGGTCATCTGGTCATCGAAGGTGAGGAATTCCACAGGTATACTTACCTCATACTTGATGGCTTCAGCTCACTTCGAGGCGGTACCAATACTTTGACCAGGCAATACTCTGCTGGATTTTCGGACTCAAGACCATATTTTTCCAAAGTCTCTCGAACAACAGTGGATGCTTTGTCCCGTGTTGTCAACAGTAGAGTCTTGTAAGGTACGTCCTGGTTCAATGTCTCGCCGTATACCCGCAGCGTTCCTCCACGTGTGCTTCCATCGTTCAGCAAACGAAGTTTGCGCTCCAATTTCTGCTGCCGTTTCCGACGCATCACTTCCTCGGGATTAGAAATGGTTCGAGTAAACGAGGAGTCTGGGAGAGCTTGACGGTCAGGTGAAGCACCAGTGGAACCCGTCCTTTGTCTCGCTCCCCTCTCACCGCCGTTGACAGTCTCTGGCGCCGACAGAGAGCCATCAGTAGTCGTTTGCTGTTGAGGTTGATTCTTGCGCTTTCTCCGTCTTTTTGAAGAACCCCAAAGTCGCTTCAGAGTTGATTCACGTCCCGTTTTCTCATTGTTTACACCGTTCACCTGCATCAAAAAATACAGATAATTGACATGATATCGCATCAAGCTTCCATCTTCAATCAGATGAGATTCGCAAAATAAAGAAACCGGACAGTTGAGTAATTTTACTGATTTATAAAACAATGCACTCCGCTTAATCGAGACACCTCATGAAATTGGCATATGTCACGAATAACCGGCTTATGTTTTCAGCATTGCCACAACCATGAAAAAGATATACGGATATATCAAAACAAATCTATTTTGAACGATTTTTGTGGTACATGTAAAACGTCAGACTCGAGGATTACTGTGGTACTACACGTAATATTTGAAATTGAGACGGATAAAAATCAACTATCGAATCAAACTTAATTAGCGAAGATTTCTAGTGTTTCATTGAGAGAAAGCATGCACCATACAGTTGGATCAACAATCTTAGGATGAATATTATTGTTGTCTTAATGCCGCAATGTCAACAGCCGACTGACTTTGTCTGGGTAGTGGAGGACAGAGACAGAAGAATCTCATTGATTTCCTTAATGTTGCTCATACCTTATGGATGCTGCAGATTCCCTGAATTTTACGCCAATCATTTAATCTCACGATTTAAGTTATCCGATTGTATTTAGCGTTGTAGATCCTAACTGTCCCGTTAAAACGGAGAGGTGTCCTGATAAACCGAGCACTTTTGCATAGGATTGCATAGGGTTTAAGGCCGGTAATCGGCATTTGTCACAATAAAACGACTGTTCCGATAAACTATGTCCCGATTATAACTTGATGACATGAGAGCCAAAGCTGCAATATATGTTATTAACTATTTATTATATTCTTTTTCTTATTCACCCAATACTTTGGCTGTCACAGCCAGCTTCATCGGAGCAAATGCTTACAAAATCTTAGTTCGTATGATTTTCAAAAATTCTAAAAAGCCTATGGCAGATTTGGCTATACATGTGAGGATCATAGCACTGCAAAGGCGGTTCACACCGCAACCGCCAGCAACCATGATAGCCTAATTTCAAGATCACGTCAGCTATCCTCTAACAAACCACTAATAATAGTGGCCAATCATAGACACATAACCAGCTTAAATTATAAAGAATGAGGGAAAAATAAGCTATAAAAGCCGCTGGCGGTTACGATGGGAATCGCGTGAAAGATGTCATGAGTCTAAAAAATGGGAACTGATCGGAGAAAAAAGAAAGTTTGCTTCGTCCTTTGTTCCGTTCTTTTAAGTTGATGGTAAGCCGGCGCTTCTGTATTGTCATTGACTCTTTCAATCTCAAATTTTCATTGTCTCTGTCAGCTGTGATAATAGAAACTGAAATGCGTTGTCCTGCGTTTCATGTTTGGAGATGTTTTAAATGGAAGACTATCAATCCTTTCTTTTCTGTGAGCAGCTGGCTGGCCACCAATCGTATTATTAGTGGTTTGCTAGAGAACACATGCCTTGCTGGCGTGATCTTGAAATTAAGCTATCATGGTTACTGGCGGTTGCGGTGCGAACCGCCTTTGCAGTGCTATAATCCTCACATGTATAGCCATATCATAAATCTGCCATATGCTTTTTAGAATTTTTAAAAATCACACGAACTAAGATCTTGTAACCCTTTGTTCCCTGAAGCTGGCTGTGACTGCCAAAGTATTGGGTGAATAAGAAAAAGAATATAATAGTTAATAACACATATTGCAGCTTTAGCTCTCATTTCATCAAGTTGTAATCAATTATGCTGCTAAAACGGAGCTTCATTTTACTATGTCCCGATTAAACGGTATTGATGAAACGCCTGTAAACTATCTATTTCAATTGCATCATCAGCCTTTCATAAAAGCCGAATTGCTTTGAATGCTACTAGTGGGAAGCAGTTGTAGAACATTGCTTCGCCTGCTGATTCATTTTTTCTACATTCACAAAACTTTGAAGTCGATGTTTCATGACATGTTCGAATGTTACATCAAGAGTGATCGAATCAGGATTTAAAAGCCGCTAACGGCCATCTCAAGTTGAATTATCCGATCAGCATTGGGGCTAGATTAAGATGGGCGATAAGTCATTGCCATAGGCGACGTCAATGGAATCTGTATGGTCAGATTTAACCTCAACTAGTCTGGAGCACAAAGACAGCCGATTGAAGCTTTGGATTGAATCTGACGATCCAATTCCACGAGATTTGCATCATCCTCGAAAAATTATCAGCATCTCATCGATAGAATCAATCCTTAGGCGAGTCGGTGACATCATTCACCAACAGGGTAGGATCACAATATATTTTGTTTTCGGAATAGATTATTTATTCCCCCTGCTATTTCTATTTTTCATCAATATACAATATGTATATTTCACACTAGCTACGTGCAATCATATAAAGGTATTTCTTTGAGTAATTTATTGAACACATAGCAACCACATGCTTAAAACCCTTTCCCATTGGTGTTGTTTACACAATCTAAGTTAAAAAAAACATTAAACTAAAGACAGATAAGACGGTGATCCATTCTTTCTAAATCGCTCTGTTTGTGTACAACGGAGAATGTGATACTTCATTTACCGGTATGATTAAAATTTAATGGCTTTATGACGCAATTGATTTTGCGGCTTGTCTTTGAGCTTCATGTTCATCACGGAATTTGGTATAAAAAGCATTATTCTCATTATTATATTAAGCAGTAGTATATATAACAAAGTAAATATAAAATAGAAATGAAATTTATCTCATGATGCCGTCAGTTTAGAAATCAACCAATCTATGTCAACCATCGTCAGATAAATATACTAGCTTAGGTTACGTCCGCTCATCCGATCAAATGACACCACCCCATTTTGAACTCCGACTGCGACAAATCGATTACATGCATGTACAAGATCAGAATCTATATCGGATTCAACTCGATTAATGAATATACCAAGATGAGCATTAGATATAAAGCAGTAAAATCGGTTAACTTATCACTTCTACTCATAGAACATCAGCTCAAGTTAAATGACACGCCCTCCGCGCAGATGAATGATCCTATTACCATGGAAACAACAAAGGTTGTTCATCGGATGATTTCCATCCCTATGTTAACTCTTTTGGGGAAACTTGCACTTTTTCTTCCCTAGCAGAAAGGATCGCATGAATTGCGAGCTCAGATAACCGTGAGAAGCCCAGCAGTTAACATTGGTGATCCAGTCAGTGCAAATATCAATCAATAACTTCAAGTCGTACATTACTTCAAGTCATTCGTGATTGTTAATAAAAATGACTAGATAAAGAAGGAAGTGCTACTTCTGAGCATTCAACTTCTGCGTCACTCGTGTTCTCAATGTCGGCGGTCTTAAAGTAAGACCAAGAGATAAATTGAATGTAAGATGCTGCCGTGTTATGTTAAGACACTCTCAATGACGATGCAAGACATTGTGAATGATCGATTTATGTCAGCTACTTTTTTATCATCAAATATGTGTGGCTTTCATCAAACACATACTTTGTTATAAAGATATCGTCACACAGGTGTATCCAAAAAATTCAATAAAAACTAATTATCAAATGTAGTAAGTTGGAATAATTTGGGAGCATGCATTTATATGTGGTAAATAAGCCTGACAAAACTGCATGGCATACTACTGCCATGACCCTGTGACTCGAAGTGATTCGGTCAAGTAAGCAGAATTTGTGATATGAAACAAAATATCAATTTACCGATAAATTTAGTGACTACCAAGTACTCGTGCTGTAATGATGTACTTTCAAATCGTACAGCAGCACGATGCGCACCACTTTTAGCTCGTGCTGCTGCCCCCGGTAACAACATCAGTCTCAGCTTCAGCCAATGTATGAAAAGCAATGGACATGCAAATTTATAAATGAGATGTGATTGCAGTGCGGAGCCAATCAAGCGTCGGATGGAGGATAACGAACGCTACTGGCGAGCTGCGAGCCACTTCATTTCTCCGCCAATGGCTTAGTATGGAAGTCCAAAGAGGAAATGCAATGAGCACTATATCGTGTTTTCCCGAGAGCAGTGACTTAAGTGAACTTGAATTTATTTTAATTTAGCTTTGTCTTTATTGATGTCTTTTTTATGATTCAATATATTGCATTTCGAAAAAAAAAATCAAGCGTAAGATGTAATGTTGTAACATCGCATCTTTGTTTGAATTGTGATTTGTAATCACCCAGGATATGGGGTAATAATTGTGCGGGAAATCAGTTTATTGAATACCACAGTCCAGGGTTGCCAACTCACATCGACAAAAATAGTGACCATACTTCGTGGTTTATGTAGAATTTGAAAAAAAACATGATTTTAATCTGTTTTACGCAAGTTGATCAATATTTAATCTATAAGTTATTTTTTGTTTATTTCCATGTCATATTATCACAAAATGCAGTGTATACGTGTATAACGAATTTACTATAAGTTGATTCAAATAATAAATTCATCTTATTTCGGATACATTATCAAAATGTTAAGTAATTTCTATGAAGTTTGTTGTTTACAATGTACGAGTATACATGTATAAAAGATTCTTGAACATTATGTACATGTACATAAATGATAAATCAAAATTGCGGATATATACTGATTACTGACTTCTCTCTGTATTTTCTTACACTTATCAAGGATTCTTCGGGATATTTGTAAGGTTAAAAATCACAATATAATGAAAACAATTAGCAGAAGAAGTAAATATACTTCCAAGAGTACTACCGAAATAATTTCGAATTAGTGATTTTTTATTGTTCAATTCTTTTTAGTTTTGAAATAAGGGGTCACTATTTTTTAGTGACTTGGGAAAAAATAGTGACCAAATAGTGACCTTTAGTGACCGGTCACTAAATAGTGACCGAGTTGGTAACCCTGCCACAGTCGTCGTTGACGGATATAGTGTGTGTGTATCAGCATGACGTTTCTGTCACGGTTTTTGAAATCTCGTTAAACAGAAACTTCCACGAGTTTGCGAGCACCGGAGTCACTTGTGATAACAACTCAAAGAAACTTTGAATCCTTGTGCTTCGACCGTGATCATTTCGAAGACTCCTCCTCAACGTCAATTTCATAATTGTCAAATACTCTTATGCCGAATTAGGAATATTCTCATGCCACATTTTCCTTCAGTTGTGATGATTGTGATCTTACTTCTAGACTTATGTATGCCTTGATTATATCATCCAAGACGTCATTGAACAAATATGCCCTCGTAAATTGTGTTAACCATCAATAACATAAGGCACTCATTGACTCATTCATAGCACATACCTCACAATTTTACTTGTAACATATCAACGACTCCTACATAGCTATTACCAGCCTACACATTCCGTTTGTGTACAATACCATAAATCAGGCAAGATTTCAATGACTTAATAATGACTAAGACAGCAAATCTCAAGGTGGCGTGAAATTTTAGGAGCAAGGTTGCATTGCTGTCAAGTACAACATCATATCAATTCAAGAGACAAAAGCATCGATCGGTGCAAAGAAAATTTAATCACTTTACAATTAAAACATTATATTTTTTGTTCAAACAACTAATTGAAATGTCCTTTAAGCAACAATGGCTGAAAATGGCTCTATCAACTAACAATAAATTCAATGAAGCAAAGCTGTTGACAAAAAGATACACATTGAGGTTGTTAGATGCCACTTTCTTCATCTAAAATTCTATCTCAAGAAATTGTCTGCTTATTTCATATTGAATCCGCAAAAATATCATACACATTGCCTACACTGGATCTTGAAAAAAAGATTCGGAAAGCTACAGCTAGACTTTGATCAATTCACTGCAGCATTTCTACAACCAAAATTAAAAGACCGAAACTAAACCCAGAATTAAGAATAACAAAGTCGAAAGCTCAAATAGCGAATTTTGTTGCAATAAATATATATCAAAATGCATCACAATAATGGATAAATTTCAAAATTTTGGAAGTTCCTACAGCCGCAAATATGCTACTGAAACTGTACTTACTGCAACAAACATTCACAGTAATAATCTTCAGTATCAAGTCATTTCAGCACTTTCTAGAATTACTCTAGTTCAGTCATGTAAACATGTTTGACTATTTCAGAAGAGCTGTTTTGAGGAGCAAAACTGTTAGGATTCAGTTGCAGAAAATATTTCCGTTCAAAATACCTCAAACAAGTGAGTCATTGCAAGAATTGATTCCCCAACTTATTGACATTAATCTGAATAAAGGCGCCAAGGCCAACACCAGGAAGGTCAAGCGTCTCCTCATTACTTTGAGCGTGAGGTTCATAGCCAGGGTGAGCAGGTAGTTAGAGTGTGATTGCACCACTGGCCTGGACTATCTATCATGTTGATTCAGTTAGCTCTGAATTCACCGATGACATTATGTTACTAAAACATAGACTTTTCAGAAATGAGAAATCAAGCTGAAATAATAATGTAGATCAGCTGCAACGAGACCCCGGACATTGAAATACATAGCAGCTATGAAATGTGTTCTGTTATCATTTAAGAGAATGTTGACGTTGGTATCACATCCATTTCAGGACTTTCACGACAACTTTGCTTCACTGAATAAATTCAGAGTAGGCAGAACTTTCACTTCTGTGATAAGTAATACACTGTTTGCTGCTGTTGCTACTTGAATTCTTTTTTTAAAAAATCAAATCATTTTGATATTGCAAGGAATTTTTCATTTTCCATTTTCCCATTATGAGATTATTAACTCGATCATGCCTACGCTCAACATTGCGTTAAGACAGGCGGAAAAACCAAAACTAGTGAAAGCATGCAAGAATAGTAAATATCGCTATGTAATAGGACTGAAGAAAATATTATGCCAAAAAGAGAAAACCTTTATCAAAGCTTTGATCCATAATGGAGTCCATCTAAATGTGTTCTGCGGTGTAGAATGTTACGATGAAAATGACGGAACTACTAGTGGAAAATAGATGTGCAAAAATTTGAATCTTGGCAAGGCGGCAACAGACGGCATAGACATTTAAACAGTCTTGCTGATGTCTTGAAAGTCAGAATGTGATATAACAAGAATCTTCGAATTATAAACTTGCGAATGTCGAAAAGTCAAAACACAGGCAAAGTACAGGCAAAGTACACACATTTCTTCATAACTAATTTATGTTGAATTTACAATTAAATGACAACTACCGCATTTCTTAGAATAGTACCAGGGGATAAAAGTAATTCTTGACTGAGGCGCCAATTCGAGGGCGACTTAGTAAGCCCCATCTGATTAATAGCAATTTTGTTGAACATTAGTCTTTTTTGTGTATGCAGTATTTACTGATATTGAAAATTGTTTTTGCATGCATCGATGTCAAAAAAATTTGACTTTATTTCTGAATCGCAAGTTGCTTCATTTGAATTACCAGTATAATTAGGAATATGATGCCTTGTAAATCTGATTGAATTTTATCCAGTGATTGCGTCCTAAGGGCAGGCCCGATGAAAATGAACAGACTACTTAACATGTATGTCAATTGAGATTTGCAATTATCAAGTTAGTGAAATTTCGACAGGCATTCATTAAGTATCACTTTAAACACACCACTCGCAAATCGCTTAACTTAGTGCGCCTGAAATAATTAATAACTCGGGCATAATAATTAACCCGGGCACAGCTGCGACTTTAAATAGGGTGTTGTGTCGATATTGAGAGATGTAAACTAGGCCTGCTGATGATTCCTGATATTGGATGAAATAGCAGCTATTCAGGTCTGTTTCCATTTTTCAACTGAGGATGCAACTCAATATTTAACTATTCTATCTACATTGTGTTTGCAAAAGGCAGCAGTTATTAATTATTTCAGGTGCACTAAGTTAGGCGATTTGCCAGTAGTGTGCTTAAAGTGATACTTAATGAATGCCCGTCGAAATTTCACTAACTTGCTAATTACAAATCTCAAATTAACCCTCGCATGGCTGCAACTGTAAATAGAGAGTTGTGTCGATCTTGAGAGATGTAAACTAGGCCTTTGATGATTCCTGATATTGGATGAAATAGCAGCTATTCAGGTCTATTTCCATTTTTCAACTGAGAATGCAACTCAATATGTAATTATTCTATTCGAAAGTGTAAAAGAGGGGAAAAGGAAAATATTTTTCTTCTTACTAATATTTCAATAATGGTTTTGTAATCGACAAAATTTCTTCGCAATGCCGATCGGAGCATCACAAGAAATTGCAAGCAAAGAAGGAGAGTTTGATATTTTTCTTTCTGTCCAATTGACTCGTTCCTGCATGCGCCATCGTATTTGATTGCATGTTTCAACAAGTAATCAGGCAAATTGATTTCACTTATTGTAAGCTGACTAGTTTCAGCAATCTAATTCTGTGGGACATCCACATTGAAAGCAATATTATAATATGTCACATTACAATAAGCAATATGTCAATTAATGCGATATTCCGACTACGCAAATACATACGGTCCTGTCCAGTAGTGAAGATCGGCTGTTTCGAAAAGTAGCCTCATGTCTTTTACAAACGTCTGTCCGAATATTATTCGAGACTATTCGAATATCACTCCCTACTATTCGAGGACGGATCTTATTCGACAAAATATGCCAATTTATTAAAAAATCTCATTTTTCACTGCACTTTAAATTCTCATTAAAATACTGCAAAACTATAATGGATTAAAAAACAATGTGATAGAATACGCTGATCTTTGATGATGGTGATCAGGAATTTCGATGCGCCTGATACATGCAAACATCATGATTGATTAGACACCTCATCACATTCACATTTAAATACTGTTTAAAAGTCTTAATACAAAGAATTCTTTTTTCAAATCTTTTTTATTATTTCAAGATGGTAATTCATTATTTAAATAATCAGTAGGCGCGCTGTTATTAAGCTGCTAAAAAATTCAGGAAGCGATTAACGTAAGCGATCGTCATTAAACTTAAGAAACCGGTAAATAGGGATATTGCATGAGTATATAGATGCCCTTTAACAATGCGCGTCCATATAAGGTTTCCTCTCATAAGCTTTCCTGACATGCCGTGTGACATAGTGATTTCCTGTTAAATCGATGAGCGTGCGCGTGGCACTTTTGTGCCATCGCTTCTAATATGCAAGCTGGACGTCCTATTAACAAATTTGGTTTTCAATCAGACAATATATTCATTAACTCGCTAATCAATTCTTGCGGCGGTCGGTTGAAATTGACGGCTCCTCGATAGTATTCAGGATTTGTTATGAATTAATTATGTTGATTTGCTAGTTTCTTCGAATGACAAAGTTTGCTAAACCAATGTCTACCCTCAAACAACCTCTCTTATAAATAGTCGAGTTGATATTGAAAATTTCTCGGTCCATTGTCCATCCTTGCAAATAGCTCAGTGAATTGATACATGACTCATGATTAAAGATTCGGAAAACGATTGATCATCAGCATTTATGTGCGGATGCACTTTAATGTAAGAGTGTAATGCAAATACAGATGTATCTAAGATTGCTCTGGAGAATCAATTTCATTATTCATAAATATACAGGCTGATAAGTTTGTTTAGATACCTTTTTAACATTCCTATCCCATAATATAAACTGCAGTAATCACATATGGCTAGTAATTCATTTACGCCCCATTAAATGACACATTTACGCCCACAGCACCCGATTTACGTAGTTGCGCGTGAAATGCAAAATTTAAGCGCTGGCCGGGACATTGTTTTTTTAATAATATTTTCATACAGCATGGGCGTTGGTTTATTTACATACACCATTTGAGCCGTGTCTATATGCGGCAAATTTTCATACTTGTATTAAATGCTATGGTTGAGACAATCACGTTCATGAGATGCCATAATTTCACGAATGACGATGTTCATAAAAATAAATCGAGCACCTGAGATATTAAACTAAGACAAGAACAAGGCGATTAAAGTTACATTGCAAAGCGATGATGAACAATACATTTCCGGCATCAACTCCAGCACGACAGGAACGCGGAGTCTCAGTCACCAAGGTAACAGGAGAGCGACTTTGCCTGATCCTGGAAACCGATCACTCAACGGCCATTAGCACCGATCTCCTGCTTGCTGATCAAAACAACGGATGTACTCCTTCCTCGTCTGTCGTCGATTCCCTACATGTTTACCTTCATAATTCATTCCAACTAATTTCTAATGAAACCCGATCCCATTGATTGTTCAGGCAGACATTTGCCGCACATGCAACGTGCAATTATGATGCAATTTCTAGGATACAATTGAGAGGGCAAAATAAATTGAATTTCTGCTGTTCTTTCAATCATTTGCAACAAATTAACTGGAATATCATGCCTGCATTCAACACATGAAGTATGAATGGATAAATGATCCATTCAGCTTTCTAAAAAGGTGTCGTTTACACGCATGAGATATCCGTGGACATAAATCATTTGCATTCAAATTTACATCAGGTGACTTTTTTCCTTCTTCATTTTCCCCCATTACCTACATAAAAGTAGTGTTGAGCATACTAGAAGCTTCTAATCATCGTCAAGTCAAAAGAAGAAGTCATCTTTCCACAAATTGATTAATTGGCGAATTAGGATGTAGACAATTAATTGAAAGGTATCGCTAACGCTTTCTGAGTGTGCTTTTTGGTTGGCATTATAACTACATCTGACAAGATATTTAAAGTGAGGATGAAAATGAAGAGTTCCTCATAGCTTTTGCTTGTTTTTTCACGTCAATTTGTGTGATACATACTAGACATTAATCAATCTCACAATTGACGAGGTAGGAATTTCCAACGACATATTAACAAGACAGAGTTCAAGCAATGATTCTTCCAAATGCATGAACTGTCACATGATTTCAACAACTTGGCTAATCGACCGTCTTTTGACAATATAACTGCTTACATAATCTGTCTGAACCATAACACGTCTGAACTATAAATTATCAAAGAATAAAGTGAGCACTAAAAGTTCACTCAATAAAACTTTCTTACTTTATCGACCAATTCTCAGATTAGCTCGTACTTTAACAGGACACTGAAGGCAATGGTAACGAAAAGATTTCATGTCTTAACACAATTCGTATAAATTTCAACGAAAAAGCATAATTCTACGTTATACTTTGACAATAAATATGGTATGAATTTGCATATAATAATATAGCAAAAGTATGCATGTAGTAGCATTATGTGCATGATCTTGAACGCCTATGTTCTGCTCCTTGAAAAGGAATACGTAGAAACATTGGATTTGATGCAATTAATATACATTTGTAATTGAGCAACAATGCCTGTTGACAATTTTCCACTTCAACCGATTGATGACCGTAATTCACGACTTTCTCGAAAATT
This sequence comes from Prostheceraeus crozeri, assembly GCA_907163375.1. Lineage (NCBI taxonomy): Eukaryota > Metazoa > Platyhelminthes > Polycladida > Euryleptidae > Prostheceraeus > Prostheceraeus crozeri. The sequence continues at coordinate 87,844 of CAJQUW010005941.1, read as the reverse complement.
AGCTTCTTTTACTATTTTACATGTTATTTCATTGAAGCATGCATGACCTCAACGCAATCAGCTCATGTAAATCTTGCGACACAATTAAATGGAAAATCATCCAGGGAGGTCATTATTTGAATGCGGCCTATTTGCTAGAGGTCATACTTATGTAAACTAATCAGATAATTGGTGTTCCTGCTAATCAACTTTTGTATTCCACAACAATGCAAGGACAGTGCTTCAACTGTCTCTATTCATTTATCTAGTGCATGCGTGAACATGTAATATAGTCAATAGTCAATAGTCAATAGTCAAAATATATCAACATAATAACGCAATATTCTGCAATAATGATAAAGAATTACGAGTTCTTCCTTATTATCCTCATTGAAAAAACGATGTGCGCAAAATTACAACAAAATCGGATAAATTTTAGAGGTCGCTCACTAAGGTCGCAGTTAAGTTATTTTCGGGACATTCCATGTAAAATCGATTGGAAAAATGAAAAAAATAAGTCACCAATCATCGATTTTGTTCTTACTTAAATTTTGGTTACATGATTTGTGATCAGAATAAATTCCGAGTTTGCTGGCTCAACTCGTGTACTTCCCGAGACACAGCGATTGAAAGTTGACGCAGTTGCACTTCATTGGTGCAATAACCCCTTAGCAACGAACCCTAGCAACACTTTTTTGAAAGCTTGTAACTCAAAGCTGACATGAACATTTGTCAGAAAATTTGATACGCAAGTACTATCGCTGAAGATGCTATGACCTTTAAAGGATCTGTCAAGAAGTTTACCACACCTAACCGCAAATGTAGTGAGTGACACTTAAAAATGATTGAAATTACTGAACTTTGTTACTAAGCTACAACTTAAAGCATTCACTTGCTACACATTGTCATGAAGTTGTTTCTTCATTTACTTAAATTCTATTATTTGAATTGAATGTATCTCTCAATATAACATACTCACGCACTCATATACTTGCCATTCGTGAAACATTAGAAAGTTAAAAACTTCTTTAATGAATATCTTGCGTGTAATATTCACATCTAAGAGATACAAAATCATGCTGATTGTAGCCAATTTATTTTAAACTTATCGTGACAATGTGTTGCAGTCTACCTTCACTCAAAACCGCCGCATGGCTCCTTATCAGCATGATCAGAGATCAAAACGCGTCCTGAGACTATTCCAAATCTCAAAAGCTGCAAAAATTGTGTTGGATGAAATGGTATAAGGGGTATAAGAATGGCTAAGACACATTGTCAAGAGGGTAAGCAATTGGAGCTCGCGCACATCCGATCCGACTCGATGCACTCGGCCGAACTGACCTAGTCCAATGAAGCGCGCTTCTATAGATTGGATGCAGCGTAAAACCCTGGTTTCCGCAGTAGAAGGGTATTACTATATGTGGATGCCGCCAACAGCCACTCAAGAGATTACCGGATTCGAGAGGTTTTTTCAGAAATTACTATCGACTTTGACAGAAGGCTGTTCTGGTGCTCTAAAATGCCGCGAGTACATCGAATAGGTCATTGAAAATGTTGGACGTCAGACTGAGCAAAAACTGGAACATTCATAATCTCAAATGATATTGAAAGCCTCTATAGTAGTTGCTCATTGAAAGTAAATAAAATCGCATGTCTGTGCAGTGCAACCTGATGTTAAACTTCTAATCAAATCAATGTACATGCTCGACTTCAGTGCAGATAAATGCTACGTATGATTTACTTATACTAACTACTTGAGTTTTTAAATATTAGTTGTATTTGAAGGATTTATTAGTTCCAACAATGTATATCGATTGGAAATCTTCTTCAAGAACTCAGTTTATTAACAAACTGAATTGGCGGAGGATTGCCAAAATGTTATAAGCTTTATCTACAATATGATCAATGTAAACAAATGCATTTCTTGAAATTCAGAAACATTTTGTGATCAATTGAGGCTCGTAGCTCGCACACACTTAAATGAACATATTGATCGGCGCTTTATGATCCTACTATGCCAAGAAAAGAATTGCTACTGAAAAATCCAGATCATTGTATCATCAATATAAAGTAAATAGCAAATGCCAATATGAACGATAACAGATGTCCATGAAACGTGCGCCGCTTTTGAGGTTTACGTACAATGAATTTCAGATCGATGATTATACTCCACGTTCTTCACGAAGCAAAATCTCAGCAATTGTCACATTGAATTTAAAATGAAGAATCGAATCTACTCGAAGTTTAGAAATCAGGCGCATGACACAGTGTTACTACAGTCACCCCTTGAGTCAATTAAGATGATTTACTGTTAGAAGATTTTGGCATAACGTTGTCATGAGTATTTAATTGCAGCTAGCACTGAGTGATCATGTGATGTCCGTGATAGTTATGGAAACTGATTACCATTTAACCTCTAGAATGGAATTCTAGCTCAATGGCATGCAATACACAGCGGCATCAAAGCTCAAGCGTTATTTCTAAGATGCACACGGCTGAGCTACAATCAGTCACATGTAAAGTTCTAAGGTTTTCATTGGTTACACATGTCTAAAAGTAGTTGCCCCGGCAGTACAGTAACCTTGACCCAATTTCCATTTTAGTCAACTTTAGATTTACGATCTATTTCTATGGGTACTTGGGGCTTCAATCATGGTTAACCACTTATGGCGAGGGTCTTCAGGTACTTCAGGCCTGTTCCCATTTAACAATTGAGGATGCAACTCAATATTTAATTATTCTATTTTCTTACGGCGAAGTTTAATCACATTGCGCTACATTTTTCGCATCATTTCCATGTGATATTGCACGAGTCACGAGTCACAATAAGTCAACTTCAGCGCAAGCGCATAAATATCCGTTCTTGTTTCTTACAGAAGCTCAAATAATAAGAATTTTCTTCCTTGGTACCTTAACTGCCTACTGCAAATTCAGTGCTCTTGAGGCTCAGACGAACCATTATGTTGGCTAAGCCTGAAAGTGTGCCAGTTGTAATGAAGCAATTTTGCATGACATCGCAGCAGTTTGGGCTTCTAACTCATCCAACCAGATAGGTGGTTGTGTATGCAACTCGAATTTGATAATAATAACAATTCTTTAGTTGCTTACAAATGACACCGAAATCTAGGTTTAGTGTATGAACCGAAAAGATATACCTTGAATAGGGATTGCAACAATTTCTTGCGATCGAGTTTCACCAAGAATGTCATTGGAACTGTGGGCATCCAAGCTGTGAGCATGATAGCGCTCCAGCAAAGCAACTTGAAAGCTGTCGCTTCAAATCTTTTGTACCGAGCATCGTGGTTTTCAGAGTGTTTAAGTGATAAAACTACAGGTCATCTGCGTCAATGACAGCCTCACATGACTAAAACACGAAGACTATGTACAACATCTTTAGTAAGACTCGAAGACGGAACCCGATGTTGCATTCCCTGAGTTTTCCTCTTGGATTATATCAATTACGACAACTGTTATGTCATGCGCCTTGACAGTCAACTACAGCGTGCCGACTTCAAAGTTCACACAATTATAAGAAAAAATTGAAAATGTCTTTCTAAAATGCTTTCTAATCGTGCGACAGAAGAAGGATCATTCTCTTCATTTACGTGAAGTTGGCGCTACTCGCAGAGGCTTAGAAACAATCACAAAAGAATTTAAGTTAAAAGAGAAAGGTTTATTGGTTATTTTGTCAAATTTGCTCGTTCACGATCATCGCCAATTTCCAACTTTGACGCTTACATGTATGAAGTTAAAAAATATGATGAATTGTTATAATTACCAGTTAAAGCTCAACTTTTATCGTGAGATTAGAAAGCAAAGAAAACTGTACTCGAGATAGCTAAGCTGGTGATATTATAATTAACGGGTAGCATCTTTCTTTACAATAAAAAAACCAACAGATTCTCAGAATCTTGGAACTCCCAACAGCTGTACATATCGGAAATATCATCGATATTGTTATTGCGGCTTGCAAGCCGATTGACACACACAAGAACACCAGGTTTGGTTCATTGGCAAATTTCACGGAGCAGGAGTGTCTGAGCTGATGCGAGTCGTCAGAAATAAATAAGCAGAAACTGCTCTGAACAGTGCAATTATGAGGTTAGGTGAGACCCGCAAATCAGTATTTGGGGCACTCCCTCCCAATCTTCTCATACAGAGACCAGTAAATTAGGACATTAGAGCTTTCTATCTTCAAATGTAGAAAGATACCCCTAATTTAGGATAGGAGCACTTCCTCCCTTCCCATGTAGAAACCATTAATTAAAGACATGAGTACTTCATCTTTTCCTGTACATGTAGAGACCCACAAATTTGGATAGGAGAACTTCTTTATCTAACTCTCATATAGAGTAATTCCCGTAAATTCAGTTACCATTAACCCTCGTATCTGATTTTTGTCATTTTAAATGAGTTCTGACTTCTTCAGGTTGAAAGCTTTCTCGATCGACATCCTCATCTCGTGTTATTTAATTGCACGACTTGCAAAGGCGACGCATGACTCACTGCAGATTACTACTCAGCTTACACAGTAGTTGATAAATGATTGAATACTATCGTTATGTATTCACAGCGCACGTGTAGTAAGGAGTTGCGTAGGGTGTCGCCCATTCAACCATCTTTTCAGTTAAGGAATTGTTGAGATTTGACAGTGCAACCTGAGCAGGTTTTATCAACTAGGTATGCTCCTGGCGGTGTTCACGCTTTCATTCATATGGATCGGATATTGACGCGGCAGTTTCCGTCAACAGATCGCTGATAAATGAGGAGATTAAACGAGGACTCCTTATTACTATCCGTCGGTTAGTGATCTACTTCATACTGAACCCACTAACGACGAAATGCGGAATGAAAAATGATTGTTTATGGTTAACTTTGATCTAATGAAAAAAATGAAGTTAATTAAAAGCAAGTTAATCCAGAAGGCTTTGATAACGTCGACTGGAGTAGACTTTCAAAAGAAAATTGTTGCTTCAGATGAACTTTCAGCGACCTTTAGTCGACGTTAAAAAAACGCATGCCGATTGTGATCCTCGAAACTGGACACAAATCAAACATCTGAACAAAAACATTACTGTTATGCATCAAAAAGACTGAGAGGCAAATAATTCACATGATAAAACTGTTTATAAAGCAGAAGTCTGTCGATGAAAGCCGTGTGATGACACCAGTTCAGACTGATCTCCTATAACTAAGTGACGAGACTAAGCATTCGAATAGGACGCCTAATGAAAGGCGTGTGTTTCCATCCTACGTTAATTTTATGCCACTTATGCGCTGATAATGGTCTGGACCGAAACGTCCGCTGAAACGTACATATTCTTCCTCAGACTCTAGCCTGGAACAACGTTCTAACAAGTCTGAAAGCTGCTCCATTAGTGGTCACTTTCAACAGTGGTCTGAAAGTTGAACTCGCACGAAAAGCCTATCGTCACCACTCCTGAATTTCTTTTACTTTCTTTCTAGTCTTCGACTGAAACAGCCGCTCTGCAGATAAGTCGATCTATTTTAACACGTGTGTGAGGTGAACCCTTGGAGCTCGATTTGACAACAATGTCACGCAAATCTGCCATATTCAATACACGGGACTTGCTCTAAATGCATAGAGAATTCTCCAGTAGTGATCTGAGTCTCCATCACACAAAAAGTTGCAGTTGCAATAGTTTGGCGGCTACGGAAATATAGATAAAAATTTCTCATAAAAATACGATCAGTTAAAATTCAAAATTTCATTTTTTGGAGTGATCCAGTTGCTAAAATGGAAAAATGTTCCATTCAGATATATGCATTCCTGCAGTTTCAATCAAGTGTGGCACAGCGCTTTGGGTAGTCGGAACATTCACCTCCTCCGGGATGAGACGCCTCAAAAAAGTGAAGGTCAAATTTAGTTCAATGTAAGTGATGACTGCTATTGTAGACTAAATTAAATATAGAAATATATACATAGCTTCTTAATGTTAACCAAGAATTTGAATTTGAAAAACTTATGCGTCATATGAAAATGCAGAAGTGCACTCGCAGAAAAACAGCAGGATCGCTAATGTTAAGAGTTCAGTGGAACTAGTGCCAAACCTCTCATGAAACATTTTCATGTGTGCATGAATTATCCATCTCAGTGAGTTCCACTTTATTGAACTCAAAAAGTTTTAGGTTTTAAAGTTCAATGTTCCTCGCAAGTCTCGGCCATTAAGTCAAATTTTATCGCATGACAATATATTTTCCACTTCAAACCTACCCACGTACCTCGATAAGTCATTGTCTTTAGAGCAGCAAGGGAAGTACGTTCTCCATGGGCTATTATCTAGATTCCATTTATTCATGCGCGTCCAACGTTGACAATCGTAAGTAACCAGCGATTACTAATGTGGGACAAAGGAAATGAGTAACAATTTGTCGATCAAACGCTTGGCAGAGAAAGTAATTGTCTTTAACGTTGTTGCATTTGAGTCGTGCAAACATGCGCTGCTAGACTGGTGATAAGAACTGACGACATCCAGAAAATATGAGAGATGAAACGTTCTACAAAGGGGATAATACTCACTGACTTTTAAATTTTGACTTACATGCAAGCGACTGTTAACAGAAATTTGGTCTTATTTTCTATTACGTCATCTTGTAAGAAATGTTGACATTATTTAAAAAAAGTATTTCCAGATATGTAAGCGAACTTTCAGCAGTACTCATTTTCACTACTGGATTGGCTTCTGTTGATGCCTAGAAAAATATTCAAATAGAATATATCATTCATTCAAATCAATTTACACAATTTTCCCGATTGGAAAAAATATTATGAAATATATCCATACGCAGAAACTGATTGCTACATAATGCCTAAAGTAGATGAGCTGCTTATATAACTATTGTAAGTAAGAAATCAGTTAGATATACCAATTAGCAAAAAGGAGTTGTAAAACAAGAAGGCGAATCACCAAAACGTCATTGCAATGTCGATGCTAAGTACTAATCGTCAAAAATAATTATCCATTCTTTGTTGAGTGTCTTAAGCTTGTTATTGAGCTACTCCGGAATTTCATGGAGAACCTAATTCGAGTTGAAACTCATGATGTCTAGCTTGTACAAATTTTGGTTTCAAATCTGTTTATTTTTCAAAATCTAATAACTTTCTACCGTAATTATCCATATTATCTGCTGGTCAAATATGGCAGCTTATTTGGATTCGTTTTTGTAAATATTTGCAGATAGCTGAACATCGGTGAGCTTCGCGACTTCAATAGTGTTGGGAGTGAGTCAATGTCAGAATATTCCCAACCACTGTAATACAAGACGAATGCATGCTTAAGCCAATTTTGCTCAATTAATCAATTTTAAAACTTTTAGGTGTAGCCAAATTACAGCACATTATTCTAAAGTCAAAATCTAAGTCTAACCGTAACAGATCTAAATCATCATGTTTTTACAAAAAGGTAATGCCTACATCTGCCTACAGCATTCTACTCGCATTTAATGTATTGACACAGTAGATTCCGCACTGGCGCATGACTTGTATTGGGAATGATGAGAAAGACCTACCAACAAGTATTAAACAGCCTTTTATTATCTATTAATGAACCCCATAGAACAATAATGATGTATCCTATTCACATTTCATTTCGCAGTTGAGTAGTATTTGGCACATTGCGCTGAACAGTGGTCATAAGAAATAATTAAATTTGAATTAAATTTTTACACTCCAAATCGACGAAGCATTCATAGCAGTCATGGCAGCTAATATGGATGAAAGCGGTGCATGCAGTTAGGGGAACCACAAAATGATATGTCCATGTTCATATATTATAATGTCTGACATATGCTTGTGCAACTGTGTATGAGTTAGCCACTACACTGCATAAGACCGCAGATTTTGACTCCTACCTTCATCAAGATCAATCACTGTCCAATTGCAAAACTCATAATAGCTCTAAATTTAGTTGACGGCAGTTATTTTGTTCCCAGTCACTGTTATCTTTCTACCATTGAAGATGGACAGGTTGCCACGGGAGCACAGAAATATCTGATCTTATTAATTAATTCACCCCCAGATACCTAAGTCCATCTAGAAGCCGCTTAACTGAACCGATCACCAAGAAGATCGAGACGGGTAATTTAGAGTATGCTCTACCTATAAACCAAATTTCATTAGAATAGCACATATAGATTTTGAATTGGAGGCGATATCGTGAAGGCATGTGGAAAATATGAGTATCGAAAAATTGACGTATATTCATCACTTACATGGGTGGCCAAAAACTAGCAATGTGTCTGAGAATCGCTTCAAATGGGCTTTCTGTACTACTTTGAATTCTGCAACGCTTCATAAATTCGCATATGTACGGCTTCTAGAGGCACTTACGTACTATATGGCGGTATATTAAAAATAAGATCCGAAATATCTTCCAATTTCAATAAACAAAGTTGATCGTTGGTTTGCTTTGTGTTTTGTACCTTCATGTTGATAGAGTTGTCAATATGAAGAAGTATAGCATAGCATAATGAACCGTACTTATTGCCTGAATTGAACAGCAGTGCTCATGACTAAATGAAAATCGGGTACTTCTATTATTCCCCCCACCCACATTTTCCAATGTTTCCAAATTCATCGAATTTCGTTAAACTTAGTCACATTGGATTAAGAATAGATTTGATCTGTCAATGAGTGATAGCACAACATCACTGAGAAGTCTTACTTGACCCCTGGGATGAGGGATTGGTCCGTTAGATGCTCATTTAGAATACAAGATACAGCTATGCTGTGATCATGAGCTTCGTGGAATAGTTGTTTACACTAAATCTACAGTGAACGGCAAAGCAATTGCTGTAAATTTTCTACAAACCAGAGGAGTTTTACACACTCAACGCTTAGTGAAACTGCACTTAGGAGCAAGAGAAGATCTCTAACGATGCAACACTCGCGGTGTCAGCAACAAAAATGTGGGGGGGGGAGAATAGAAGTACCGAAAATCGACATTTCATGAAAAACTTTCCAGATTTCCAATTTCTAGAAGCACCAATTCAACACCCTCTGTAGTGCAGAATTCAACACATGAATCATCAAGACCTGTGTGGCCATGATGTGATAACGCCAATTGTGAGTACGGAAATGCTCAATTAACTCGGAATCATTAAACTTATCATCAACATAGAAATCTGTGTGATAGTTAGGTGTGAATAGCCAAAAATTGAGGAGCACTTGACTTTTAAAATAGCTATTACAATGCAACCTAAATATAGAGCCACTCCCTCTGAAATATACATTGGATATTGAAGCCACATGGACCAATTTCTTATCATAGTTAAATAATGATTGTGATACATTATTCAATTGTTCGAGGATCTTATTATCAGACAGTAGTTCGCTCATTTCAATGGATGTCGTGATTCAACAATTGCCTGATATATCATTAAAATTACATCTATTGGTCATTGTTCCATCCAGCCAGGTTCTTGCAAACAATGGATGACAATCAATAGCTGCTGCTGTGATGCCACTATGTACGCATTTGAGAGTATGGAATGAATCAGAAGGTTGAGATATACATTTGATTACCGGAATGTGCTGCATAAGTCCAGTACAGACATCGACAAGAATTCGCATGAATAGGTGGAAAACAAAAGCTGCAACGAACTAAATGAGTTACAGCGGCACGTGCGCCTTAGGTGACGCACTCGTTCCTCTTCAAGTCTTAACCACTTGAACCAATCCCGAGTCCCAGAGTAACCAATAACAGATCAATCTGCTGATACCTACAGGCTAGTTGAACGGGTGGGAGTTCATCTGCCAATTGACCGTCATTCAAACAGATTATGCGGTCCGTGAAGTGACTAGAAGAACAACATGACGCCATCATTCACCGCCTTTACACTCGTCACCGCGCATTATGCAATCCTTTATCACTATACGGAAGCTTTGCAGTCGGGATAACCAACACAATTGAAGAAAATAGTCTCAAGAACGTAACTGCTCTTAACTTTGTGACTAGAAACCACCCAAAGAGAAATTGCTGCCGATATCACGTGAATTCTCACAATGAAAACAGGATTCTAGTAGAGCTGATACAACTAGTCATTTCATAGTGAGGTGGGAAATGAGAATAGTAGGGCACTTGAGTCCAAAAAACTGGACTGCATAAAAACCCTCACATTTCATGACTGCATTGCAGTGTCTTATTTCTTCGAATACACGGCTGGGGGCATTTTGATGTGCGGGTTTTATTTGAGGGTGGGTCTATAATCTTTTATAACAGACCATGGAAGCAATTTCAATCAAAACTCCCTTTTCAATTTGCAGGCCGATATAATAAAGTAAAAGTTAAACATTTCTGTGACAGGCCTTCGGCATCCAGCGCCTTCAACGGTCGATGTTTGGATGGATATCCAATAAATGAAGATCCAAACATCGATCGTTGAAGGCGCTGGACGCCGAAGGCCTGTCACAGAAATGTTTAACTTTTACTTTATTATATCGGCCTGCAAATTGAAAAGTGGAGTTTTGATTAAAATTTTTTTCTCATTTTATCAGAATGATTATCTCCCGTCACTTGGTCAACTACATGGAAGCAACTTTTTTATGAAACTATGTTAATTGGTAATTTGCCTAGTTTAATTGAATTTAATGCGAAAAAGGGTACTTCTATTCTTCCCCCCCCCACATTTCTGTTGTTGACACCCGGAGGTGTTGCATCATCAACGATCTTCTCTTGCTCCTACTTGTTCTCACTAACTTGGCATAGCGTTCAGAGTGTATAAAATTAAATTCGCAAAAAACTCCTCTTATCTGACTTATAGAGCATTTGCAGCCTCAAAATTAGACAACTGCTCGTCATTTGTCTGTAGACAACAATCACACGAAGTTCATGATCACAGTTGTGCCGTGTATTCTAACTGAGTATCCCAGGGACCAATCCTTCATCTCAGGGTTTAAGTAAGACTTCTCAGTCGTGTTGTAGTGTCACTCAGTGACAGATCAAGTCTATTCTAAACCCAATGTGACTAACTTTGGCGAAATTTGATGATTTTAGAAAACTTGAAAAATGTGGGGGGAAGAATGGAAGTACCCTAAAAAGTATGTAATCTTTGAAGGATTTGGATATTACTTCAATACTTGATTCAATTATTTAAGTATTAAACTCCGATTATTATCAATATACCATGATCATATGATTGATGTCTTTAAAAAGTGCTATGACTCACAATATATATTTCTCATATCTCTTAAAATATTTTCTTGCACTTCATACTTTTCCTTAGATTTACATAATTGTTATGTATTTACTTCTTTTGACTTTCTAGCGAAGATTAAGGCAGATCTCTGACCTGCAGGTAAAATCCGTTGAAGAAAAACTTTTCTATTAACACGTAATTATCATTAAATGATCATGTAACTAGACGCATATGGTGGAGTGTAAGATGAGGTGAAGTTACGTGTAGACAACTAAAACTTCGCTTGATGTTCTACAAACAAATGATATGAGAAGCCTTCATGATAGAATCTACAGAGAGAAAGAGAATAAGGGCGGTTTATAAACCACTTACTACGTGAAGCAGGTGAGGCCAAAAGTAGAGTGAAGAAAGTCAAGGTTGTATTATTTGACTAGAACGACGTTTTTGAAGACGAAGTATCTGCACAAATACTCGAAGTTATGAGTTGCATAGTATGCAGTCACTGCACACCAGGGATGCGGAGTCGGAGTCCTATCAAATGACAGGACTTCGTTCTATAACTAGACCCGAAATGTAATACAAACAAATTATTTATTCTCGTGCATGTCACCGACTAGATATCAACTTTCTCTATCAAACAAAAGTACAGAGACAGTAGCGCATGCAAAGCTTGTAATACTCGTAGTTGAGAGAATGAACCTTGATAGTGAAAAAACGATTGTCTCTTTTTAATGATTTAGTAGAGAAGACAAGCCTTTGTGATGGCTCCTCCAAAATATGCATATCAAACTCGATAGGGTACTCATTTTTTAGAGAAGGATGGGGGATTTTCCTACCTGGTAAGAGATTGGAGAAAAACCGTGTGAAACACATATTAAGAAGATGGGAGGAGCCGAGTCGTATGCATTCAACTGAAGGCGACATTTGATCAACTTTCATCGAAAAGGATTGATAATTGAAACAGCAATGATCACAAAATATAGGTTCAGCTAAGCCTAGAATGATCTATGACGTAGGTTACCAGTCAATTTTTCAAAAAACTAGGCTTTATATACTTGCCACCCGAAGTCGGAGTTCTATCAACCCCCGGAGTCGGAGTCCTATCAAAATGATAGGACTCCGCATCCCTGCTGCACACTACGATCAAAACTATCCGATGTCTCCCTTAGTTATGATACGATAAATAAATCTACCTGCTATTCAATGTGAACTGTGCTAACCTTTGTAATCCATCAATTATGTATCACTGATGATGTGGTTTAACCACGAAATATTGAATTGCATTTAAATGTTAGACAGAGGCAAGACTGATTTATCATCATAACTGATCAGTAATATGATATATCAGATAGTTATGCCGATCAAGGAAAATTCTGATGTATATCACTAGAATAACTGTTTATCTATGAACATGTGTGCAAAATGCAAAGAATCTTTGAGGTCACACTAAGGCAATATTACAGCAAAACATATTTCAGGCCACCGCAGGTTAGGTCAATTATCGAGGAGGAATCAGCGGCATCTGGGTCTTTACAATCCCGTTCTGATTATTAACTAATGAGGCGATTCATAAATCATCTGGTGTCCCAGTACCATATGCAGACTATTTACATCATGACATCACTAACCTGTGAACTGTCGCGTCTCCATCTGTCAACCAGCAATTAGGGAGATAGTTATCAAGCTTAACATTTTAGACGAACAGGCAACCAAACAAGAATATGAATGAAAATTATTACGAATCTTCTATACCAACGAGGATTCCCTTAACTACAGCAGGATTTCAACTACAGCTGTTAACTGTCTGCATTACCTCAAATCTTGAGGACGAGAATGTCCCAAATGCTGAAAAACGAAACTTCTCTAGCTTCATAATCTCATGCCTAAAATATTTCCAATTTTTTTAGTAAATCTGAATGTTATTTACGACTTTTGAAATGATTGACCCATCAAAATCTTCTCCAATAAAATGTCTGGTTTTAAAAAATTAGCAAGCATCAGAGCCAATGGAGCAAATAAATTTCCAAAGATTTGTTTGCACTATTTTCAACGAGGAATTCACTTTAGCGGTCAATACGGACATTCATCGACATCCGTGCTATGTACGCACTTCATTATGTTGCTATATTCCATTTGGGTCTTCAATTTTTTCATCACCTGTGATTGCTTCACGAATTCACGCATTTCATTTTACGTTGCGTGCGGATACCCATCATCAAGCATCCTGATGTTAATATCACATATAAGTTTAGTGTGGGCGACAGGAAAACCAGACGAGTTTCTTGCCTCAGATTTTTTAGCTTTAATAAATCTTCTCAGTGCACTTTTGTAAACTTCGTTAACAATAAATGCATTCAAAATCGTGCAGTAGCTACTCGCACATCCAACTTGAGAAATGTAGCTTTATTGTTTACGACATTATTCGCCAATATTATTAATGAATTGAAGACAAGTTCTGCTTATTTTAGAATCAACATCTACAATCATTCTGATATTAAAGGAAAATGCATACACTCAGAAACAACAATGAAGTGAAGTAATATGAGACTAACTGAATTTTTCCAAGGAGCCCTGATTGCAAAATGAATGAATCTTTGCGCCATAACTCCTCTGTTACGCACTTGGACGGTGTGACAAGATCAAACTTAACTGGACTATTGCCATACATTATTCCGCGTCATTCCTACCGCCTTTCGACTTGACATTCTCAAGGAAACTCGATCAGCAGCCAAATCCGTAGCAAGAATTCATAAAAGTTCATGTACTTATTGTATGAGATCATCTCAACAGAAGTGTGGCAGTAAGTTCGTGATATAAACTACCAGGACTTGTGTTATTTCAGTAAAAATCACTATTTATCTTCTAATTTGAACTAATGAGATTCACACCAAATGTCGCGTGACCTGTGAAATCCATAATGTTTGCGAATATTCATAAGTGACCGCTGTCCAGTTGCCAATTCAAAGCTAATTGAATCACGCGCATTCCGCATCAAATAATTCACAATACCGACAAGGATATAATGCTTGAATCGAGAAAAGAGCAAATAATTTGAAAAGCGCTCTGTCCTGAAGTTATTGGAGTTCAACTCACACACATCACCTCGGCAACGTCATGAACTTACCTTCGATGAAGCAGAATTCATGGCGACCTCGTTCTTCAGCACAAATTTTCCTTCGCGAGCATCGGTACCCCACCTCAATTGAACCAACAATGGATGATCACTGTCCGATAGTCGTTTCTCTGCAATTAACACCAGTCGATGATAGAATATAAAAGAACTGTACGTGTATCAACAGCGAGCCACCGTTAATAGTGGAACTGGGATCAATTACTAGTGTGTAGAAGACGAATTTCACCTTATCACATACCGAAAGTATATCACTTCCTACTACGTCTGACTTTGATGCCCGGGAGATAGGAAGCAATAGACATCCGCAATCTTCCCAATACCTAAATTGTTTATGAAAAGTTCCATCAGATAACGGCCTATGTAATGATCCGCTTTAACATAATTTGACATGAAATAAGTGCTTAACAAACAAACGGTAATTCAGTATTCCTATCGCAAGGGACGTTGACATCAACATTTATTCTAAAATTGCGTCGGAAATTTGTGATTGTCCCTAAACTTGAAACATGAGGATAAGAATGAAAATCTATTTAGGGATTATTTTAATACGGAAATTTTCTTCATGTTCAGGCAGAGGATATCAACAAATTAATTGCTGACTGAAAAATCAATTATTTTGAAGCAATCAATCAATTGTAAACGTAAATTGAAGGAAAATCAGTTATTATAATATATTGCAGTAAACAAATTATTTTGGATTTTCATACGTATGTGGAGTATGCATGGGTGCGTCCGTGAAAAAAGGTCTTTGCGCTCATCATTTTTCATACTTAGGACTTCAAATTATGTAATTTATACATTCATCTCAGCTTTAAGAGTAGCATATAATACAATTATGCTAAATTTGTAAGAAATTACATAATAGGAATGATGCATTTTATCAATAACTTTTAAGGTTTTGTGAACAAGTACATGTCTTCTTACTTGTATATTGCGTCTGCTAAAATTACATCAAAAACAAAAATTTTCCCTATTACTATATGCTACCAATAGAAATACAAACATTGAAATTATTCACACCATTTAGTGAGTTAGTCCTTCGTGACCATCGCAGTGCCTACAGCAATCTATGTTTGCCAGATGTGGAAAAGTGTGGAAACTATACGTAATCAGTTAAATGCCTTTCACTGTCACTGCATCCACAGCATAGGCATATCATGGAGAGAGCTGAGACCATGTAACGAATCAGGAGGTGATGAGATGGTCTTATCTCGAAGATTTAACTGACATTGCACAAAGGAGGAAGACACGATTTGTTGGTCACATCTCTCGTCTACCTGAGATTCGTCCAACCAGTATAGTAACTTGGGTCCCCCAAAGTGGAACAAGAAGAAGAGGAAGACTGGTAAAGACACGGAGAAGGACATTTCATGAAGATCTCATAACGAAGTGATCAATTTGGAGGGGTGTCAGAGCGAATTGGAGAAAATTCGCTCTCTTCATTTACAACAAAAGAGGTTACACTTCTAACTTCAAATGCGACTTCTTTGTCGCAGTTCAGCGTTGCCAAATCCAGCAATTTCAAAGAAACAAGCTGAACATTCATGTGCAAGTAGTTGTTCTTGCTACACGTAAGAATTAATTGCAAATATTCATTGATTGCAATTGATTGCAGCAATTGCGAATTTAAAAATCAATTAATTGGGATTGTGAATCGCTGCAGTTGATTGCAATTAAAATTTGACCAATTCATGACCTCTGTGTTCTACTGTAATCTAACGTTAAACCGGTATTACAGCGACGCATGAAACATGGCAATCAAATAATGTAAACCATCTCTTTGCAGCTACAATCTCTTTGCAATATAACCAGTACATATTATGGTATAAAGATTTTTTAAACAGTAATTTATTTAGCTTATTTATATCTGATTAATGGGTCTAACAATCTAATGCGTTCTGATACGACATCACCTTCACGTCTCTTATATGGCCTCTTTTAATTGTTGAGAAGTCTTTTGTCCTCTACAGAAACGTCATATTTTTAATGACATGCTATCATTCTTCTGCATTCATATTTGTTCATCTGATCTAGATGCATTCAATGTCTTGACATGTGAACTTGAAGACATTCATTGTCGGAGTTCTCTTTGAATGGCAGCGACACAGATGAAAAATACATAAACGATTCCATGTTTTAAAGATTTCTGTACAGCGGTTATCATGGAGGATTATTTTTTCTTTGTGGTCCCTTCCTTGTACAGCAGTTTTGATGGTGAAAATAATGAAATCGTCTGGTTATCAAAATATAAGATTTCAGAAAATTGCTGAAATTTTCAGTGTGTTATCTGACGAGACCTGTAAAGGGAATATATAAATAATAAGATTGCAAAATTCAATTATTTGCAAGGCTCTTCGAAAGAGTGATTAATTCGTATATTTCAATATGCACACAATAGAATGAAACACGATTATTTTTGAATTGCTTGCACTCGAGAAACAAGCTGTCTTCTCATTGTTCTCGATTAAAAGTTCCCATATTTCTTACTCCTTTACTCACTTAATCTTCGAATTTCCAGTACCTTCCATAGATTTAATGCAATTCATTCTACTGATACTTTGAATGATTGATTTGATTCGATAACAACTTTAAAACACCGATGCCTACAGCACACAAATTTCGACAGTGAGTGAAGTCTTAGAACTATCTATAGTTGTATGTCAGATTGATTAATCTTTAGAAGCGCCAAATAAAAATGAGAGCGAAAATGCGCACTCTTCTGAAGTGTATTGTCATCTTAGATGATTTTCAATGTGTTTTCTGACGATGACAGCGGTATCAAATTAGTTACGCAAATTGCACAGGTGTTTACAGAAGGGAAAAATTTCACGACAAAATTATGTTTTGCGACTTTTCTTGACCCTCAATGAAGTTTGCCATGAGTTCACTTGCCAAGTGTTGACACCATACGATTTTTCATGGTTATCTCCGAGACTGAGGAGAATAAAATACACAAAAACGCACCAGCTCAAACATCAAAAACAAACACAGAATTTTATAAACAGCGTTAAACGAAATTGTGATTGATGAGATTTTATCAGAACGGTGACAAATACGATTACAAACCGACCGTTAACGGTTAACAACCGCAACCATGTGCAACCTCGGACGACTCCACTGTATTTGTGTCTGTAATACTCATTGATTGCATAAATATGAATTAATATAAAAAACATGAATAAATATGAATTAAATTGCTAGGCTTCATCATATACACTCGTAATTCTAGATGACATCTTGCATGAACTGAGCTTAACCTTTTGATGAAGTTTGGACATCATCAGCACACTCATAATATCAAGATAAACTCCACACCATTGCAAATCAAGAAGAAAATACTGTAGTCTACGGCATTCATCTCATTTAAAAATTTTTCTCATCTTTTTTACAGGAAAATGTTTTGGTGTCTTGTTGAATGAGAAGTGTATATTTCTACCTATCTTTAGGAATAGCACATCCTGAGTTCCTTAGGGTAACCTGCTTTGGATATTGAACATTTATTTAAGCATCACTAGATGAGTATTGCTACAATATCGTTTCATGGTAATAGATGAACATGAATACAAACAGTGCATTGACATGTTCACAATAATTGGGTTAAGTCCGTGACAAACCAATGAGAAACATTACGCAAAAGGATTTTCGTTATTACAAAATATGTTAATAAAATTGCCACATATTGACTGATGTCAGAGGTCTATGGAAACATCGTGTTTAACACTGGAACTGCTATTGTGTGTTGTTGTGATAGTTGACGATGAGTTACATGATTATTTATTTTTTGATAATTCACGGAATTAATCTCACAAAGTAACATTTTTTCGTCGCGGAATCAGTCTGCCGTGTGTCCATATAATAAGCTATGAATATTTAATACCTGTAATCATTTCGTACGCACAGTGCAACAGTACATGCCACAATTTAGTCTGAACTTTTCACATTTTTGTCCCTTTTTGAGAACAAAATGCCAATTTTCTCAAAGGTTTGTAAGATTAAGTTCTGAAACTTAAGACTTCATAAATTCAAAGTTCTGGCTAAGATATGACGAAACCTGAATACACAAATAGAAAAAGTATCTTTTTGAAGACCACCGTGGACAATGCAAAAGGCGATTTTCATTTTCACAAAATTGTAATTGTGACTAACAAAGAGGCACAGGGAAGAGGAGATGGAAAACATCGACCGAGAAATTTTCGTAAAACGTTATCACAAGTGAATGTTTATTCTAACCATGCAACATGTTGGCAAATTGAAATAATGTTGCTCAATTTTAAATAAACCTAAATTGTCAAGAAATCTTACCAAATTCAGTTTCCTCCAGCGCTTGATGACAGATATTATCCATGCTGATTCTACATTAAAGTACACTATTCAAATAACAAACGAAGAGATATTGGAATTAAAATTATTCAAAGTGGCTGTGGCGCCTTCATTCGATATTTGGGCATATACTACAAAAGTGGTCTCCGTGGCGCAGTGGTTAAGTGCTTGGCTTAGGGATCTTTTGGTCCAGAGGTCGAGCCGCGAAAGTGTCACTGGAAGTCGTCAAGAAAGGCATCCGGACTTGAGGTACCACACCGCTCCAGATTAAAATCTGACTATGTCAGCATCGTTCAAGCCCCCATCAGTAAGAGGGAGTAGTGACGCTAGACCATTCATCATCATCATACGAGTACTACAGTCTCACCTTCGTTATGAAAATGAACATCAAATTTAAACAAATTTAAATATCAAAAGTAGCCCCTCTCCAGAAGCTATTGAACTTAACTCAATATTTATAGTTTCGAATACTTGATCGTGTCATCAGCGCTTATCAAATACGTCTTCTGAATTGATTCTCAGCTACCCAAGATTGCAATCAGCATGCATAATCTGATAACAGTGATAAGGAAATTTACTTGTTGTTGACAATACGAGTAGATCAACACTGATAACCACTAACTGATAAGTTTTTCACTTCTGTACTTATGACGACAGACGTACAACAAAATTTTCGTCACTTGTGATTGACAGATATTGCAGGAGTTCCAGTTTTCACTGAGAACTGATTTCATTTGATGTGATACCGCATTACTGCAATGCACTACAGTTTTCTTTGCAGCTATCGCTATCTTTCTCCTGTGTACTCCAATGTAATTAACCGCACCCGTCAGCATGTACACAAAACTAATGAATGCTGTTATCGATTTCACATTTCCGTGACCTTAAACTATCTACTAAAACTATTTATCATGAAGTTCTTTTCAGTTGCCAAACAGACACATTTTCAATGCTCAGCAAGTTTGCCTCATCCGCAGCATTTGAGACTTAAAAGTTCACATAAGATTTTCTACAGTGACCTTTGAAGTTCTCTTTAGAGTCAGTGTATTAAACTCATTGCTCATATACTTTTGTGTTCTTCATCAAACACGAGCATAAAAAATACAATTGTCAGTGTTTTTAAGGTGTTCCACGGGTCACATTCTGCACCGTGGAATTTTTGACTTGTACCATGAACTTTGAACGTTCATCGGTTACATGTAGTGAGCAATAGCCAACACCATCAATTCCCAGAATTCATCTCAAGATTGCTCATTAACATGGAGAATGGAGATAAGAGATGCGTTATCGTTATCAACACTCGCAAGATGCATGGCAGCAGCCTTTTCTTCTTGCTTTTCTTTGTACGACCTCCGACTGAATGGTGTAGAAAATATTTGATCGACTCTGATCATTATGAAAATTTAGAATCCATAGTAGTCACTAAGTCTAATAATAACACTATTCACACGAGACTGATGCGTATGACGCGCGATGCTAAAATGATGACTATTTTTTATGTTTGATGATGAGTCTCTTGTCTAAATGGCACATGTAATTAACTTCAAGACTTGAAAAGTCACCTCGCACACGCACATGCAGAATCGCGAGTAAAATTCACTGCTAAATGCTAAATGTTATACTGCATTCATGACTTCTGTTCTTGCTTATCAATCCTGAGTGCGTTAGGCGTACACTAATGAAAGTCGCTCTTGAGACGATTTGAGTGTGACCCGTGGGAATGATCAGATGACCAGTAGCAAAAACCTTTAATAAAACCCTGTAATTATTATTCAACCTGTCATCATCGGGTAAACTAATGTCTGTTTTGATCTAGCTACTGGTGCAAACAAGCTATCACTTAGCGTCATATTTCAATTAATTTTAATCTTCAACATTTGAACACAAAGCAGCGACTGTGCAACTTCGACCTGATTTTCTGGAAGGGCCACTATTTAGAACAACTTGCCATTTGTAGATGCTCCAAACTTGGACTCAGACCTTCGGATGCGATGTAAACAGTTTCATTGGACAATTAGCGACATTCACGTTTCTACCATGAACTCTCATCTCTGTAGCTCATAAAGCAGTACTAGGATTTTTTCTCACTTGGGTATATGGATTGCAGTTCAGTGCTCCATAGCAGCCGTAGATAAAGACTCGTCAGCATAGCAAAGGAATGGTCTAAACTAGCTTATGACAATCTGATGTACTTGTGGTTACCTTTGATCAGTAATATAGTTTTTAGTAGTTGTTGTTTCAGCTTTATCAACGACTTTCTGCAGCATTCGGAATGAGAAGAAACACCAGAACAACATCAAATATATTCGAAAATTGAGCAAAGTAGAAGGTTTAAATGAATATTATGTAAGACGATGACTATTTTTAAGTAGCGTTTCTACCAAATGAAACCATGAGCATGTTTAATGAATTTAATGAATAGCCAAAAAGGTTGCATGGAGAAATTTCAGCTATCAAAACATCAATTCTTGACAATGATAGTCTTCATATGTGCAAATTGACAATGATAAGCATATTTCAGCAAACTGAATTGTAAATCGCAGTGCTGCAGTCACTATCGACAGGAAGATTACAATATGATAGAAATGAAATAATCTTTTACGTGCATAAGAATATGCGGAAGAAATGTAGAGAGGCTCGGGCATTGCAAAACTATGCAGCCAGTCTTTCATCACGCAAAACTTGTGATGGACACGGTCAGGATGGTTCCATAATCATCACTAAACGTCGATACAAGCTGCCATCACTTCCATGGTGCGAAAATGAGAAACAAAAGATTATTTGCCACTTCTGTCACGTTCAGATAGAGAATTGCCGACGATAAGGAATTTCGACGTTGCAACAAAATCTTTCTTGTCATAAATTGGACACAAGTTATCACAAGGTAATTATACCATTGACTATCATTTGAAATGTCATTGTTTTTCATCTGTGCAGTTGATCATGAAGACTACTTCTAAAGCAATGAGTGACTGAGTCATTCGTTTATGAGAGTTGCTGTCAATCTGTGAAGTGAAATATTAATCTCTAATACAGTCTGTCATCCTTCAGAGTAGAAAATGGTAAATATGATTATGATATAATTTACACACACATGCATTTAAAAACAGAAAATGTGCGCTGTGCATAAACAATCACATTAAAAAAAACCCTTACTGCCACTGCTCCTTCACTGGGGGCTCAAGCGGTGCTGATATAGTCAGAGGTCTGCGTAGAGTAGGAACTTTCATGTGGGGATTCCCCGGCCTACTTCCAATTACACCTTCACGGCTCGATGTCTGGGACAATCACTTGACATCACCACTACGGGGACCACCATATACACTGACCGTCATAAATTTTGCAACAACTGAAAATTCATTTAATTTGATAAGATTCAATTACATCATGATCTTGTTAGCCGTTACTATAGTCGATCGTGCCTCGTATTTTGTAAAAACGAATATCTAGGTGCTGTCTGAACGAATGCATATTGCTAATGAATGATGGGATGCCTAAAAGTAGGTCACATTATCGTTCTAGGTTCCGAATCGTGCGACTCAGGGCACGATTAGTCGAAAATCGAGTGATTCTGCATATCTTGAAATTTTCTCAATTTCAGTGACTAGAGGCTCGTAGTTAGCCTGGCTTGCATTATTTCTTATTTCTATCCCATTGTTTTCGTCATGAATTTGATAATTACCAGCAAAATTGAGACTATGAGACCATATTGCTACATTATTAATTAATATGATGCTTTATTTGAATATATTTTGGAAAACAGCATAATAAATCAGAGTACACAAGAAGTCGCGAACACTTAAAAAGTCTTGACAATCTGTCATTAGGCACTTTGAAGTAGAATTCTAAAAAATAAGATCTACTATGAAGTGCTACAAGTACTGTAAAATCTATTAATATCTAGATTTCAGAATTTTGATTTTTTGATCTTTGCCATTTATATTTCATTGAACATAGCTGTAGGCATTTTCCTCCCTTCCAATCTTGTAACGAGCATAATTGTGTATCATTAAATTTAAATCTTTAAACTTATAACGTTGACAACATATTTTCAAATCTACAGATCCGCAAAAGGACGAAGGAAAGTTTCCATGTGCTCTGTGCAGAGAGGGAGTTGGATGGAACGCGATCAAGTGTTCAGGTTGTAGGTTCACAAGAGGTACACGAATTTGGATAGACTAGGTAATTCCGGAGATTGCTGTGAAGCTATAACAACTCGTATGCGAAGCGCCTGGAAGAACTTCCACGCCCTACTGCCTGTCCTTACCACCACGGATACCTCAATGAGGCGCGGGGGTAAGGTGCACAATGCCTGTATTATCACCCATGCTTCGAAGCCATGGCCTATAAAAGTTGAAGAAAACCTTACTCGCCTGGTGAGAAATGAGAACGACATGATTCTATGAATGTGTTCCGTCAAGCTCAGTGAACGCCGATCCATCATTGAACTGAGAGGCATGCTCCATCTACATGACCTGGAATCAGTCTTACGCAAAAATCGTTTGCGCTGATTTGATCACTTGCAACGGATGCCGAACTGGAAGTGGCCAAAGAGAGCACTAAGTTGCGAAGTGCCGGAACCAAACATCAGGGGTGGTCAGAAAAAGAGACCGACCCTAATTATCACAAGACCGACCAGAATGGAAAGGCCACAACTATCCCAACGATAGCCGATACAACCTCATTGTCCGACCCTCAAACTTGGGGAGAAGAGACAATAAACGAGGAGTAAGAGTAAGTAAGATCAGTGTCGACTATAAATGAGTTAATTGTTACCGGGTTAGTTCATAGTGTGTATATGAAATGCAAATCAGGCAATCGGATTCTTATCAATTAACACATGCATACGTGCATATACTTTCAATACGGATATATGATGTCATAGGGACCATGCTCATGCTGAACAGCATGTAAGATTTGCATGAATCGTGTACTATTACAACATGTTTAATGCTATTGTACAAGATAATGCATTCCTGCATTGTGCGAGAATTCCAATATGATTCCCTTAGAAATTCGATGTAATGTGGGAATGAAAAATCGCGTCACGCGCCAGTTGTCTTATCCTAGCCATATATGATTTTAGGAACGAGCACCCACACATAGGTGTATCTACATAGGTGTCAAATTTCTTTTCAGTGCAATTATATGAAACGTTGAAAGAATGAATGAGAAAATAAGCAGTTTTTCCTGATCAGGCAAATTTCATTGAGAAATCACTTGGCAAAAAATCGCATGACTTCCGGTCATTTAGGAATCGCGCGATTGATTCCGTCGCACGATTAATTGAGCGGAATCGATTCGATATCAGGTTTTCAATCGTCGTTGTGGATTAATAACTTTTCTATATGTAGCCAAAAATGAACTCAGTTTTCAAAAATTCACACAATTCAACCGATGCAAAACTTAGTTCATAAGATGAGAGAAGTCCTTGCTTTAATGTGCGCGAGGGAGTGAGGCAAGTGCCTGACGATGGTCGCCTGTAGCGGCTGAAAGGTTTCGCACATGTTGATACAATAAAGAAAAATCATCAAAGCAAGGACTTCTCTCATCTTATGAATTAATGACTGATCCTTTATTTTCGGAAATGCAAAACTTAGTTTTTTCACATTCTTGCATGTGCATATGGGTAACTAAGAACGGTAATGTGACCCATTTTTAGGCATCACCTCACTCGGTAGTAATATACATTCATTAAGACAACGCCTAGATATTCGTCTCTACAATGTGCGAGGCGCGGTCGACTATAGTACCAGCTAACAAGCTCATGATATCCTGGTGATATAATACGTTGAATGCTATGAAATTGAATATATTTTCAGCTGTATCAAAATTTATAACGTTCAGTGACAAAGCCTCAAATTTTTGTGCCTACTATTTACAGACATTAACAACAGGGACAGAGATCGATAAAATATCCTTACAACGACTACAGGGGTACGACAATTTCATACTTTGTAAGGTCAGTTTAAGTCTAATAAGTATCTTTCAAAGAAATCCTTTTTGCCGAATGGGCTGTCACAATTAATTCTTTTTAAAAATTCACATTCAAGTATTGACAGCATTATAGCATAATGTGCAGCTTTGTTGATCTTGATTGAGCACAATTAAAGTAAACTAATACAACAAAGCCATCAATCTCTTAGGTGGCATATAATTCAGTGATACACATGAAAAACTGACTTTGACTTAAACTGTAAGAGCAAATTTTACAGCGGACAAGCAATGAATGCTAGAAATCCTTTCTTTCACACACTCAACACGTCATGAAAACAGGCGTGTTTGAAAGTGCAAGTTTAACGTCATTGCGAAGTAACAAGTGTGATGCTTTCGGCAAAGCAGTTAAGTGACTGAATGAAAAAGTACGTCATTCTAGTAATAAGATGTAAATTCCTTTTGACTCCTCAAACTAAAGCCTAGAACTCGATTGTAAGATCACTTCATCCATAGATGACTTTGTCTTTGTTCTACAAACTACATGACTGCGGAATGAATGTGCTAAGAATCTCTGTGTATTTTGCACATAAGGGCGATAGTACTCTAGTTCCGTAATTCGCGTAATTTTTAGTGTACCGCATGTGTGAAGAAATTAAAATATGTAAAAAATTTTATTGCATTTGAATCTGCTCTTAAATGCATCACAATGATAAACAAAAACAGTTACTATATGCCTTTATAGGAGAATGTTACTTATTCTTCTTCTTCAGCCGTTTTCAGTCCACTGCTGGATGAAGGCCTCTACACGATGTCACCAACCTCGTCGGTCTTGTGCTTCGCGCATCCATGTTTTTCCTGCCACTTTAGTTAGACTGTCTTCCCAACGCGTTCTCTGTCGTCCTCTTCTTCTTTTGCCGTCCCTCGGATACCATTCCGTTACCGATTTTGTCCAACGCCCATCTTGTCTTCTAGCCACATGTCCAGCCGAGCTCCATTTCAAGTTTGCTGCAGTCTCCAGGACGTCACTTACTCCTGTCTGTTGTCTAATCCATGTGTTTTTTTATCTCGTCTTGTAATCTTCAGCAGTGCTCTTTCCATTGCTCTTTGGGTAACTTGAAGTTTATTTCTATGTTCCTTGGTTGTCCTCCACACTTCGCATCCGCATGTCAACACAGGGAGAATGCACTGATTGAAGGTTTGTCTCTTAAGGCACAGTGGTATGTCACTCTTTAGTGACATACTTAATTCTTTAGTGGTATGTCACTGATTTCTTAGCGATGTTGCTGCTCATGCTTACTAAGTGACCAAGGTAAATATATTCTTGAACCTCTTCGATCTGCACGTTGTCGACACTCACCGGTTCCGAGATAACACTGTTGCTTTTCATGATTTTCGTTTTGTCTACATTTATTCTTAGTCCTCTTTGTTTACTGGCAAGTGCTAACTCATTTATCATTCTTAGGAGATCTTCCATATTTTCTGAGAAAATAACAATGTCGTCAGCAAATCGCAAATGACTCAAATTCATGCCATTAATATTTATGCCTTTTTCTATCCAGTCCAATGACCTAAAAACATCTTCAAGAACCGCCGCAAACAGTTTTGGGGAGATTGCATCACCTTGCCTTACTCCCCTACTGACATTTAATGGTCTACTCTCTTCTTCCATCCTGATAGCAGCTTGACCTTGACTTGAATGATGCTTCATAGCATGTTAATCAGATTCATAAGCACGCACATTAAATTCAATGTTTTACGTGTGGTTCCCCGTGGCACACTGAGTAAGGCCTTGCTTCGCCTTACGATCTTTTACTCTTTTATTCAAAGAGTTCGAGCCCCAAAAACATCACTGGAAGTCTGCAGAAAGGGAACTGAGGCTCAAAGTATTACGTTGCTCCAAAAAGGTCTGACTATGTCAGCACCGTGCAAGCTACCGTGAGGGAGTAGTGATCTTAAAGATTAGAGGTCTGTATGAACATTAGCGGTCCGCAGTCTTCGGAAGTTTACCCTAAACACGACAATAATTAAACAAATTTAGCAAGTAGGACATATCGTTGGACTCTGCTGTATGATCAAGCTTGCTTGGGCTGTTTCTGTTTTATCATTAGAGCCTCTACAGAACTAAGTTCGCAATTACTCTTTCCTCTGTATTTTATACGAAATTGTTTAGTAATGTCTTGAATGCAATTAGCTGCGATTATTTATATGGTCATGTACTGCTGGGTTCGTTTTTCTATGTTCATCGATCCTCTGATGAAGCCTTCGTTTTGTTTTGGCACTGTATGTTTGGGTTTGGTTAACCCTAATGAACAAGCAGGCTAATCCAATAATTATTAAATCTTATATGAAGGTGAACCTTCAGTAACAGGCTTAACAGTGATGTAAATATGTAATATATGTCATGTAAAAAGTCGTCAGGGGCATGCCTTCCCATTGACATTAAATCATTCGAAGCCGTCGCATGTGACAGAGAAAATGTCAGATTCTTCACTGTGTGAATACAGGATCAAATTGGTAGTATCGAAAGAGACCTCAGCGCTTTTCATTGGTCAAACTCCGTTTTCATCAATATGTAAAGAAACCTTAATGCATTGCGGGATATGAGGATGCTATGACGACATTTCTCGCCACGTGATACGATATACACTGTACTGTTCAATTTCCTTGCTACAATGAATTAAGTTTCTGAGAGCAGAACATCAGTTTGATCTGATGATATTTGTGAACTGCAGTTAAATTCGCTGAGTTGCTTTATTGAAAATTCAAATGATGGCTTACCGCTCGCATCTCTATATTAACCTACTCATTCATGTAGATCTAAAATTAACCGATAACAATGCATGAAATTAATAATTACTAAAACTAAAGCCATGTGAAACTGCACAGACATGGAGAGTTAATCAATAGGTTGATGAGAAATTAACTTTAGCCTCACAGAATTAGATTGTTTAACCGCATTACTTTGCTAGAAGTGCAAACTGATTCAAAACGATGGCACATGCAGGAACTTAATAAGTAGGCAAAAAGAAATTTTTAATACCTTACAGAGATAGGAAAAATAGGATTGCTGTGAATTCCTTCAAAATGCTCCGATCGCCACGCTTCCGTCAGATTCGAAGAATTCAGATCATTGCGCAAAAGTTTTCTCGATAATGTTGGGCCCTCCGATCATTACTAAAAAGGTTAGCAGGCGCACGAAAAAACGTTCACAACCTTCTCGGTAGAACTTGACATCATCTGTGTCACTTTGCTGTGTTGATAACTGTGTCTCTTGCTGTGTTCCGGTTGATAAGTCACTGAAACTTCCCACAATTTGGCGTGTTTAATGTTGAACTGACTGCTCATTTTTCGATTGCTGTGGTATTATGTCAGCAGATTGTGCCATTTCATTAACGTTACATGTTCCAATGTTTCCTTTCTAGTCAAACAGAAGAAGAGACGACCTGTCTAATTCTGTGTTTAGCCTAGATGAAGCATTGCACGGTATGCATCAAACTCAATCGAAATCAAGACGTTGTAAGCAAATTTGGTTTCGGTCGAAGTCCGATTTGATGATTTTGTCGAAGTATGTTCAATATTACAATAAAAAGAATAGGCCCTTTGGTGACACACCTAAGCCAAGTGTCACGAGTCACCACTGGTTTACTCTATTGGGAATTGAAATACAGAATTCACTTGTCGTGTTTTAGCAACCTGTGTCGTACACTGCAAAGTTCCGGAATGATGAAGGGGGTTGGTCTGTGAATCGCCTGATTAGTGAATAGCAGCCCACTAGCTCAGTGAGTGTGATAGAGTGATTGCGTGTTGATAATGCCTGAGTAAAAAACTCTACCACAATGTACTTACTGTTTCTGTGATGAGCTACTAACAAATAAGGAATAAAATACTCATACTTAGATAGGAATAAGCTTAGATATGGACATGATTGCTGTGCATTACGCATAATATATTATTTTTCTGTTAAGGTATATCAAATTTTCGTGAATTTAGTAAAAGTTGTGAATATTCGGGAAATTTGAAAATCTTGAAATTTTACGAATTTCGAGGCGATTGTGCATTGACTAGAATAATGTGCTAAGTTTCACTTACATCCTGTTGTTTTCAGTTCAGAATAAACTGCTTTGACCCTGAAAACTTGACTTGCGAATAGATAGTTCAAATATTTTGAGGACTGCGTCAATGAAGTATGTATTAAATGATGCATCATGGATTACAGGCCTATGCACTGAGATGACTTCAACTGCAGATGAATTCAAGTGAATTGTGCAAATTACCTATCACAAAAAATAACTTTCAATGCACGGAACTGTATCTTGCTCTCCCTCTGATGACATGTATATTTGTAAGTCAAAACCTGTGTTTCTCATCCGGGCGTTTTCCCCTACATGAAAACTGTTGCACCTTTTCATACGAAAACATACATATCAACGCAAACTGTATTAATTAACATTATCTAGAGGACATGATTCAATCGTACGTTTTGACGATGCACGTGAAAAGTGAAACATCGTGACCACACATTACTTCTATGATACAATTTAGTGCTATTTATCAGCGATTTATTCGCATCAAAAGCACATTCGACACAGCGATGACAATTAGTATCAAATTAATGAGTACAAAAATACATAAGTATTGATAGCTGTTGACCTCAAGTCACGTGAAATGCGAACTTTACTCCTGAAACTTTCTACAGCCTGACAAGCCAAGCGACAACATCTGAATGCAAATATGATCTGGATTAGATCTGGCAAATCGCATTCTTAAAGATCAGGGTCGGATTCCTTTCAGCTTAAGACACCATTCGCATTAAGATTACCTGGGGAAATGCATAATGGCCTCCGATGTCAACAATTATGCTTCAGACAAACAAACTTGATCTTGGGCTACTAAATCAGGGTTTCAATTTACAAGTTACCGATGGAATTGATAAGTTAAAGCAGTAAATCTCCTCATCCACCATCAATTATACAGCTGTTGTCAGCGACCACTAAGATGTATTTCACCCGTCAGCTTCCTAGAATAATCATAACCACGCCCTGTTTTTACCGAGATGTCGCATAAGAATCCCCTTCAATAAGGTTTGCTTGACTGATAAAGAAGGTATAAATCTGAATCTTGCGCTTCATGAATTATCTAAGACCCAGTTATCTGTCGAAAAGCGATAATTCTCTCAAAAGATTTTCTGCCGAATCGTGATACTCGCAATCACAATTTACAAATAGAGCAGCAACGTTTAACCAGACGAAAGAAGCAACAAAAATCAATGACTCAATCCATATACTACCGCAAATAAGTGTATAATTCCAAAAAGTCGACTTAAACATTAACAACACCAGGAAAAATATAACGGAAATTATTGAATACTAATTACCGATAAAACATGACAAGCAAGCCATTTTTGTTGTCTCATTCATCATGTTAGTCTCACATGTTCAAAGGTCAGATTTAGTAAAGGAGCACTTTCCTTCTGTCCTACCAGAAAGCTGGAACACGGATAACATTGCATCACACATTATTTGAAAGCTAAAAATGAAAGGTCTCGAGTGTTGTATGAAGGTGCGCTATGGTTGGAAGGAAAGTTAATTGATTGAACTTTTAAGTAATGTCGATGGAAAGTTTTCGATTAAGTTCAATGACCTAAAATTACAAGTCTGCCTCAATTGTCTGAGTTAGATCTAAATAACTCATCAATACGGAAACTAACATAATTGCTGCAAGATAAACAACAATTAAGTTTTTATGTTACATGATTACATATTGCAAATGAATAACGCATTCATTTAAATGGATAATTGACAATATCTGGTACTATGTCTTCGCACCCAACTTTGATCTGACAGAGTTTGTTGCCATATTGGCTGAGATACTTGAGCCAGTGTGAAATCCGTTGAACATCATAACAAAGGTCTCAGCCTCGAAATATCACGAATTTTCAGACGGAAGTTTCTTAATCAACAGGTGTTTGACTATCAAGTCAAGCAACTAATGCTTATTTCTCGATCAGATCAAACCGTCTGTCACTTAAAAAAACACTTTACATACTCTTCATTTTCAGTATGCTACAAACATTTGAAAAATCTCAATGCAATAGCTTTCAGCTTTGTTTTCTCAGTAGACGTCTCCAAGAATGTGCTTGGACAGGTCTTCAATTCCATGAACAGAATAAACAGATAATAAAAAGATAGAATAACACTTGATTTACTACATTATTTTTCTGTCGCTGCTGTCCTTCTGGGATCGTTTTTCCTCCACAACAAACAGTAATTTCGTCAAATCTATTTCAAACTGTTCAAACCAACTGAAATTGATAAATGGAAGGCAAAATGACATGACTTGAGAGGGAACTAAGCAGATTAATTTCCATTATTTGATTCTGTAGGATTTTGAACATCTCCGCAGTTCACACCCATACCGGCACTGATTAACTTTATTGGCGTGAGAATATCTCTGGCATCAGTGTGATGAACAGTGCGGTCGAAACGTGAGCATTGACAACAATTGCTCCCATTCGAAGATATTTCAATTTCAGATGACTCATCCTGAAAAAGAGTCACACTCCAGGTATTTCTTTTGCTCACTGATGGGAGCATCATCAAATCATCGCTTTATGAACTTTTCGATACATTATTATCGCTTTTCTATTACTTTCACTACTTTATTTTCACGTCTTAATCCTGCATATGTTATGCACACTGAAAAATAAACGTTGGAAAAGTGACCTAAAAGTGAAACACGTTTATAATGAAACTTATTAAAAAATGTACAACCCAACGGAGGTGGAGAAAGGATGACAAAAAGATAAAGCAAGAAAGTAATCATAGTACTAATTATTGCCTTTAAAATGATGTTGAACAATTTTATAATGATCATTCTATGCTTTTAGAATGATCTTAAATTGAGACATACATTGAGACTCAATCATATCCTCTTTTGTCTTTTTCTAGTCATTCATTTTAAATGATGCACAAAGTGCGCATATTCTATTGTCTTACCGGTCAGCAGGCATTCAACTGGCCAACCAATAAACCCTTTTCATTCGAAGTAAAATATGATGTGATATTTGAAAATACTTTTCTTAATTATAGAGAATTCTTTCTTCACTTAGTGAAAGACCTTTTCCACTTGTGACCCACTTCCGAGTCAGTAGCGAACATTAGGAAATGGATAAATGATGAAATCCAATAGCAAGAAAATCAAAACATTCAATCATCATTCAAAACAGCTATGAATGCGATTCGCTGCTTCAATTTTCTGATGGAAGAAAAAAAATTGAATTTGTTCATGACAATCTTAATTTGCTTGCTTTGAGTTAGATGAAAACCGAAGTGAAGTATATGAGTCCAACCGAATGGTCAAAGTTATTTATATTGAATACTTGACTATACTTAAATGCGGAATACGTATACGGTGTAGGTAACAAAGAGCTTTTTCAACAAGTTATAAACTACCGAACCATGTTAAGGAACCGTTTAACAGTACACTTAAGTAAAATAATAGTCCATTGAACACTTTTAAGTTCGTAAACTAGCAAGAATGCCTAGAATATCCAATTAACTCACTTAAATACATGTTCTTCATTGTATGTAGTCAAACATACATTCAATGTAAGTCAAACATGTTTTTCTGATGTAGAAAATAATACTATTCCGTGTGACCTGTGAGTCATTAAATGAGAATGACATTCCAATCTGCAGGCATTCTCAGTCATGCCATGCCTTATTGCATCATTGCATCAACTAACACACTGTCCTCAACTGAATGACTAATTAAGACGACTGAGCTGCATGTGAGCGACATCTGAGTTACATATTGAATATCTAGAATTATGCATGTATATATGTAAAGCACTCAAGTCTCGAAAATCATGACATTAGAAGGCTATCGCTATTCATCGCTATTCCAAGTGCCAAGGTAGTTGCCGAAAGCTTGAAAAAATGTGATTGCTTGATTTAACACTCAGTATCATGGTTGGAATCAAACTTAATTTCATAATGAAAACCCACGTCTAGGTATACCATATCATACACTACAATCAATCACTGTATAATTTTCTTCTTTTCTAGTTTTCGCTGTATAGCTGATTTAGTTGTTCTTCTGCAAGATGACTACGTACTTAAAGAATTATACCCAATTATGCCCAGTAACTTTTTCGTTTTTGCAAAGTATAATACGAATGTTCGATTATATTCCTTGCAAAACAACTAAATACTAAATAAGTAAGTTTTTATTTGATTTAGAGGAGGATATTTTTACATCCTGCTATTCAAAACATTTTCCTGATCTCTTCTTCCTTGGCAATGTCGCAGAGGTTGGAATTGAAATACAAATGTAAAATAAATGTTCACGTGATCCAATTTTCTCTTTGTCTGATCGAATATTTGAAGTGGCATTTTTCATGTATTTCTTGGAATGGCACATGCCGCTTACCGTCGATAATTGGAGAGCAACTTTTGTTACTTTTTACTTCAACTTTAACTTGCAATAACTTTAAATGTAGCAACTTTGCTCCATGGGAGTCCATAGGTCGATCTGACTGTGCATGGCTTTTTCATCGTAGAGGCATCAAGACTCTACGTGAAACTCAATTTCTCATATCGTGATTCTCAATTCTCATTCGCGAAATTTTCGTTCTCATCGTGAACTCTATTTTCTATTCGTGAAATTCTATTTTCTCATTTCGCGAAATTCAATTTCTCATTCGTGAAACTCTATTTCACCGACATTATTTTTTAGATAATGTTTTTCTCCTTTTAAATGCATCTGAATCCTTTCCTAGTCACCAAGTTATGCGTTGCCTGCTTCAAATAGACTTTAACGCACATCTGTCAAATACTTTAGAAGATGTCACATCGATCTGTATGGCGCTAACTTCTAAAAAAGTACTTAGCAAAAGCGCGCCATAAAATCAATTAAGTACAATTTATGTACTGTAAATTATTTGATTACTTTATTCATCTTTATTTTAACCTGAAATATTAGCGCTGAACATATGCTATAAATACAAGATATTAAAACACATAAAAAGAGGCTATTTTTTTGTGTAAATTATAATTTGAGCAGTGTTCGTTGTTATCAATCAATATCTGTAACTTGAAACAATCTTTCACCGCGTAATCATGATCTCGCTTGCAAAATAAGATGTAATTACAAAAACATTATTAATAACAATTTTTACAGAATAAATCGTGTCATTACTCAGAAGTTTCACAAGTCAGAAAAATTATCACCCCGAATGACATGTGGATAGTATTTCTCGACTTGATTTGGAAAACCCAGTTTGCTATTACCTGTCAATGTATCTTTTGTTCCCATGGCGATGCTCTTAGTTCAAATTTTCCGGAATTCAGCGATCTGTTGGGACCATTTGGTTGTCGTATATAAAATAGACTCCATGGCATTGCTTCTCGTTTAAGAGATACGAGTATGATATTTAAATACACTCCATGCCAGCTCGATTGGATTTATGAGATACGAGTTTGGTGCAAACGAGAACTTGAACATTTTCATCCACGCGCACACTTCCTCTGCTTCTACTGTGAGCAGGAGCATTTGTCGATCAAAAATGTAGGATTCAATCGCTTTGAACGTCGCATAAGTCGATCAGTCCTCGAAACCATTCATTGAAATTTTCCAACTTGATAACCTAATTGCCTAATTGTAAATTGAGCAACTGTGAACTCGACATAGCTGCAATACAGTGTAAGTTACTGCCTTTCGAGTGGGTGTAACTACACAAGAGCGCGATCGATTCTTCGAACAGGCCCTCGGTAACGACAAATAAATTAAAATTTGTTTCATCAGTTTGAATAAGTGCCAAGATTCAAATGGACACCCGTAAGTGATTGAAATAATAGCCATGTAATGGCATCCATACAAAGCAACAAATTTTATCTTATTTTGAATCAGTAGTCGTAATCCATTCAATCACTTCATACACAGAAGTATGAGCAAATCCCAAATAAAAAACAGTAAGAATTTACAAAAACACCCAACAGCCCAATCAATAATAAAACCCTTGGGTTATATTGGGTCGACCAATGATGCTCAGTATGTGTATTACTAAGTTTTATCTAATTACTATTACAAAGAGGTAATGCAAAGGATATAGATGCTTTCTGATTGTTTAATTATCAATATATCTATATATCATTATACATTATGTCCCCTGCGCGTCATGTGACTCGATAGGCTTTGTTGCCCACTTTTCAGACCAGATAGTGGCTGCTGTTTGTAAATTGTCACAATTTTGCTTTAGGCATGTCAAAATTTCTAAGACCTTCTAAATCATAAACATGGGCAAAATTGTTCGATAATATGCGACACTCAAATACCATTTTTCTACGAGAGCCTATCAAACCTTTCAATTACTCAGGCCCAACTCATGGATATGCATGTATCTACAAAGACAAAACTGTATAGTGGGGGGGTCCAGTTAATCGCTAAACCGATAAAAATGTGACCATTGAAACATTTGTTGAACATACATTTTGACAATCTATATGAGATTAGAAATTTCAGAAACTTTGGTAGTCAAATCCTTCAATACATGAAAAGTTTTGATGACTTTTACGAAATTTTGTCTCAAAGAAAAGTTGACACAGTTACATTATCACGGACTGCACTTTGATATGCGTGATGTGTTTTACATCAAGATATTTTCCGTCAGCCTCTATGGGTAGCGCTCTCTAATTAGACAAATTGATTATATCTACGCTACCTTAATAGTTCAAGAAAACACACAATGGTTAGTTCACATATGAAGCATATATCGTTAATATCAAATTCATGAAATAGATTATCATTTTGAGGATGATTTGCATCGCCTACACAGTAATATCAATCACATCGAAGACTCAACAGAAGCATGAAATAGCACGTTGAATGCACATTGCGCCCTCACTCCTGCCAATCCTTGACAATGCGAGCCGGCTGACGAGGGCTCAGACACTTGTTCCTTTATCAATCTATTCTGTAAATACTTCTCGCATGAAAGTTTGTAATTAAGGAGAAGATGCAAATTCACCTTCAAAATAAAATCAAAATCCGAAAAACCTCACGTCAGTTGCCATCAACTATATCAGGGTGTCGACAGAAATTCACGGACCGAAATAAAGGATTTTAAAAGGACTTTTAAAAGACTATTTTTTACATCAATTCAAATTTTCTAATTCTCATCTGGACGAGTAACAATTTTAAAATCAACTCGTCCTAACTACACAGTATATTGGATTAATCACACTAAATTCTCCTAAAATAAACTTGTGAATGAAAACAGTCACTAATAGCGACAAAAGCAGGAGTTGATCAACAAGTAGGAGTCGTCAACATCACAACTGCGACTCTACATAGATCAGCGAAAGCTAATTTCTAACAAACAGGGAAACGAGAATTTCCTAGGTGATGACATACAAATTTCGCAAACCTGCATTCACTTGTCAATTCCATTTTCCTAATGACGTAAACTTAATAAATATTTCTTTGAGCTCCTAAGAAAACTCGTAGTTGTCTCTTCAATTTCAATTGTCAGTTCATGTTCGTGGAATGCTGACAGAAACTTTAAATTTTCATCTTATAGCAGAAAACAAGAAATTATGACAATTCTTACTGTTAACTGCAATCATATGAAATCGTCATTGCACGTAAATTTGCACCCTCAATCATCGATTACAAGTTAGTCTAGGAAACGAGTATGAAAACGCATGCTCTCTATGGAATGATGGCGCTATTCTGAAGTTTTCAAATGACGGCACATTATCAGAAACGTATATTTTTCAATTTATCGTTATTTAACTCACATTAACATAAAACATTATATACATAGGAATGACAAAAACGCATTCGACAAGTTCTGTGATGAACAATGTCTAATGAAGAATAATTCATATACGTCAATTTCATTAGCAGGAAGTACTTTTTAACGAACATGCCAGGAGAATCTATGGGACATTTCTATTTTATTTCAATGAGGCTTTCAATATTCCTGGAGATGTTCAGGAACAATAGAGTACTTCAATCCCGGTAAGATGAAATATTTCAGCTTATGAATCAGAACGCGCAGATCCTACCTGAGTATAAGTATGAGTATAATTAGAAAGACAAATCTATGTAAATTAACACCTGACCAGAGAACAACGATTCCGATCATCTAAAGATCACTCTAAAGAAGTCAAGTTAACGACTTCATCATGATAGCCATGTTCATCATCAATCCGTCGATGTTATAAATAAAACGACCATTCTTGTCCGTGCTTCGCAAATCGCCATTTCACTCCATAAAATTAAAAATATATTCAAAAATATCCTTTCACGAAATAGTAGCAGAAATAATTAGTAATCAGACATGTAGTGAGAAAAAAGGAAGAATGGAACTTGTAAATATTTGAAGTCATGATGAACATCACCAACTTTCACATTCTCGCTATCATTTCTGTTGTTTGCGAACTTATTGAGTTGACAATGTAATAAAATTTCCATTCAAACGTATATGCATAATCAAACCAAAAAAATGCACTAGAATGTATTTATCAACAGAAACATTGAAAGCAAACTAGAAAGACCCGCATCTACAAGCTATTACGGATTAAGACGCTCACATTTTGTTGTGTGTGGATACACAGATAACCTGGTTTGGTGCAGCTCTCCTAACCGCTTCGAAATGCAGGACGACAGAAAAGTTCTCTCAATGTCACAGGAGGTTGCTGTTACTGACATAGAAGCTTTGACTGCGGGTGTGAACATGCATGTGATTTTATGCCGAATGACACACTAAGTTGTTGAAAACTTTTGTTAAAGGTCCGTGGGCCCGTGGGATTCCAATGGGGCAATTGTTATAATTTTCGCCTGCTTTATGCATGTCAAAAGTTTTAAGACCTTCTAAATCATAAACGATGATTTAATGACAAATCCCGTGGAAAAAGCCTGGAAATAAAAAGCTCGGACAGATCGTGTAAATTCATCCATGGGATCTGACTGTTCCTCATTACTCTGATCCAGTGCGAAAGTTTCCCATGATGGTGCAATAAAGCAACTGAGCACCGTATTGTCAGCAAACATAATGACAGATATTGTAACTTCATTATC
The DNA here is from genome assembly GCA_907163375.1 of Prostheceraeus crozeri. Lineage (NCBI taxonomy): Eukaryota > Metazoa > Platyhelminthes > Polycladida > Euryleptidae > Prostheceraeus > Prostheceraeus crozeri. Next base: position 50,235 of record CAJQUW010005941.1, on the reverse strand, counting down.
ACTCATACAATGGAATAATTTATTCATCATCGGCAGCATACTGATCAAATTACAGACGAAAATTGGAATGAATATTGACTATATATCGCTGGCAATTGCGTGGGATGGAAATTATCTTTCGTCACAATGATTTTAATTATCGGTTAAGTTTTTATTCGCACACCATTCAACTTATAGTTGAAATTGAAAATTTCAAAAGAACTAGATTGCGTAGTGAGACTTCGGTTCTATTCGAATTAGATTTGTATTGAAAACCATTTGTGGTTCATGACTATTTGCACTTATGTCATGAAATATACAAACATCGTCTTTATTTAACGTCTACATTTTCCCTTACAAGAAGTTAGTCAGCTGATAGCTCCCCTCCACTCCTCCCTGTTCTTCATGAGCAACTCATCTAAACTCAATTGATTGAGATCTTCAGTGATACTCGTACATTCATCATGCATATTTCAGTTGCTCTATTAAAGGTTCTCGAAACGTTGAGCAACTCCAAAGCTTTTTCATTACGCGGAAAGCCAGAGACGTTTTGTCATTTATCGAAATTCCCGGAATGACCACAAAATCGCTTAAGCGACTATATATTGATACATTGTCTCCACGCTTTCTTTGATGGGTTTTTGTTGGCTGTCAAACTTTCATTTCCTCCATCTCCTTCAAAATGTCTTCCTATGATATTTTTCCATTCTCACCACCAAATTGAGATCTGTCAAGCCACACTTCACATTTTCTTACAAACTTAAAGTTTGACATAGTCTTTCCATTTCACTCTAGTAAAAAAACCTCGACATTTTCCGATCACTTGACAGTAAAGCAGTCAAAAACTTCTCAGTCAATGCTGTTTCCGGAAACGTACTTCAAGAGTAGGATTAACCGTATACCAATGTAAACGCATTACCGTATACACGCTGCATGCACTCTTCATCAGTGTACCACTGGCAGAATTTATCAAGAGACTGGCTATATTTATCCATTGCAATCATGCTTCAGATATGTGAGACATCACTGATCTACCAAAAACTGGTTCATACTTGGGTACAAAAATTGCTTTACGTCTTCCACAATCGGTTGCCTTCCTCAATCCATGGTATATTTCGTGACACCATCTCATACATTTCACACAAATAATCAAATCCACTTACATTTCTTTCCCACAGCATCCGCCCACATGAGCATTTTCCAATCTGGATTCACTTTATGACCTTCCTTTCTACTGATATTAATTGGTGAAATCATTTTTATAATAATTAATTATGTTTCGGTTCATATATACTTTAATGATCCAATAATTTTGGGAAAATAATATCACTAAAGTTTTTACTTTAATATGACATGATTACACTCAGATGACTTTAAGACAGCAGCCTTCTCTGGAATATGGAAAGTCGCCCACTCGATGAGTACTTCACTGGAAATGAATGAAAGGACTCCGTATTCAAACATTGCTGTTTCAATCTACCATCAAAGTGCTGCGAACATCCCATGATAAAAATACTAATGAGTGAACGTTGGCTGATTCCATAACTTTCTCTTGAAATCCCACCACACTCGTCTTATTCCCCTTCAACCTCAATACCTTTCTTCTGACATACAATCAGTTAATTTCTCACGACTTTCTGCAGTTTCTGTCAGCAACCACCAACAATGAAGTTCCCACGATATAATGTTCTTATCTATTAGATATTCCATCTTTAATCACTAATTCAAAGTCAATCTGCCATACACTAAAAGTAGAAAATGCCCAATTCAAAATTAATTGAAATATCTATTGTAATGACAAGTCGTGGCATTAATTCTTCTTGACTGCAACCACGTTCCTTGAGAGTTGCTATACTGCAGGCTCAGTACTTTTCACGTCGTTATAAAGTTATACAAAGAGGTATTATTCAGAGTTGTCGACGAGTAACACTTGAGGAATATCAATAACTTCAAAGAAGTAATTATTAATCAGTAAAAAATTCACTACCAACTCGAACCTACTTTTCTTGATGTTAAAATCATATACAATTTACATATTAAATGAATATTAAGTCAATTTATAAATCTATCAAATTTATTACAGCCCTTGATGATATCTAAATCTTTTTTAAAAGAATAATTTTTGCGTCCAAATACTTGTGATTTTTAAGCTCAAGATGCAAGCAGTTTTCAATCAAAACTTTTATTTAAGAAACGTGTCTTTGAAGAATGTCGATGTCTTATCTATCTCACTGAGAGATATTTCACATTCTACTACATCTATTGATCCAGCACTAACAGCTAAACCACATTCACCACTTAACGGTTACTAAAATATCCCGTCGAAAAATTGGAGTACTTTGGTTATTTACAATAGGACATTTTCAGTTAATAGTCTATCTGCGATAACATGTACTTTACTTTATACAGACCATTTCATTAATAATTGCACAACAAATCAACACATTTTCTAGCGTAATTATAATTTCAAATTATTTGTAAAGTTCTGGTTCAATTTCGATGAACTTTTCATCACATGAAACTGTTATGTTCCATAAATTATTTTGGTATGTATTTTAATTTCTTAAGTGGGCAGTTGTGATTAGTAGTAGGACTCACCAAAGAAAATTGAGGGTCTTCTTCAACGAAGGATTTCAACATCAAGCAGACAGATTTCTTTCATAAGCTTTAACTGATAGTATGCTCTATCTGTCAATTTTCTCAAGATGTGTGGAGTTTGCGATTAGTCGAATGAACAGAAAGATGCGGTACGAATAGTGGTTTGCATGGGACCGACAGTTAACTTCTCTACAACGCTGCAATACTTTTGAATAAGCAAGAAATCTTTATTGACCTCACAATCGGTGAACACGTGACATGCAGTGATACATGAACACATTGATTTAAAAGTTAGAAGACGAATTGATCTCAAAGTAATATAAACATAAAAAAACAGTACCTCATGAGTGTTCGCAAAACGGAAATTTGTGATAAACTTTGCACACAGTAGATAACAAACAGAAAAAATGGACTTTCGTGGATAGATAAACTCTCAAATAATCATCCTCAACAATCTCTCTCGATGCGAAGGAGTTTCTTCATTAAGTACTCCGGACTAGCACAATATGATGGAAACGAGCACGGATGTATGAACAGTATAAACTCCATATATCAAATTCGGACTGCAGTCGTCAAATTAATGACGGCTGTAAATAATAAATTACACTACACATAAATGAGTACAGTGAAGCATGACATAACTGGGGCATTTTCCAAAACTTAATCAATGCCGATCAAATATTCTACATATTAAAAAACTAGTCTCAAACAGTCTAGTATGTGGATGAAGTCGATACATAGACACTAATGTCGCCATTGTGAGATATCAATCACTTTTCACTTTCAAGCTTCAAGTCATTAACCTGAAAACGGCTTGATGGAACATGTAGCCCAAAAACTCATGATATCAGACCTGATGCCTTATATTCAGTCCAAGATCATCGAATTTTTACTTATTCAATAGTTTACCAGATGGTCATCATCTCACCTTCATTGGCGTGATGTTCGTAAAGAGAATAGTCGGCCACACGAACGTTGCGCATATCAGGATGAAATTTCTCAATTAACAAGTACATCAGCTGTCGTGTAGTGGCCGCGCTGGACACACGCACACATTTCGTCTGGTACTTGCGGTCCAAAATACCTTGAAAGAAGAAGCGCATTACCCCATGGAACTCCAACCTCTGAAAAACAGAAAGGAATGTCAGGTATGTGCACCGCCGACTTAAGGTAACCCAAGTACCTATTGTTCTGAGAATCACAACACGCTGGCTACACATTAATAAACAGAATAATGAGGCAGTTGATGTCAACAGTTGTCATCGCCCGCATGAAAAATGTACGGTTTTAATGATTGACATCAACTACTCAAATATATAAGGACAACTTCATTCATCAATTCAATTGCTAGGTTGATAGCACACTTTTTAATGTGTTCTTGAGTGATACGAAGATGAATTCAGTAGATTAGTTTCAGTTATAGAAAACTACATGTAGATACAGTAGTCAGGGATAAGACAAGAGCGTCGCTGAAATAAATATCGTAAGAGCAAAATATTTGCAAACGACGCGGTTTCGAAATTTTGACATTGCAGGAATTGTGCATCCCCATCGTCGTGCAGCAAGTTTTATAAAATCTGACTATCGCTGTGAATGAGGGGGAAGGGGAAGTGAGGATGCAACCAACAACTATTTGTCCGGGAAAGCTAATTGAAAGACGGAAGAATAAGTAGGATGGTCCCCCGAAATTCCTTCTTCAGAAGAATCTGATTTCTCATGCGATTATGAAAATCATCTCAATGATCATTTATTATAGAACACAATTCTTAGCAATGTGGATAATTAATGGATGCTCTTACTCAATGCTTATGATCCTATTGAGGAGTGAGGACTGAAGACATTCTGCAATCTGTAGGTCCACAAGTACAATACTGCTGTGTGTGACCGTGTAGGTCTTCATTTATTATGCTTCCATATCATATTTATCAGAATCGATGAAAAATGGTATCCATCCGAATGATCTATAGCCATTTCAGATACTCAGGAATTTAATTTTTCCGATTTATTGTTGAAAATCTATTGTCACTTTTCTATTTAATGAATCTGCGATTTTTCACATGAAACTGCACTTTGCTTAAAATTGCGGCAAAGAACTGCGAATCATGGATTACGGACGTGATGTCCTGATGGTTCAAGTAAGTCACGGGCAGTTTTGTCGCTTTATTACGGACCGCGCCCGGTCTTGTCGGCAATGGCTTGACGGTGAATTCATAATTACATTTAGATTTCAACATGAAAGGCATTCCCATTAATGAAATTCTCGTAACTTCCGCACAAGTGCTTGCTTCTAAATTTGAAATTGAAATTGAATTTGTAATTTGTTTATGATGGTATATGATGTGCATCATGATCACTATGTAAATTTGTAAACATATATATCTCATGTATTTTTATTGATATTAAACTTTGCGTATGCATACGACGTATGCTACACGTGTTATCAACGCTTGCTTGTAAGTGCCCCTGCGGTCATCGCTTTGCGTTTTCTGTATATTTCAGAATAAGCATTTATGACTTATAAACCAAAGATTGAGTCAGAAAGTCTATCTTTCTTTAGTCAGAGGACAAACCAGATCAAGAGAGGCATCACTCAATGGGCTGACAAATTATATAGACAATATAGTTAATAACTATTGATAAATGTTGTGTCATGAATGTCATTACAAATAAAGGCATGTTTTCCAGTTGTCATGAATCGTCACTTGAAGCTCATGCCCACTCTTAAGAAATAGAATTCATACAACAGAACTTGTATATGACTTCATTACGTGCAAGTATGGCCCTCAACTTATAAATTCCACACCTAAATTGACATGTTTTAACTACTTTCATACTTGAGCGATATGTTACAAGTATGTTCACCTGAAACTTGTACTGTGATCAGTGACATTGTGAGGTGAACAAAGATTCAATCTATTCTAATAGTCGCACACGTAATTTGAGCTTGTGAACTAATCCTGGCGATCGTTACATCATGCCAAATAACCAGTAGATGCTTCCTTATGTGGGTCATAGAAATAATGCATTGTTTGCTTTTGTAACGACGGTGGTACCTTCATACAAGAATCAAAGCGCAATGAGCAAGAATCATCGATTGCGCGTTTAGTAACAAGTATTGAAATCTACAGGCCTATCGCCACTTTTAAATAATTCCGTCAAGGTTTCTGATGAAAACATATCCTTCAAAAAACATCACTGAGGAGTTGCAAATTACTCATGAACTCTTTACTTTTTAGGCCAAATACAACGTACGATGAATAAGTCATTGAATTAGTTAATACAGATTTTTGAAGAAATGAATTATCCTTGCGATCACACACAGAAAACTGCCGAATGGCGTGTCAGTGACAAAGAGTTTTAGTGCTTCGCCTATGTAGAAAAAATTTATAGATTTTATATAGGCCTAAGTAATAATTTTAGCATGTTTTTAGTGAAAGTTTCAATCTAATGAATGCGTAGTATTTATTAAAGACGTGTTTCAATGTAAAAGCATTACCTAAGCATTTCTAATGCTGCCAGCCGCACATCTTTTGCATGCCAATTTGATCTATCGTTTATTTTATTTCATTGTTGTAATGAATCCATTATAGACATTATGTAAATGAATGCAAACCATGATCTCCCAAATGGAACTCGTCTTAGAATTCAAACTGTGCTCAAATAGAGCCCGCACCCCACCCATGAAAAATGATTATATAAGCCGCCCTCCGACAAACCCCGCACCTGAATGATTCAATTGTCTAACTTATTTGTCCAATGCTATGAAACCGTCTGTAACGCCAATACATCAAATTCCATTACATTAATTGATGAACAGCATGATTTTATCAAGCATATTAAAGTTCATTGGTGAATACCAGGGATCTGGAGCGGAGCGGAGCCCCGGAGCGGCTATGGAAGTGGAGCGGAGCAGAGCGGAGTGGTGTAGTAGCTGGAGCGGAGCGGAGAGGAGTGGTCGATAATTTATTTGATGAAAGATGGAATACGTTGGAAATCATAAAACAAATTACTACTATTTTTTGCATGTTGACGTGTGTTTGTTTGATGAAATCCCGAATAATAGTTTGATACAATTGAATAAAACGGACGCATCGCTGTTGAAACGCCAATCAGTTATCTCAATAACTCATACACGCGGCTTCATGATGAACTGTACTGCTGTAGTTTGTTATTGATGGCGCTGTTAGTAAAGAATAAAAGTTTGTTATAATTAATTTGTATCTATGTCTATTTTTAGTGACGTATTACAATAACATAAAAGAACTTTGTTTCCTATTCCTATTTTCCTATTACATTTTACTTTTCTTACATTGTCTAGAAGTAAGTAATTGTCTTAAGCAATTACATCATATTATTTTTTCAAAATTACAAACTTTGATAATTGCATGTGTATAGGCCTACCAATATGATACGTAGAACGGCTAGCCTCACATAAAACCTAGACCATCGCAATTCGTAAGCTAACCCACACAATCAATTTATGTTTTAATCAGGTAGTAGGAGAGGGGCCTACAGTATTGAGATGGAGCGGAGCTGAGCGGAGCGGTTAAAAATCGACCGCTCCAGATCCCTGGTGAATACTTATATGCAGTAATTGATTATGATTGATATCTGCTACAATTTAGGCCTCCATGCGAATATAAAAATTTGACAAGACGTCATGCAGATATAGACAGAGCTGCAACAGATGAACTTACTACTGGAAGGCACGTAATTCACATTACAAAATAAGATACAGAATGATGAAGTACAAATGAGATGAAAAGCGCCGAAAGCCCTGATGACAAGAGAACATCACAAAGCCAAGGACAAAACGTGTTTGATCTCCTTTTGAACACAAAGTAATGGACGGAAATAAGAAATTAAGAAAATTCTAAAACAGACAAAGTAGATGAAAAACATGAAATTATGAAATTACATTTCTATCATTAATAACACGAGTCTGTACGAAAATTAGTTTAAAATATAATTTTCGAATACCTAACATGTGATAGGTACAAATATAATGGTTGCGCTCTCCTGCGATTGACGACAACTCAGGACATGATTGTGGTAGGGATGATAAATTACAAAGGAAAATGATCCTTAGTTGATTCCTGATAATTTGCAACTGCCGAATGAAGAATTTTAAGATTGAAATTAGAATTTAGTTTCACTTTTTTCTGTTGCCAGTATCCAATTGGTTGTCATAAACATGAGGACGCTATCATGACGAAAGTATTATTTTTTTACCTCATTCGGCTATATTCGATCAAACAGACGAAAATGCTATAATGTTAGGCCGAATTTGCGTAACTTAATATTTCTATTTATTCATCAAACAGAGTCAAATAAGGAAAGAAATCATCTGTAATCAACTAAAGATCCTTTTTGAATTTCATCATCACTGTAATAATAATGTTCAGAGTTGTCGCAGATCGTAAGTTAAAAAAACAGTCTTTTTGATACCTACCGCTTACTAGGGATTCAAAAATTATATTTTTAACTAATTCTCGCAAATACTCGCTATGTTTTGCTCGCACATATTACATACAAGTAGTAATTATCTTATGGATAATCATTACAGGGTGGCGTCATTACACCAACATCTTGTGCTCTGCTAGCTATTAACAGGACATTTGCTGAGGCAGTCTGAGAGGTCTGATATAGTGTTGTTATATTTGCGCCCTTGATATGACAAAAAGTTTTGGCCGTGCTTCGCATAGACTCCTTAATCTTTTCCTCCATTTTTGGTACATTTTGTAGACAATCATTTGAGGCACAGAAGTCAACGTGTGAGATGGAAAACCACGTGTTGCTTTCCAAGGTGTATCACAAGTGGTGAACCTCAAGGGTCCACGTTTGGGGCGTATTTATTTACGTCTGTCTGATCTTTCAGCTGATTTCCTAGTTAATTGAATTATTGCTAAGCATGCTAACGATGTGACACTGTGTGGGATCATTTTGGATTCATGTGATGATAATTCCCTTGCATCTGTTTTTGCGAGTATTACAGAATGTTGTTCAAATGAAAAAAAGCCTAGTAATCAATCAATGAAAAAATTGTCAAATACTTTGGTGAAGCTAAATATGTGTTACTGAACGTGCCGATTAGGACAGAAATGGAAATGTTTTGCTTAATTTTTTACAACTGTTGGAAATGGAATCCATCGTTTGCGCCCTTTCATGCATTCGATGTCTTTGTCACAAATATATTTTGGGTGTGCTGAATACATTATCAATCCTCTCTTCTTAAATCTATACATACATGAAGCTAATACTGTTGAGAGAATGCAAACATGCTGTCATCGTTTAATTTGTCATTCAAATTCGAGCAAGTGCCATTGGACTTTGCCATTGAACTATTGAAGAAACATTGTGTCACACAAGTTATTTTGGACGATTGTGAATGATGTGATACATCCACTGAACAATCTTTTGCCTCTGCCTCCCATTTTTCTACGGATCCGCTAATGTCAACTTCCTTTGTGTACAACTGTTCGTTTACATGATCCTAAGACAAGGAATTCATCCGGTGCAACTATGAAGTTCTATCCCATGTTTTAAAGCTATATTTCACACTCTTCTGTCTTAGCACTTTTTTTCAACTCAATACAATAACTAGGAGGATAAACTTTGGCAATTTATAATAATACTGGATTATAGTCATGCCAAAATAAGTTACAGTTAGGTGAAATTTGGATAGAATTATCATGAATGGTCCCACTCTATCTTAAGAGTAGAGTGGAACATGCTTTCTCAGTAGAATGAGTCTTCCACACGAATCTGGAAGGCTTTAGCCAAATTCTGTCTTATGGATCACTAGCACTACGCAAAGGCGTAATTGCCATGTTTTTGGAAATCAAAAATATACCCAATAATCAAATCAAGAGAGAATCTTTGATACAATTATTTTGTCTCGCTACTAAATTAAATGAAATGATTCGAGTAAAACTTGTCCAAAACTGCGTTCTTTCTCTTATTTTATGAACGACAAATCAGAAAGCGAGGAAGTGTGAATAATTGCTGAATTCATTCTATCAATAATTATTGTCGAATAGGTGTTATAAAATATATGATTCTCACTATTTTGCACGTGTCCGTTTTTTCACTCCAAAATAACTATGTGACAATGCTCACCAGCTAACTTCATCCTAATTATGCAGCTGTGATAGAACTGTTGTACAAACTCCATTTATGCTCTGTAGAATGTCGCATGTCATCGCTATATTTCAAATAATATAATACATATAAAATGAGTTGCATCCAAAATTTACAAATACAAACTTTGGTCTTAGTGTGCACTCATTACCAAACAGGTTGCTAAATACTTACTTCATTGGGCATGCTGAGTTCAAAAAGGTCCAATCGACTTGAGTTCCATTCTTTGATTTGTTGAATAAGCTTCTCTCTGTCTCGAAAATTAAAATTCATTATTCTGAAAAAGGAAGGCCCTAAGTTGATAAATGCATATGCACATACATGTGAATTCGGAAACATTATTGAAAAATGCACAACAATTTGCAAGTGCGCAAATGAGTTATTCAAATATGCATGTACGCAATCTTTAATGCAAGATAAGTAGGGAATCCACCCACATACTTGCTCGTCTTGCCTGTCACGTTATCGAGTTTGATGAATAATTCAATGAGAGACATCGCCTATAATCACAATCATTTCAATTTTTTGAGCGCAATGTATCTGCTTGCTTGTCAATTGTCTCATGAGGCGATCTGAAGTGTCAACTAGCATTTCAAATCTGCGTGGCATTCGAGCCGGAGAATCGCCAGTGATCAAATTTGTATGGAGGTCGATATCGTATTGAAGTCAATTTTACGTATTATGGCATGATAATAGCATGAGGTTTGAAATGTCATTTTCACATATTGATATGACAAAAGTCTATTTTTTCGAAATAAATCTCTATTCATGAAATTCCCTCCGAAATATGAAATGTAGGGTGCCCAGAAGTTGCTTCCATCGTTTCTATTTCAAATTCAATTATGTCGGCACTGTAGCGGTTGATTTTTATAAAGAAGACGGCGTTTTGAAGAACAGACCATTCCATTTTTTGTTATTGGGTAATAATTTTGTTCAAAATGAATGATGTCATTTTAACAGATGATTCAGAAGATAATGCATTTACAATGTGGAGACTTTGACAAAATCAATTCATCTCTTGGTCATTACCGTCACAGCCAGGGATCAGAGATGATTAATGCCGTGACTTCAAATTAGAGAAGAAACCAACAAATATCGGCATACAAGCCGAATTAAATTATGTAAATAGAACAATTGAATGTTGAGTTGCATCCTTAGTTCTAAAATGGGAATAGATATGAATGGCTGCCATATCATGCAACTAAGGGAATCATCAGCAGGCCTAACAAGCATCTCTCGCCATCGAAACAACTCTCTATTTAGAGATTTGCAGCCATGCCCGTATAAATTTGAGATACGCAATTAGCATGTAAAGCGAAATTTCGACGGGTATTCTTTAAATACTGTTTAACACCTCACTGTGAGATGTGAACCAAGCCTGCTGATTATTCCTGATGTTGGATGAAATGGCAGCTATTCAGGTCTGCTCCCATTTTACAACTGAGGATGCAATTCAATATTTAATTATTCTACAATAACATCGTGCTTCCAAAAAGCAGTATTTATAAATTATTATAAGCGCATTAACTTAAGTGACATGTCAGCATCCTGAAATGTTAAATGTAGCGTCCATTGATTGCTGATCCCAAACGTCAACTAGTTTCAAGAGTAAACAATTATATTCTCAATTCGTTGTAGATGAATTTCTCTTTCATGACGATATTGAGTTACCATGCCGTCTCATGTTGCAAATGCAGCGAACTATCTCCTGACTTTTTAATTAATTGAATTTCATTTTTGAAATGAGAATCCAACTTCCAAAAATGACTGACAAAGGTGCGCCACAATATCGATTTCCCCTTTGTACACGGTGCGATTGTTGGCCTATAATCATCCTTCGACTTGTCAACAAATTTCTCGGCGAGCACTTTATCAGCCACATCAATCAAAGCTCTGCACAAATGTTTGGAATGGTTGGAAATGAAATCTGCGAATGCTGAAGTACGTCTAGATAACCGATGATCAACCGCAAACGAATAGGAGAATTACCACCAACATCAAGCGGGAAAAATGAGCTGTGGATCCATTGTACATCTGTGTATTTACGTTGACCAAAAAACAGGACATCTTGCAGACGCGGTGCACTTATAGAAGATATTATAACTAGATCTGTGCTACTTTTATAGAGAGATTTCTTACCTTGGGAAGATAAGCTAGAAATTACATTTTTTAAAAATTACATTTGAGAAATTACATCATCAACCTAAAGAAACAATAATACAAAAACTGTTTTAATGCATGTACAATATACATGTATGCCAAAATGACCTATTAAAAATGAAAGAGCATAGGAAATTATAGTTGGGCACAAAAAGCAAAGAACAAAAGTATCAGGACTCTCTTGGTAAAACGTTTATTGGTCTATCACTTTAAGTTAAGATTAAAAGAAAGACAGGGCCTTTGGTATCCAGCGCCTTCTATCGGTCGATGTAAGGCCAATTTGTAGACATACTGTAGTAACAACTATCCATCCCACATTCCAAACCTTCCTTGCTCGAGTTTATAATTAAACGTGTACTAGCTCCCGGTCTGAAAAAACTACAACAAGCACTATAATGATTGACGTGGCACATCTTGTGGGTGGGTGCTGTTGCTGTGAATTTGTAGGCTGTTTACAATTTGACCTATCTAAATTTTCTTTAAAATCATCTTATTCGTCATGTACAAGTACGTCACAATTTGATGCCAAATATGCATCATGCAATGAGATGCTTGGGCAGTACTTCTGAAATTTTCAAGATCGAACCAGAAATCATATATACCGGCTCAGATGTCATATCGGTATTTATACGAGGATGTCAACCTGCAGGGCATGGTTCATAAAAAGAGCAAAATGCTACTCTAAAACAGTGACTACTACTAGGGTAAAATACACTGAAATTAACGAATATCAAATGATTTATTTACAAGAAATAAACCACATCGTATTGTGTATACGTTTACACAGCCCAAACAACAGTATAGTGGGAGAAAATTTCTTGTTATTATGCTGCATCAAATTTGTCAGATCGTTACCAGGTCATGGATTTCAACACAAAAAACTAATATTGTCGGATCTCCCGGTTTTTTGCATCTGTAGTTGATAAATAATACAGCGATCTCGTTTAAGTTCATCTTTCTGGTAAACCAGTGGTAACGAACTAACAAAACGGGTTGCCATGTCAGATCGCTGCTATTAGTCAGATCGCTACCGGTGGATTGTGTATCTTCCGGACTACAACCACTGACTTTTTTTCTCAAAACAGAGAGGATGCGGTCTATATGACGGTGCTGGTTACACACGAATTGCCTTCGCTTCTTGAATGGCCATAACAGCTTAAAATTGCTGGTTAGTTAATCAAATTTATCTGTGTAGCAGTACATAGAATAGTTGGCTCTAGAGGGTTATTCGAAAGTAAAGCTACAACTTTAAATTGAAGTGATAATCACAACAATATATTGGCATGAAGACAACATAAAACTTTGAGACAATAATTTGCTTATATCAAATGGCCACTTTATATTCGTAAAGACAGGCATAATTACTATTCCTCACTCTAATATCATTTTGGTTAAAACAATAATTCACTTTAATCTTTCAAAAATACTAAGCATTTAAAGAAGGTCAAAAAAGACAGCAGCCGAAAATATTTGGGTGTCGCTACTTGTTTATTTCATTTGTCCCTAATCTAATGACACTTATTACACATGAAATAATACTTATTGGCTAACAAAATGGCGGATGATCATGGAAGGAATAAGGCGGTAAAGGATAAATTCTTTACAGATCCATATTTCTTTGAAGAAAATGGTACAATGACCTCAATAGATTCTCAATGCTATTGTGCAATGCAAGCACCGCATGTGATTCCTCAATTGATGGGGAATGTATGTCTTCCCGCCGACCTGTTTACTAACATGATGGTGTGGCTACATGTATACCGCTCGCATAAAGGTTTCACTCGGAGCTGGCCTCAATCGGACGTCAATAGCTTTGATATTTGGTTATGGGGATACCTGAAGGCCTCTGTGCATGCATATCTATAATTGTAAAAGTACACGGCTCAACATATGGACAATTACACAAGATATGTTACAAACTACCGTTGAATTTTGCATTTCTCGCTTGGAATTGTGTGGATGGAAAAAGGAAGTCATTCTACTTAGTCATGATCACAATGCATCTGTAAAATAAAATAGATCTATCAACGATGTCTTTATCTTCATGGTTGTTGTCGTCTGGACCTAGTTCTAAAATGTCCGAAATCATATGTGAGAATCATATCTCTACATTTCAAGTGTTTTCCTACAGCAATGTCAGAACAGAAAATTTATGGACAGCAGCAACCTCGTTAAATAAATAAAGCAAAATCTACAGACACAAGGTACCGGGTACGTTCAATCCACTGACCACTATGCACTTCTATCCTTGAAAGATGAATAATACTTGACAGATTTATAAAATTTCAAACTAGACAAAATTACATACAAAGCAAAAAGCCCACACGTAGAAAAACTTTTAAAAGACGTCTGGTGCGGAATCCCTCATCTACTGTTTTTGAGCAACTTTTTCACTTTTGAATCTTGTTTTGAGTTTTCTAAAATATATGGCTTGATTGACGAGTACATCAAATTTACCTACCTAAACCCAATCGGCCCTCCCAGAAAGGCAGCGATCCGATTCCAACTTAATTAACATCGATAGAAAGGGCAGAACTAGAAAAATAATTATGAATTTTTAAGAAGAAAGAATGCCAAGTATTTGTCAAAAAATGTTTCGTCAACCTTTTGAATTTTTCATCCCCTGAGTCCTGACTTAGTCTAACTGCATGAACATCAATTCCTCTGTTATATAGGCATATGTGGATACACACACACTATTACTATGCCACCGACCATCCACTTTCAGAAATTTCCGAGAACTAGATGACAGCTTTTTTCAGTGAACTTTTCACAATCGAATTGCGATAAAACCACAAAACATTGGATCCTCTGATTTCAAAGTGTCATTATTCTTTGGAAGATATGCCTACATTTCGCGTATTACTTTTGCTTTTGAAAGTTGCATTACCCTAAGGTATCGGAAGCTACTTTAGCAGTTTTAAATATGCGTGTATTTTAGCATTAACATACTTGCAACGTGAATTGCGCGACTTTAATAAGCATTTTTGACGCAAGGTAGGAATTCAGCATCATACCGGCATTGTATGCCTTCTCACAGAAGTTTCCGAAAAATCGAAATGCAATGATGCAAAAGATGAAAAGATTATCACTCCTATGTAATCTCGGATCGCAATGTGTTGATCTATCACCAACTGAGCTATTTTAGAAGGTCCATCTTGTCCCTTTCATGCATGCACGTATGACGACTGACAGATTCCGCTTACTTTCCATTGCTGCCTATCTAATTTTATTCAAATTAACAATTCAGTTGTTAAACCAGTAACTTGCTTCAATCACTGATATCGCCATCACACCTTCGAGGTGGTGTATAAAAGTCAAACCAAGTGAATTTCAGAACTGATGTTATCCTCAAACGTGATTTGTGCGTGCATTTGTTACCGAAAAGAAATACATTTGTCAATTTTTCTCCAAGACGCATGCTAGATGTCAGCCAAACTACAGTTGGCATGAATGCATTTGCTTATCAATATCATGACCATGAAATTATGAGGGTCACGGGTGCAAAAAGCTTTGGTTTAGGGGCATATTGCCTAGATGATAGAGAGAAATAAAAATTGATTTTTCGGTAAACTGAGCATGTTGGAAGGATGGACTATTGACGGGGATAATCTATAGAACGCGCTCGCCCAACGCAGAACTCATCTGTCCAATTTTAGAAAATTTCTACTTATTAAATTTACTACGATATTCTTATTCATGATTCCTCTTATGTGATATTAGTTCGTAGAGATTTACACAGATGCGCCGTACTTTCCCGGTGCAGATTGAGATAGTCAAACAAAAAAGTTAAACTATCGACGCATTCATTCAGCCAGCCTATTTGTCTAAAAAATTTGTCCAGTTCTTTGGATCGGGACAGTTAGCCTACTTGGTTTACCTGAGAGTTGTGAAGATAACTATTAGTAATGTCAAATTTCGTCGCTACCGTTTCTAATCGAGCAAGATCTGAAACAGGACGACGATATCAACTAAAGCAGAAATGAAGATTCCTGGTGAAATTTTCACTTTTGCCCACCAACTATATATATATATATATATATATATATAATATATATATATATATATATATATATATATATATATATATATATATTCACAGTTGGACAGAATTTTATGAAAGTTACGTGTCTTCGGAATTTAGCCGTGGCGTCGTTCATAAGTGGGAAGCTAGCATATGTGAAAAATTTGCAGAACCTCGAGAAAGCCACTTTTACATCAATGTAAAGTGAAGCTGATAACAGAGCATTAATCTGTTCAATCCCGGAAAATCTCGGGTTTTTCAAAAACATGATTCATCTACACCAGTTATGATATGAAATCAATCAAGAAGCAAAGCTTGTCTGATAGAATTATGATAATTCGTGTGTTGGACAATATGTGAGTGAAAACAGACATTTTGGGACGACAAAATTGGGGCCATGTGTAGAAAATTATTGAAACAATATTTTGAAAAAGTTTGTTATATTTTGGTGATTGACACTGACATATTTTAACCACACTCATTAACAACATTATTTTCATCATGGCTTTCATCTATGATCTTCATTTTTCCATATTTATGTTATAATTGTCAATAATTTGGTGCAGCATTCATTTTATAGAAAGATCCCCCTAAATGACAAAATTCCTGACATAAATGCTCCATGACTTTTCACCCTCTTGTTTCACCCCTTATTTCTTATCGGAAATTGGCAATCGCAGTTTGAGTTCCACATGCTACGACTTCTCATTCTTCGATGACTGCACTGCCTTTTGAATATCAATTAGACTTTCATCGAATCACAGATCCAAGCATACTCTATGGTTCGACGCAGGTTCGACGACTCCAGTGCTTTCAGCAGAGCTTGATTTCCCTTTGACTAAAATCTCTCTCCACACATCTCTTGGTCGGATACTTTAATATTTATGACCGAATTGCTGCAGTGATTGCATCGTATGTAGAACCGTGTTTGACAACACTTTTACTTTCTTTGGTTGTTTGTCCTATAGCGAATCAAAGGGCATTTAAATCTTCGGAATGCACGTGAAATCAATGATTTGGAGTGAAATAGAGGAATGGATGGGATTGAAGAGTGTAAACTGAAACGTGCCGAATTTGATATGACGTTTAAGACTAATGGAAATAAGTAAACATGTTTCATAAAATGGGTGAATAATATTCGATAGCGAAAAATGGCATGAACCCGGAAAAGCAAAAGAAATTTAAAATGTTATTTCGAAATTAGAATCAACTGAATTGGGAAATTTTGTAACTCTATGATGGATTTGCGGAGCTGTTCTTGAAGGACAAAAAGGAAAGAACAATGAAGCTCGAAAGTGCAAATAGAGTGAAGTTGAACAGAACATT
This sequence comes from Prostheceraeus crozeri, assembly GCA_907163375.1. Lineage (NCBI taxonomy): Eukaryota > Metazoa > Platyhelminthes > Polycladida > Euryleptidae > Prostheceraeus > Prostheceraeus crozeri. The sequence continues at coordinate 33,008 of CAJQUW010005941.1, read as the reverse complement.
CTACATGTGATGAAAGACTAGTGTATAGAACGAGGTATGGAGACATTTCTAGGAATAAATAATAGAAAAAAATTCGAGGCATAGAACTTTGCCACGAAAATTATTGTAGATCAGGCAGCAACAAAATTGACACAAATGTATCAGCCAATTAACTTCATTGACTATATGACTTATTTCATGTTTTGTTACTATTAAATGTTTTAAAGGATAATTTCTAATGTTATTAGCAAGGTTTCGGAGCCGGAGCTGACAGGAAATAACACGGCTCCGGCTTGGTTTTATATGTATGATGAATTCAGCATAGACAGAATTCAGTAACTTTACGAGATAGTGATATTTAACACTAGCTGAGATGAATATAAGTATAATCATTGTAGGTTGTCGTTACCGGTATTGACATCCCAAAACCTGCTGGCTTTCATCTCCTCTCAATACATAGCCTACTGCGAATCATTTATTTAGATTTCAAAGGAGATCGCGGATTTCCTTGAGATTGTGTAAAAGCCGAAAACGCAGCTTTAGGGCGAAAAACTTGTGCATTCATTCTCGCCTCACATTTAATCAACCGTTACTTTTTTTTAAAGCACATAATTGAATCTTAGTTATTGTTCCCTTTAAATTCTCTTTAAGATTCCTAGATGAAGTATCCTGTTCTTATAAGACACGATCAAAAAAGTGCACATGCATGTTCATTGTTCAACAGCGTGCGGATTGAAGCTTTTGTAAACTAAACCCTCTTACTGGCTAAAATACCTCGATGTGTCTGACCAAAATACCTCCTTTTACTCTTTTATGCCGCACTCTGGAAGAACCAAATATATTTTTCTCGCCTCTGATTAATTGAGCTAGGAGCGGTAGTGGCAGGGACTAAATCAGAGACTTCTATCAGTCCCATGTAAATAGTGAAATTTTCCATGTCTCCCTCTGCGACTCATGCTTCATAAAAAGTTTAAGCAGGAAGCACAAGCTAAGTCACATTAATAATAATTTTTAGCACGGTAGTCATTTTTCAATCCTGCATGTGTCTATGCCTCTGATCAGTGATGCGTACGAAAATGTATTGAAATACGTACTTAATAAGTTTCAGCTAAAACTTTACGAGGATGCTGTGTTTTACGACAAAATGGCGATTTGATAAATGTCAATATGTTTAGCCTCTTGAACAGTATGAACTGCGTGACCTAGAGATGGTTCTATGCGCCGTTGTACTTCTCACTTAATCACAGAAAACAGAAACAAATGTAATTTGCCGGAAACCTCAGACTGCTCCCATTGGATATGTATATGCTTCCTGTGATCTTGTCTGACAAGGAGAAGTCCTATGTAGATATTGACAGATGTGCAGTTTCGCAGTAGCCGTCGGGTGCACATCATTCTGAGTTTGTTCGGTTTCGTGTTGGGGATCGTAGCTGAAACACGTCTCCGAAACCCTGATTATGACAGCCAAGACAAAGGCATCTCTCTATAAATATACTCTCTTATATTGTATTCTATTTCCAGCTGATGTACTTTTTTTGAGAAATATATTTTTGATATGTATATATATATATATAAACATGAATCACAAAAACTAATGTCGCAATCTATTTTGGATAATTTTAAATAAGATTTTTCTACGTAATACGTAATTTCTGCCAATTTTCACCAATATACATGTATATATATATATATATATATATATATATATATATATATATATATATATATATATATATATATATATATATATATATATCATATATATGTGCATATATATGAGAATTATTAGCGTGAATTAGCCAGGAAGGCACTGCTTTAACGCAGGCACGTGGAGGGCGGACTGCATTCTGCAATCACTTAATACCGCATCCGATATTGAGGCGCTTCAGGCAGGCGATGCTCATTACATGTTAAGACAAGTAACCTGGCAATTGATAAATTCATCAAATCTCAACAGATGTAACCACTACGAGACATGTTTCGGCCTGTTGGAAAATATATATATAGATATAATTTTGAGGAATAACATTTGTTGTCAACCATTTGTTCAGAATTTCTAAGATAATAATGGATCTAATCTAATAGAATGCTTCCAATGCAAGTGAGACATTTTGCTTATTGATTATGGCCTTCAAGTCGTCTGACCGTGTTCGCTATGGTCTCTGCTTCAGATATCATTTAAAAAAATTTTTCGGCATGGAATAACACTATGAGATTTGGAAATCCTTCGATGTACCGTGCCTTCGACGACGCTTTCTGCATTCGTTCCGATGTAACATGAACGTCAAAAAAGGTATGTTTAAGCATACCGATCCTGAATAGCTGGCTTGCATATGAAGTTGGCAGTGGATGTTACACCGGCTCAGTTGTTACGATTTTATTACTCCCGCTGCTATTACTAGCTGATATGGCAACTAATGAGTGGTCCTGATTCCCATCATTCAGTCAAAGTTTCATAATTTCGCTAAAGTCTCTCAATCGAAAGCAACAGATGTCAACATAATTTCACCCAGAATTTGCAAGCTCTATACCATTCCTACAGCACGCCAACGGTGCAGTTCGGCACTATTTGTAGATTTTTCTCAATTGCCACTTCATTACACGGCTAGCCGATTTCGCCAACTTTGGCGCAGTTCTGGTATCTCAGTTATCCGAAATCTTCAACTAAGGGACGCATAAATCTCCAACTTATGACGTCACTCCTGCAAAAGCAGTGATACACCACGGTTGGATGAATCAGCTACGCACAAAACGACCAAGTCACACTGCAGAGGGAGAACAGAAAAAGGAAGAATAAGCATATTATAGTATGGAATAAGTCACTTTTTCGTGCTCTATTTTCGTGTGCAGCGGCATGATACAAATCCGATCGTCAATGTTGCAGGGCAATTTCTAGGTTTATCAATCACATAAAAAAGGACCAACCACTTAGGGGCCATCCATAAAGGACGTCCGCAGCGGGGGGGGGAGGGGGGCCAGTCAAATGCGGACGGGGAGAGGGGGGAGGGGGCAAGAAAAAGCGGACGTCCGCTTATTCACAAGTTAAATCACTTTTTTGTTGACACATTTTTGACACAAAAAATCTCATCTTTTTGTTGACAAATTCTGATGAAAAGTGATTAATGAAATTAAGATAAGTAATACATGTAAAACGGTGGACTATAAAAGAAATTAGTACATCAAATCGTTGACTAGTTTATAAAATCGTATAGATCAATAAATGTGCTGTCATGTAGTATATAGTATTCAAACGGGAGTTTGGCTTTTCTGTTATTAAACTTTATAGTGTATGTTACTAGAGTGTAGGTTGTGAAGGTGTTTAATCTGTCTTTTAAGAATGTAAAATTTAAAAATTTGAAGATTGAGCAAGAAAATCGGTTGAAATTATTCCGTGGCTGACGTAGGATCATCACAACAAATCTGACAGGCTCTGTTATGACATGTACGTCTATCAAGAAATAAGCTAATAAATTATGTAGGTTACAGACATATAGGCCTATGCACCAAAACGAAAAATATGATGCAAACAAGGCTAAGATGCAACGAGACTAAATACCTAAGTGATAGTAACTCAGTTTCATAGCTAATACTGAAGGCCTATAAATGCGGACGTCCGGGGGGAGGGGGGGTCCGAAAATCCGGACACCTAAGAACAGAGGGGGAGGGGTCAAAAATAGTCAATTTTCTGCGGACGTCCTTTATGGATGGCCCCTTAGCAATATTTTATCTCACTGGAGGGCCTAGAAATTTGCGTTAACCTACTTTATTCAACGACATGAATTACAAAGAAAATGAAGTCTGACATCTTAATCTAGCGAAATAAATTTTCTACTTCATTCATATTGCTATCCAACGATATCAAGTTCAATGATTGCCTCAGGCTTAATTTATTAGTTACAGTGGCCATTATAACCAGGCTTGTGATCATGTAGCAAGGCTCATTCATGTGTCAGGAAAATACCGTGCCATGCTAATAGTAATGCAGATGAAAAGTAGAAAATCAAATGAAGGTATATGCAATAATATTATAGCGTTTGTGAAATTATCCGCGATCAGCTGAGTGAAACTGATTGAATTTTATTGTGATGAGCTATGTAGAATGAATAGTAGGAAGAATCAGCATTCGTGCGTTTTAGATAAGGTCATAACTACGCTGAATTGGATTCAAACTGAATCTTCCATCTAACATATATTTTGGATAAATGGAGAATTCGCTACTTATTCGTTAGACTATTCTACAGATGAATTTTATGGACCGCATTTGTATGGGCCCCTTTCATTTTCTCATTATATAAGGATAACTTTATTTTTTTACAGCTCTAAACTGGCAATAATGCTTATTAGGTTGAGATTTTAGGTTGCCAAGTGACTTCACATTTTATGGCTAAAACACAGTGAAATAGCATGATATCCACAGACATCGTTGACAAGGCAGATTTTTAATCACACACATTAAAGTTGAGTCTTAAGACTCAACTTCAGTGTTCTTTTTAGTGTAATGCTTGTGACATTCCTAAAAAAGACACTTATAGACATGAAGTGACACTTGACAATTCAGCTTACTCATCATAGCGCTAAAACCGCTAAAGCCATATACATGGCGTTTTACCTGAACACAGGACGCTGGTTCAACTTTATTTAGTAATAGCAAGTCAGTTATAAGGTTGCTGGAAAATCTCCCTCGTTCAGTTCACCTTCTCACCAATTAGCTGATCGAACAGTCAGCCACTGAAAATATCTAATGCAGCAGTTTAGTCATATTTGGTATCAGGCTTGTAAGTAGTTTTACAATCATACCTAGTAGACCAACATAGAAGTGCCATGAATAAAGCAAATAGGGATATATTTGCTTGCGTACTTCAATCAGCTTCTTCTTCGAGTATCGGCAAATTTCTTGTATCGCGTGCGGCATTCTGCTTATGAGTAAGCTGCGTGTGAAATGGCAGGTGTGTATCACCATGAATCTTTAACAGGCAAACTAGCGACCAGATAAGTTGGAATGTGACAGGAAATCGTCGTATAGGCTGAATACTTTAATTATCAGAGAAAAATTTGGTTCCCGAATAGACCGAGGTAGACCAGCAAAAAGCGAGATCCATACATGTCAGGTGAAGGTATCGAGATCGGCGTTACAATTTCGATAGGCAATCTTGCTCGGTCAAATCAGAGCCAGCAAGGATACTGATTGATTGGTTTTATCATCGATGCATATATTTATTCAGTAAAGATATGAAATAATAAAATCCTTAATTATTCTGTTTATATTGTGTTTGCAAAAAGCAGTATTTATAGATTATTATGGACTTAGTAACTTTAACGACTTGTTAGTGGCGTGTTAAAAGTAGTATATTTAATGGATACCCACCGGAATTTCAGTAATGTGCTAATTGCGTATGTTAAATTTACTCCAGGTGTGGCTGCAACTTCAAATAGTTCTGTCTAGGTTGAGAGATGTAAACTTGAACTGCTGATCATTCCTGATATTGAATTAAATGGCAGCTATTTTGGTCTTCCCATTTTTCAACTGAAGTTGCAACTCAATATTCAATTATTCTTTTTACATTTATTTTACAAATTTGTGCAATAATTTCATGTCGTGGAGGTGGAGGTCGAAACTCTTCCACGACTTACCAACTAATGATATCAGTACTGAGAATAGCATCATGCTAAGTTTGTGAAAGAAGTTTGAAGAACTGTCCAACCCAAGATAATATTCCTTGCATCTATGCGCTCTGCTCTGCCTATTCGGTTTTTGAAATCGAAATGTGAAGCTGCAATTAGATTAAAATGATTAATACACAGTAACTATAATCTAGGTATTTGCGACAAATTTGTTCAATAACTGTTTATCAAATTGAGCAATATATGATAGAAAATCATTAGCATTTTATTCCATCAAAGTAATACATGTTAGAAGAAATGGTATCTTAAGCCGACTCCATTATATCAAAATAATAATTTGGAAACAACGGATGCTTTATCATTTTCTGCAATTATTTTGCAGAGGTTTGCTTAAAGGGTTTTGCGGTTTATATAATGCTCCAACAAGACAACATACCAACTGCTTTTTGGCGAAGTCAGAAAAACAAACACACTTAACACGACACATACTTAGCACACAGACAAAACAAAGAAATTATTAACGCAATCCCCACAACAGCTCACAAGTCATAACAAACACTCTAAAAACTCACACGAAGACCACTCGCATAAGACTGTGTGGTAAACTTTTGTAAACGCACTACATGTACTCTTAGCATCTGGCGGCACCAACACATGCGAGCGTCTTTTTGTTCAGGAGCCAGGAGATAAAGAGTCAATCTAGTTGAAGCCTTTCGTCGGTCTATTTCATCTGTGCTGGTGAATGGAAGTAGTTTGAGTAATTGTCACTCGATAATGTTGAGCGAATTGTGCTAGACTCGCAAGGATTGTTGGCAGCATCCAAAATGTCACAAACATCGTGTAATGTCTGCATTGGAATGTTATAGGCTTTGTGTCACAAGACATTTTGAACAACCTAAATTCAATTTTCAGTGGGTAATACATCAGACATAAATCATATAATGTTAAGACTAATTTGTACCAGGCAATGCGCTAATTGCGAATATTTATGTCATAAATTTGAACGATTCATCGAGAGCTGGCAATGGATCACTTTTTAAGCTCGGATCAGTCCAGACTTGGATGACATTATAGTATTAGTCTGTGCAAGTATGCAGAAGATTATCGTTTTATACGTTTGAAAAAATGTCTGTCCTTAAAAAACTGGCTATTTTTGTAGTACATCATTTTCTGGTATGCGATAACACTGATAATTTAGCTACTACTGTGCATGTGTATTTATTCAACTGATTTGCGTTGTATAGTTTTGTTCTTCAGATCTTGGTATCTTGATTAAAAGCTGATGTCATCTGCAGCATAGCAAAAGAAATTATAAAAATTAAGAAATTCACTTATCAGCAACCGCTTCTTCAAATGAAATTGTGGATGAAGTCAATGCATTAAAAGCGATACGAGCGAAATAATTATCGCGAATATTTGCTTTTCAGAGGTTATTTACTACTCAAAGTACTACCAAGGGTTTCAGACATGTATATCTCGGTCAGGATGATGAATAATTCAGGCCGTGCCGCTTCCAGCTCTGTTCAATGTATTCTATCAATGTACTCGTATGCAAGCACTTTTTCTCATTTTCTCCAGCTAAACATTTCTATTTAATGAAAATTGAAATATCCATTTTCAGGTATTTGATTCGCAATCCATCAGGACGTCTCGGAGCCCTTGAGGGTGCTTTTCATAATTATTCCTTATGCAACGAATTTTATCCAACCCATGGATCAAGTGTTTGAAATTTATTTGAGCCGGTTGAAATTGAGAAAGTTATAAATGTGAGCCTACTATGTTTCATTATCTCCGAGAATGAGTCTGGAGATTAGTGTTCGAGATTCACACTGAAAAATGCTGAAAAATGGCTGGTATTCAGAAATAGTCTCATGCCATGGCGACTGAATCATATTCGGAGTCCGAAGTGATATGATGGCGTTTCTTGGATTGAAGGTTCGCTAGTCCTAATAATATCGAGGTGAGTATGCACGATGATGTAGTTGAACCACCACTAACATGATTGCAGCTGTTCATAAAATGAGGGAGTCACTCAAAGGAAGTACATAAAATTGACTAAGTGATGAAGTGATGTGTGTCATAATGTGCACATGCCATTGTAGGAGACGTTCTGTTTTAATTTAGAATTCTACAATGTTGGTGTTGTGAGCGACGATTGATCTAAAAATTATTAAATTAACATTAATAAATATTTCATGATATTATATTAATAATATTTAATTGATATTATATGTAATTTAATTATTAATTTTTTTATCAACCAGTTAAGAATTTTTTGGTCACTTTGTACAATAACAACTTATCTTGGGATGATCATGTAACTTCCTTGCAAAGAAGAGCTTGTCAGCGATTGTATGCGATTAAACGCTTAATAAGATTCCTTAACAAAGATGACTTACTTGCTATATACAATGCTACCGTTCGCAGTATATTGGAATTTGACTGTGCTCTCCTTGTCGGTGTAAGCAAGAAGAATTCTGAAAAATTGGGAAAAGTTCACAGTCGTGCTCATCGAATCATCTGTGGCCCCAGTTGCGATTGCACTTAATTTGTTCCATTGCTTGAACGTCGCCAAGCTTCAGCGGTTAAGCTTTTCCACAAAATATCCCATAACGACCATTTACTCAATGACATTGTACCGAAAATGTTTCCTCGCTCATGCCAATATGAAGTACCTTTCACCCGTACTCTCACGCGAAAGTCTTCATTTTTACCAACATGTATCAGCATTTTGAACAAGATGTAATTTTGATCACTTTATCTTTTTTACATTTTTTACTGACTCTGAATGTGACTCACTGTATCCTCAATCTCTGTATTTATAATTTGTGATGATGATTTCCATTTCAAGAAAATAAACGTTTACTACTACCGCATAGCCACAAAAAAGCACTGATTGTTATGTTGTGCTACCTCGTCCCTCTCTCATCATCCACCTCATGTTCACCGTGGCGTTTTATATTCTCATGTGTTGAGGTGGGCAACCAGATGCTCCTCCTATGAAGATTTCGACGAGATTTGTCAGCGTGTTTCCTCAATGGCGCGCTCAGGGAGTTACTCGTTCTTCAATTAGGAGGACTGTGTCTCGGGTTTACCGACTGACTGGACTTCAGCCTCGTTGGACTCCAGGCTTTTCCAGATGCAGTGACCTTCGTTGTCGAGCGTGTGCGTTCGCTCATGACACAACCATTTTCTATGACAGCTCAAGAACACGTGTGTTTCCTATCCTTTACCGTCTGTCGTGTTCTTCCACTCACTGTGTTTATATGATCTCGTAGGAATTGTTTCAAACTATATGTTGGCCAAACTTGTAGGCCATTACAGATTCCTGTCAGTGAGCATTTACGTGATATAAGGACTTCTGTTGAGACATCTCCTGTCGCTGGCCATTTCTCTGACTCTGCTTGTGGCATTTCAAATTTTTCATTTTTTGCCATTGACAGAACTTTTTCTGAGACGTGTCTGTTTTATAAAGAAGCTAAGTGGATTGGTCGTCCGCGAATATTAATTCTGTTCTGGTATTTACATGGGTGGAGATGGGGCAGAGTGCGTAGCCCGTGGCGACGTCTGAGTCGACGCTTTGCCTACGAAAAATACTACTAATTGCAGTGAATGCCTCACATCCTTGATAACCAACCTCATAAATGAAGCGTATCAAACCCCACAGCAAAAGTTGCTTATCATAGTCATTGAGAAATTTTCGAGCTTCTAGAAATATTACATTGATCAGTTTTGATGGTCACAATTATGAAATTGAATATTCGTTCTAGAAATAGCTGATGGTATGATCGATCTGATGGTAGCCGCTGTAACAAGATTTGCTGGTTATGAAAATTAGTTAGAATGAGCCGTTTTGTCAATCAATGATCAAAAAGAGACCGCATTAAGATATAAAGTGCTAGTGAAGCAGTCTAGATTGCTGATTTTTGTAGATTAGTATTTTTTAAATTGACTGAAATATTGTTGATATCTGTTAAAATAAGGGGGAAATCTCAATCTTGTGGTCGTAACTGTGGTTTCTTACGAATTATCTTCTTGAATTTGATGAGTTGCTTTCAGTCAAAATAGAATTCAGAAAGTTTCTGGTACTAGGCCTAATTCAGTTTTTGATAAAAATTTGAAAATAGTTAACAATAGCTGTGTATTGATGCAGACAAGGTTGATAAACTAATACCAATGGAGGAATTTCTAAACGTATACTGCGGCTTTTGAAGTCCTTTAAAATAAAAAGCATTTTTATTTTGTTTTATTTCAGCATTTTCCATCGTTCATTTTCAATTGCGCAACCCGTAGAATGTGTCGTTCGTTCGTAAAAGTTGTTCTGATGTATAAAATATAGCACCTGTATTGTCCATAAATTGTTATCCCCAAGTTTACTACGTTGTACACTGTATGCTCATATAATTCTCTTTTCGTCCATTAGCCGATTTCGATAATAAAACGATTGGTCACAAGGAAATGAAAGGAAGCAAATGGTATTTCGAAAAACATCTTTTCTTATATTCAGTTCAAGCATGGCTCTCAAGTAACACCACAGCTTCTTTGATTCATTGAATGATTGAATAATGAATTATGTTTGAAAATCAATGTTCAAATTGCATAAAATGGATTGAATGTAGAATCCACGATTTATCTGTCATTTTCCCCGTGCTTCGAGTGTTTGACATCTGCAAACGTCGGTCCGTTCTGATAGCGGTTATCCACGCGTTCCGATCCTTAACGTCAATGCACCCAAGGTTTAACGTCTTGAAGTCGGCTTGCACGTTGTCGCACCACTTCTTCTTCGGTCGTCCCCTTGGCTTGCGTCCTTCTACCACGAGAGTCATTGCCTTCTTTAGCCAGGAGTCCTTTTGCATTCCTTTCACATGAACATGCCAACTGAGTCTTCCCCATCGAATGACAGCTTCCAATGGATGGATGCCAAGCCGTTTCCAGAGATCCTCAATAGGTACCCGAGCAGCTAGCCGTTTAGAACAAATCCACCTGATCATCGCATTGTCGTTGCGGCTCTAACGATTAAGGTCATCCATAGTGATTGGCCATGTCTCACTGGCATAAATCATCACATTTCGCGCACACATGTTGAAAACATGGCCTCGCCTTCCGAAGGGAATGCTGCTGTTCGCAAGAATGGGAAGGAGATCTCGAAAATTCTTCCATGCACACGTAAGTCTCTTCGTCACACCGTCACTGCAGTCACCCGCTTGACCAAACATGTCTCCGAGGTAACAAAACTGGAGTAAGTTCGTGCTGATCTCGGCCAATCTGAATATGAGCAGTTGTCACTGGCGGGGGACGGACATCACCGCAGCATTTTCTACATTTGAAGTTGGGATCAGCTCTCAATGCTCCCGCAATCCTTGAGAATTTGTGATGGATCCATCTATTGCAGACAACATAGTAGATCGAGTTTCTTCACACGCTCATCTGCACACGCCACACCGTGTACTTTTGTGCTCGATGATCCTGGCATCCGCAGTACCTTACTCTTGCTCAGGTTAACCTGAAGACAGTATGACCTAAGACCATCTTTCCAGGCAGTGCATCTTTGCTCTAGGTACTCCAGTGAATCCCCCGAAATAATTAGATCCTCTACATACAGGAGTTCATGCGGACAACCTGTTCGAAATTCGCGAGAAAGGACCTCCATGACAATCTGTGGGAGTTTGAGCTACCTTATTGCATGCTGTCTGTGTGTTGTCGAGCTTATTGTGTAGAGGCGTTGGTCAGTGTTGATTCAATCGCGACTTTCTTTCTCTTCCCTCGTGACGTCATTATTGAGCGTTGTGTGCTAATGAGGCCGGTTTTCATGTCTCCCTTTTCGTGACATCATTATTGAGCGTTGTCTGCTAATGAGGCCGGTTTTCATGTATATAAAAAATTGACACTATTGATAATAAAGAGTTTGCTGGCACGTGACAGTGTTGTTTTGTTCGCTCACAAGCTATCACGGCAAAGACGAGAAAATGAAGCTCATCGACGCAGTCAAGAAATTCTCTAGCGGCAGAGGAGAAGATATCGAATTCTGGCTGGACAAGTTCCTGCTGACGGCCGACATCACAATTGAAAAGAAAGAAGAAAAGACCGACGACCGACTGGCGAAGATACTGCCAATCTTTCTGGAGGGAGCGGCATACACCACCTGGAAGCAGATGCCCGCCACGAAGCAGTCGGACCTTAGCGCCGTTAAAGCGGAACTCATGCGGATGTTTGGCCGCTCAAAGCTACGCGCTTGGCAGGATCTCAAGGAACTTAGGCTGATACCTGGAGAGTCGGTGGACATAATCGTGGACCAGATAAAGAGCGCTCTCGGAGTCATGGTCGGTGACATCAGCGCTGTTCCAGAACAGCTCGTCTCATATCATCTCTTGGACGCACTGCCAAGACAAATCATTCCTCAAGTCAAGATGCAATGTGGAGAGAAGATGGAGCTGTCTCAGATCGTATCCTGCGCTAAAGCTCTTCTGGCAAACCCATCCGAACTCATGGATGTTGCAGCAGCTGGAACGACCACCTCCGTAATGCGTCACCGAGTGGATCCAGAAAGAACAACCAAGCCGCGCTGCCGTGGTTGCAGGCGTCTTGGGCACCACATTCGGGACTGCAACACTGTCTGCTACCGCTGTGGAGAAGTTGGACATCTTCGATCTCATTGCCCCAAGTCTGCTGCCTCGGGAAACGGCCGTGCGGAGGCGGATGCGCCGGATCATGCTGCCCCCGCGTCCGCGCATTAATCCGTAACATGTGGATAGATGGACAGAAACGGCGAGTGCTGATCGACACCGGCTGCATCGTAACTCTGATAGGTGAGCACAGGGCTAAGAGGGAACGTCGCGAACAGTCTAGGTTATGTTTTGAACTGATGAATAAAGACAAGTTGTATACTTGTGGTGCTGTTATTCTTTGTTCTGTTGTGACGGAGGATGACGTTGAATTAGGCCCGGTCAAAGCGCATGTTGTGAAACGTTTGCCGCTTGATGTCGATGTAGTTCTAGGTCTGGACATTCTCTTTCACAAGAGACTCGAAATTAGCTACTGTGAGGGGGAAATCGCAGTCAAGTTCTCCCCTTATGTTAATATTACGGCAGCAGTCAGTATCGACACCATGCAAAACCTAAGTGTTAGTGATAAGGACTTTAGCGCTAGCTTTATTGAAGGGCGGTGGATAGCTAGCTGGAAGTGGGCTGAGGTTGATAATCCCGTCAAATTACATAAATCGCCTATCGACTATGTGAAATCCTGTGATAGGAACGGCTTCGATGCCGAAATAGACTCTTGGATTAACGATGGCATTTTAGTTAAGTATGATGCGAACGAGCATGGAGAAATCCAGAGTTTCTTACCGACTATGGCTGTCCTACAAGATAAAGGGGGCGAGAAAAAAATACGTCCGGTCTTAGATTACCGTAAATTAAACCAGGCCGTCAAAAGTTTTCCAGGTGGCTCAGTGCCGTTGTGTTCAGATAGGCTTCGTGAATGGCGGCAAAGAGGGCCTACTTGCTCACTTTTAGACTTACTTAAAGCTTATCTACAAATACACGTACATAAGTCGCTTTGGGTGTACCAGGCCGTTAGGTAGAAAAATGAAAATTACTTGCTCACTAGACTAGGCTTTGGTCTTTCAGTCGCTCCTAAGATTATGACTGCAATTGTAGACAAAGTGATATCACTTGAAAAAGGCTTAGAACAGTCTGTCTCCAGCTATGTGGATGACTTATTCATTGACGAAAGTAAAGTAAGCGTTTCCCATGTTAAAAGCCACCTTAATAAGTGGGGACTACTGACCAAGGAACCTGTTAGCTTAGGCGATCCTGCAGGCCGCTCAAAGGCCTGTATACTAGGCATTCGAGTGAAGGATGACTTAACATGGCTAAGAGATAAGGCGATTCCTGCATTGCCTACAAGTCCGTGCACTCGGCGTCAACTGCATAGCATCATTGGAGAACTGTTAGGCCACTTTCCCGTTGCTGAATGGTTGCGGATTTATTGTAGTTTCCTCCAACGCTTAACATCATTAGCAAAGTTTGAGTGGGATGATAGGGTAACGACGCCGGTTATGAATCTTATTTATCAGATGATAAGAAAAATAGAGATTAGTGGTGATCCTGTTAGTGGAAGTTGGCTGGTCTCTGATGATGCTCCTATTGTTGTCTGGACTGACGCTGAAAATTTAGCTTTAGGTGTGGTCTTGTCAGTCAACGATAAGGTAATAAAGGACGCTTCGTGTTTGAGACCACACGACGATACGGGTCACATCAATATTAGTGAATTAGACGCAGCTATCAAAGGACTCAATATGGCCCTACGTTGGGGAAAGAGAAGAATAATAATAAAGACAGATTCGTCCATTGTATACAAATGGTTGACTGCAGTCATCAATAGAACACACAATGTCAAGACGCGTGTCCTTTCAGAGAGACTTATCAAACGCCGACTAGACACTCTGAGAGAGATAATAGAAGCTGAGAAAATTCAAGTTGAACCTCATTTAGTTAAGTCTGCCGAAAATATTTCCGATAGTCTTACGCGTGTCCCCCAACAATGGATGCAGGTCATGAAAGATCTGACTGATACAACTCATGCTTTATCCGCGACAGTAGAAGAAGCCACTGATCATCAGGACTTCACAGAAATTAAGAAAATACATGATAGGTGCCATTTCGGTGTAGATCGAACCCTGAACTTAGCCAAGCAGAAGCTAGGAAATTTAGCTTCTAGGAGGCTAGTAAAGAAAGTTGTCAGTCGTTGTGACAGGTGTGCTAGAATAGACCCGGCTGTGAATTTTAGTTGGGATAAAGAAACTATCAGTGCTAACCGAGTGACTTGGCAGAATATTGCAGTAGACATTACCCATTATAACGGAACACCGTATTTGACCGTAATTGACCTTTCATTTCGTTATACTATTTGGAGGAAGCTGCGCAATGAGTCTTCGACCGAAGTATCCATGCATTTGACTCAAATTATTGCAGAATTTGGCCCTCCTGGTTCTCTGTTATCAGATAATGGTACCGTGTTTATGAGTGGAGAAATCCATGAGCTATTCGAAAATTGGGAGAAATGCATATTTTTGCATGTGCTTATCGCCCCCAAGGCAATACAGACATAGAACGTGTTCACCGAACTGTTAAGCGATGCGCCAAGCGAGCGAACCGAGATATTGAAGAGGCGACTTTTTGGGTAAATAACAGTAGGGACGGTGAGCGACAAAGCCCTTATGAGTTAATGTTTGCAGCCAACTCTAAGAAGCCTGGAGTGAATGCTCAGCAGCAATACGTCCCGAGGGTGGTACCTGATCAGACTGATTCTGAAGAAAATTCAAAGTATGAGGATTTAGATAGAAATCCATTTTTATAGGTGATAGAATATATTTGAAGATTATATCGGGGAGGTGTCATAGTACATGGTCGGGTCCCCACAGGATTACTAGTATATGTTCCAGCGTAGGTGTTATCCTTAACGATGATGGTGTTACCCGTCACGTTTCGCACCTCAGGTTGGTCCCTGGTGAGGATTGTAGTTTCAGCGATCTTCCTACAGATTCAGACTGTATAATAACAGAAGGTGACGAGGATGATGATGTTGAGAGTACTAGTTTACGCCGCAGTATTCGTGTGAAAAAGCCACCAGATAGATTCGGTGACTTAGTGATGTGGTGTGCATGTGAGGTCTGTAGACCTGGGGGCGTGTGGGAGTTTGAGCTACCTTATTGTATGCTGTCTATGTGTTGTCGAGCTTATTGTGTAGAGGCGTGATTCCGTGTTGATTCAATCGCGACTTTCTCTCTCTTCCCTCGTGACGTCATTATTGAGCGTTGTGTGCTAATGAGGCCGGTTTTCATGTCTCCCTTTTCGTGACATCATTATTGAGCGTTGTCTGCTAATGAGGCCGGTTTTCATGTATATAAGAAATTGACACTATTGATAATAAAGAGTTTGCTGGCACGTGACAGTGTTGTTTTATTCGCTCACACAATCACAAAAAGAAGTGGGCTCAAAGCTGATTTTTGATGTACGCCTGCTGCAACCTCGAATTCAGAACTTAGACCACCCTCATTCTGACCTTAGACATTGTGTCGGTACATGGCCTGAACAGTCCGGATGATCTATTCCTCAACACCAACTACCCTCATTGCCCACCACAACACCTCTCTCGGCACCCGATCAAACACTCTCTCCAGGTCAACAAAAATGAAATACAGCTCCTTTCTCTTCTCAATAAACCCTACCTGCGGCTGTCGCAAAATAAAAATTGCATCATTTGCTGCTCGTCAAGACATGAAGCCGAACTGCATTGAGTCAATTGACACCTGCTATCTGATGAATGGCACAAGCACTTTCCAGAATTTTCAGGACTTGATTCTGCAATAAGGCATCTGTAGTTGCCTCTTTCAAGAGCATCTCCTTTACCTTTGAAGCAGTTAATGCTGAACGACAGATTCCACGACAGGTCCCTCTAGCATACAGGCATTTGAAAGCGTGGTTACCAAATTGACAGCAGCATCTCCTCCAGCGCGGATCCTTTCTACTACCACACCCGATGGCCCAGCTGCTTTCCTGTCCCTCATGCCCTCAACAGCTCGCTTGATCATAGTGGCATCAATCCACGTAGGAGGACCCACAGTCGGTGGCATATGTGTAAGTAGACTGTGATCCCAATGGAATTCAACATTCTGAAGTTTTCTAAGTGTTACTTGTCAAACATATTGATCTCCAATTTTTTTCCCATTTAATAGAAAATCCTTCACTGATGAAAATACAGGGACCTATTTTTGAAATTTGTTCATTTTGCATGCATTTGCTTTAGTCTTTAATTTGCTTCCGCTATACTTCAAATGAAATATCTATTATTATAATGTTGACTGTATGAATACAGCGAAACTTGCACATAATCTTTTCATCAGGTATGAAAAACCCGCAGACTGCAAAGCAAATTCAATTTGTTAACCATTAAGATCCAAGAATCTGTCGCAGGATTTCAAGAAAGTTCTAAGGGTATTCGCCAAATATCAAGAGAGGCACTATTTCAATTTTTTCCTTAATCCTTTGTTGAAGTGCTTGATGATTTGGAAAGACTGGCTTAGACACGGGACTTGTAGACTTGACACTGAATGTGTGACCAAAGCCAGAAATCAAGGGGGTTAAGTCGGGTGAGCGTTTGGGCCATTCGATGGCAGCAAAGAGATTTTATAAGATGAGAAGTCCTTTACTTTTCATTGTTCGGTGAACTGATGATTTCTATAAAGACATGGCCTCAGCTATAGCACGATGAGATGCCATTGGACAATTTCCAAGTATTCTCATGACACAAGCACTTTGATCCGTGATATCCGAAGTTGCCGCAGCAAGAGGGCAGTCTCAGCTTCGGCTATCGTGGAACAAACTCCCAGTTTCGATGAATTTTAAGCACCAGTATCTGATAACAGAAGCATGGGATCTCCTTGACACATTTGATAAGAAATAATCGTTGACTCTCTCTCCACGATACATAGACATTTTCTTCAATCGAAACGTTCGACATCAGCTGCAGCGAGATTCATCAACTTGCTAACTGTGATGCCAATGTTTTATTCAAATTTAAATTCGAATCTTTGACAGTTTGGCAAAACCGATGCAGCATACTAGTCGGTATTAAAATGCGAGACAGTCTGAGTTAGGAAGAGATTATGAATCATGATATTCTAAATTTGCGTCATCTGGTGTATGGTATAAGAATTCGCTGTCAAAAGTTTGGTTATTTCAAAAGGTTGTTCCGTTTGAAAGTTGAAGGTGTTTGATTCTTAGGTTCTGCAAAATGTGTAACGCGTCTAAAAAGCTATCTAATGATAAGCATTCTATTTGAAATGACATACAAAAGGTTAAAAACTTTAAAGCACCCTGTACATAATTGTCAATATGATATGCTCAGAAAACAGAAAAATAATTTTGTTTTCATAAATTATAGGAAAAGTGTGACATGTTATATATTTGGACCTCTCATCTCCACGATCGCATAAGTCAAATGATCTCTATTGGTTATGGAGGTTCTAAAATGTAGCGTTTATGTATGACCCAGTTTGCCAAGGATCTTCGCACTGACTTTGACTTCTTCGCAGTATGGTTGAGCCGCTGAATAAAGTTGACAAGACACATATAAGTGAAACGTACAGTATTTATCAGCTTCATATTTATTAATTGTTAGACGATAGTTAAAAAAAGCAGGAATTACGCTGCAACACAATTGCATTTTTATGGAACATCGTTAACTTGTCATTCAATATGTACAAAATTTTTGCAGAAAACTATCAAAATAATTTGAAAGAACACTTCATATGTATCATAAGAATTCCGTGAGAATATGTAACTCTATTCTTTAAAATCTAGTCGTATTGCACATGCTGCGTAAGTAGCGCAGTACTTCTATTCTTTCCCCCCCCCACATTTCTGTTGTTGAGACCAGGAATTGTTGCATCGTCAAAGATCTTCTCTTGCTCCTACGGACAGTCTCACTAACGTCGCATAGCGTTGAGTGTGTAAAACTCCTCTTATTTGACTTGCAGAACATTTAAAGCCTCAGAATTGGACAACTGCCCGTCATTTGTCTGTAGACAGCAATCACACGAAGTTCATGATCACAGCTGTACCTTGTATTCTAGCTGAGTATCCAAGGGACCAATCCTTCATCCCAGGGTTCAAGTAAGACTTCTCAGTGGTGCTGTACTGTCAGTGTCACTCAGTGACAGATCAAGTCTATTCTAAACCCAATGTGACTAACTTTGGCGAAATTTGATGAATTTGGAAAACTTGAAAATGTGGGGGGGAAGAATAGAAGTACCAGTAGCGCATTGTCATTGTTGCTGAGGCCCGAATGATTTTTCGATGACACTCCAGAACATCGGTTTTTAGCAGCGTTTCACCACCTCATATGAGTCGGCGCACACCTCCGATAAGAAACACTCCTGAAAGTCGTCGATAAATTCACGCGAAATGCATCATCACACTTCATTGTCAAGTTGTTTACTAGGTGATTTATTGTTATAGAACTATGAACTTATACCAAGGTCAATTTTAATGTGCACACCGGAAAGGCCCCTTCAAAAATTTTAATTAGTTAGGCAAAAGCAAAGTTTTAGTCCGGCAGCCAGAACGAGTTTCTGCAGGGAACGAGGCCGAAAGTGAGACTTTCACAGAATGATGTGCACCCTATGCCTACTACGAATCGCTGCGTCTGCCGAGTTCTAGTGAGCTCCTCTTCTTGTCAGACAGGATCAAAGAAAAACTCATGTTAATCCAATGGGACTCAGATTGCAGTTTTTAGCTGAAATGAAATTTTCTATGTTTTCTCTGATTAAACGAAAAGTATTGAGCCCAGAGTCATAATTTTTGACACGTAATGTCTTCAGGTCATTTACTATTATGTTCATGCACTCCTGTCTACAAAGCTAAACATATTTAGATTTGGCGAGTCTCTTAATGTTGGCAAACACAAACATTTTGAGCAACTTGATCCACATTTAACCATATTCTCACATACATTCCCGATTAGATGCATGATAAAAGCACATGCATATCATAGTAAATGACCTGAAGACATTACATGTCAAAAATTATGACTCTGGGCTTAATAATTTTCGTTTAATCAGAGAAAATATAAAAAATTTTATTTTAACCGAAAACTGCAATCTGAGCCCCATTGGATTAACATGTGTTTTTCTTTGATCCTGTCTGACAAGAAGAGGAACTCACTAGAACTCGGCAGACGCAGCGATTCGTAGTAGGCATAGGGTGCACATCATTCTGTGAAAGTCTCACTTTCGGCCTCGTTCCCTGCAGAAACTCGTTCTGGCTGCCGGACTATTTTATCCTCCGGAAGAGATCATTTCTCTGAAAATGAAATTTATTTCTTCGTCTTCAAAGCATGGGCAATGAACAGGAGACAAGTCATATCGCTTTCCCGGGGGCATAGCCAGGGAAGTAAGATAGGATGAGAAAAGTAGCATTTCCTTCGATAAGAAAAATAAATTCTCATGTCGCGAAAAGATTGTTATTATTTACAATTGTGTATTTTATATCCATTTTCTGCCATCCTCAGTCCACATCTTCAATGTTCTGCAATATACAGCTCCTTACCCCTAGGCCGTTGCATGATCAAAACACAAATGGATCCAAGCTTGGCCCAAAGCTGATATGTGCTATTGTCTAAAATACTCGGTGCCAGCTTAATCAATGTCAATAACTAGCTAAAAAGGCATGTAGACTACATACCACAATTTATTTTGATATTAGCTGTATAAATTGATCGTAATATTTGCGGTAGAAGAGTTTATAATAGCATTTTTGCTCATAATGCCATTAATATTGTCTGTTATTAATTGCTATGTTTACAAAGTAATCACGTAGAATACTAGAGCATAGTCAAGGCTACTGTAATTACTAAAAAAGGAACACTACTGTACTATTACAAGTTAATTTTTCGCGGTTCACAGGTGAATTTGTCGACGAATTTTTCCGTATCAATGAAAATATCGTCACGGATGTATGATAATAACATAATATATTTTCGGGCATGGTTATGCCTGTGCACTTTCGGATTACGGAATGTAAATCATCATTACACAATTGAAAAATCATCTTATTGTTAGATATTCTGCTGTGACCATAGAATTAAATTTTTTGTTAACCGAAGACGCGCGCATATGAATCTAATTCTGTGGTTGTGACACTCGTGAAATTCTTTCCTTGCTGTGATATAGAATTGTGATTGAATCAGTGTGTTAAAATTCCATGTTAGAAATATTTCAGGGAAACAATGAATTCAAATGTATCATCGATTTTGAATGCTCCTCGAAGCGGTTTTTTAAGGCTGTAAGATGAGATCATCAAAAAACGATTAAAGATGGACAATACATTCTCGTATAAAGTTTCATTCACACCAGACATGGCGCGTTTAAATGCCTGTTCATACCCACGTGGCAAGTGGCGGGAGAGGAGAATCTCACAAAAAGTGTCACGAAATATGCAACTACAGATGCCATATCACAATGTCACTTCTAATTGATATCCAACCAGCATATTCACATTTCTTGTGCTACATGCTTTCGAATGTGCCCAAACAAGCCTATGTAACATGTTATTTCTCCGAAATAGTTAATTGACATGCTCAGTTATCAGAATTCGACATGAAATCAGAAGCTCCAACATTTCAAGCCTTGTGAATTGTAAATGGTGTCTCGACGACACATTTTCACGGAATTACAAAAACATGTTTTGCTCATTTATATGAAATTTTAGATTTAAGGTGAGTTCACATTAATCGTGTCAAAATTTCACTCTCTCAGCTCATCGATTTATCGTTTAGTTCAGCTCAGGGATATCTAGACAGGTATCTATCCCTGGTTCAGCTCCATTTAGCATGACGATTTTATCGGGATTTCCATTGCTGGTCATGTTTTAGATGTAGAACTGCTGAGATTCATTTGTGAAATTTCAGTAAGAAGTCAATAAGGGATTAACCCCTCTCCAAGGATTTCCAAAATGGGTTGCCATGGCATCCTTATCAGTCATCAGAATGCTTATGCACTTGTCTTGTCTTCGCATACTTTTGTATAGACTGTGAATGACCATGCAGGCCTACCCGTTGATGTGTCATACCCACTGAGTTCGAATCTGCGAAATGAAAATTTAGTGCATATAAACAACCCATTCGATCTGTATGGTCATGCCGTTTCCACAGACAAAGTCGTACTCAGTATTGGGTGCTGCAACAGGCAGAGTATCAACATGGTTTAGTATCACCCGGTACGCTATCAGGTGCCGTTGTGGGAAGACGTTTCTCAAATTGAGCATGTATGCAATATAGCATACAGCAAAGCGAACACGTCTTTCGGACGATAATGTAGAACGTCTCTCATTTATGTGGGGAACGGAATGGATGTGTTACTTTTTGGTATGCATCTGTGATTCGAATTACTCTTCGTTGTTTGTTATCGATTTTTAGGCATGCATGTCTAGATACTATTCATCAATCTCTTTCTCAAATAATAATTGCCATTATGATGAAGTAGAATGATTTGCAAAAATTACAATTGTGTGCTCGATCGACGTATCAACGCCATCAATTGCAATGCAAACCAGATAGCATAATTGCGTCGCAGTGAATTTTTTAAATATCTGTGAAGCTTATAGGTCAACCTTCATATATGCAGTAGACCTACGATTGTAAATTTCTCTTTATTTAATTGAGTTGTCTCCTTCGCAATTCATCGAACTGCAGAATGAAACTTGGTTATCATGACCCTAAGAGAGAAATAACATGCTTGTGACTGTTTTTGCTGAGCACTGAGTATTGTACCTCGTACATCCTTCCATTCGGACCAAATATACACGTATTTCTAATTTTGGTATGTATTATTTTTTATTGACATATTGCTAAAAATCCTAAACCTTTATGAATTCTACTTTTTGAAAGTAGCCTTCGGGATAAGTGGTTAAATATTCACTTTTTCCTGTAAAAATATTACTATAGCCTACGGATCAGCTTTAACTTTCGCCACATTTTTCCAAAATAAGGGAGTAACGATGAACGGAGCTAACTACTGTAGTTATCGGAGCAAGCGAAACAAATTTTGAAAATAAACAATGCCCAATGCTGGTTAAAACTTAGCTCGTTCAACAGAACAAAAAAGTAGTGTTATACTTCTTACACACTAAAACGAAATTGTTGGCAGCATTGTCTTTTGTACGTCGGAGTGATGACAATGATAGTTTTATGAAAATTTGAAGTAAGATGGCTGAGTGGTGCAGCGCACTTCCAAAGTCCCCAATTGCTTGCGTGGAATTCAAAGCAAAGAAAAAAGAACACGATAGGATTTTAACTCATTCAAGTTCTTCAGCCTTTGACTCAAGGCAAGGTTGGGTCTTGGGTTTCATGAAAATCTTAGGTCTTGGGTAGTCTTCAGTAGGTAGGCCTATCCAAAATACCTGATAATGAATCCAACACCTTGGTGTCCCCAAAATCTTGGGTAGTACAACGAAACCGATTCTCCCAAAAATGCGATATTCAATTAAAAAATGCACTAAAACATCTATTAACAAATCTGTTGATCACTTTATATTATGGGAAAACAACTACCAAAAAGAACAAAATATTACAATAATCTCACGATCGTGGATTCTGATTTTTCAATCTTGGGTCTTGAGAATCTACCCAAGATCTTGTGTAGGCCTATCAGACCCAAAATTTTACCCAACCTTGCAGTCAAGCCAATATGAAATGCCAATAATTTAACCGAATAGAAAAAAAGATAATCGATTGTTAACCAGAGAATCTAAAATGTACCACAATTTAATTAATATACAACTTGGATACAGTAACATGGCAATAAAATCATTATCACTTGGTCATTCCCATTTATTTTCAAAAATTAGTTAATTGAATTTAGTACCGCTATGAAACTTCTTAAATCCTTTTGTCGCTATCGATTTCGCAAGTTCACTTTTGAATTCCTTTTTTCTCTATTTGAAGTCAGAATGTCAGTTAAATTCAATGTCATTGTTGAAATCACTTATTAATTAACTAAAGCTTATGCGTCACTCCCCATGTCAGATATA
This sequence comes from Prostheceraeus crozeri, assembly GCA_907163375.1. Classification (NCBI taxonomy): domain Eukaryota; kingdom Metazoa; phylum Platyhelminthes; order Polycladida; family Euryleptidae; genus Prostheceraeus; species Prostheceraeus crozeri. Next base: position 9,819 of record CAJQUW010005941.1, on the reverse strand, counting down.
GACCCCACGAGCAAATTGTAAGCAATTTGTGCACTGTAGGCCCCACTGCACAACCATCCACCTTCACATAAAAACTAGTGCTAGAGATGGATTCTTTGACTGACTTGACGCTCTTATCACATCAAAACTGGGTACTTATGGGTTATCTTTCCAGGTTTTCAAATTTATCTAAAATCTGCAAAATTAAACTAATCGTCGCCAAACTTTAGGTAGACGTACCTAAGCATATTTTCTATCCACATACAAAAATTTTTGCAGAACGGACAAGTACTTCCTGCAGTAGAGACGATAACGTGAAGTGTAGCGAAGTCAACAGCTTGATCTGACTGCCTCTGTTCGACTCATTATTGTTACTCGCGTGTGCCTTATTCTCTCTCCCTCTTCGGCTCATCCACTGCTACTTGAAATCTTCTCACGACCACTACCCTACCATACCTTTAAATAAGGTATGGTAGGGTAGTGGTCGTGAGAAGATTTCAAGTAGCAGTGGATGAGCCGAAAGCCGAGCCGAGCTTAAAATGTTGGTTAAGGGATGTGGCCTGGTCATCATCACTTCACGAGTTGGTGGGAAAATACTTTGTTGACCTATGTGTTCAGACGATGAGGTCAGACGAAGTCAGATCAAGCTGCTGACATCGCTACACTTCAAGTCCCCAATTCAAAAAGTACTTGTCTGATTTGCGCAAAATTTGGTTTATGGGTAGAAAATATCCTCACTTACGTGTACTTAAAATGTTGTGACAATTTATTCATTTCCACAGATTTTAGACAAATTTGAAAACGTGGGGGGAGAAAACCCACAAGTATCCAAAACTGACGCTATAGTAAAGGATTGCAGGAAATGAATGTCATCTTCACATCAGAATTAATTAACAATGGAAGCATGAAATCCATGGAGATGGGCGGCATTTTCTCTACGTCTGAGTTACTAAAAAAGGCATATTTCAGAGGCCTGGTCATCCCATCCTAATGAAATACCAGATTGTAATTTTTGAGATGTTGATCAAAAATAAGAAAGTTAGGCGCATAGTTTCGATTGCTCAAAAACTGGGAGGTGCTCCAGTGCATCCATTGTACCACTTGAAGTCTACATGGTTTCACCTGGGTTCAAGCCTTAGCCACAGAGTCTGTATTGTTCGAAGTTCATGACTCCTAACTTGCAGCCTCATATCGAGATAAACTACATCTAATCAAATTAATTGCTTTCTTTAAATAAGTCCTCGTCTAAGTTAGAAAAACCGTCATACGTGGTAGATCTAGAGAAGAGTGACTTTTCATCCTAGAAACACAAGCATGTGATTTATGGGGTTGAAAGTAAGACAAAGAATAAACGGCACTTCTATACTTCTATTCATTCCTCCACATTTTTGTTGTTGACAACCGGGAGTGTTGCATCGCCAGCGATATTCTCTTTTTGCTCATTAGGGCAGTTTCACTACCGACGCAATCGTTGAGTGTGTAAAATTCCTCTGGCTTGTAGAAAATTTAGACACCAAGCTCGTCATTTGTCTGTAGACAACAATCCCACGAAGTTCATGATCATAGCTGTACCTTGTATTCTACCTGAGTATCCAAGGTACCAATCCTTCATCCCAGGTAGGACTTCTCAGTGGTGTTGTACTGTCACTCAGTGACAAATCAAGTCTATTCTAAATCTAATGTGGCTATTGTCTAAGTTTGACGATAGTTGATGAATTTGGAAAAATTGGAAAATGTGGAAGGGGAAGAAGAATAGAAGTACCGAATAGTAAGGTTTCAATCCCGGGATTCGTTAACATCTGTTGTTAGGCAGCTAGGCTGCATGAAGATGGAGCAACAATGACGATAAACGTAATCCATTGTTGCAAATTGCAATATGAAACTTTCTCCTTTTTCGTTATCAGTATTAGACCTTAACTATCAAGAATGCACTATGCAGACACGAGTCTTATAATTACATGTAAGTGTGTATTACTTATTCATACATTTTTATCAATCGATTTTTGCGTGTATTTGTGCAGCTTTCTAAAAATTATTTACTTTCATTGATAACAAAAAACAAACCTATGTTCAGTCAGTCGGGAGAAAGAAAGAGCCTTATGCATACAAGCGAACTATAATATCTAATGACTTTTTGAAGCGATTGTTATGTAACCTGGAGGACTCGATCCCCAGCCTTAGGACCCTTAGTGTACAGCAAGCCGGGTCACATTTAGGAACTTGAGCGGGAAGAGAAACAAACGAGATGGTTACGTAAGAGGCCAAACGAACGATATAAAGTGCAAACAAATAAGGAAAGACAGAGTAGGTCAGAACAGTAAAAGTGGCGCCGTTCGGGAAACATAAATTACCATTCCAGGCGCCGGGGCATGATCAGATCTGTGGGAGACCAGAGCACGTAGAAGAGTGTTACGTAATATTGGAATTGAAAAGCGATCGTTCCCAGAACTATCAAAAGAGACCGCTGCAATTGACGAGATCGGTTTCGTGAGAAACAAAGAAGCAAGGGACTGTGTTACGTAATACTGAAATTGAAAAGCAATCGTTCCCAGAGCTATCAAAGGAGACCGCCGTAAGTGCCCCAATAATTAAGTAACAGTCAGGAAAGGAGTTTGAAGAGCATGGGGGCAGGCGGCAACGGATCAAAGCCAAAGGATAATATATAAACGAGGCTCAAAACAGCAACGATAACACACGACTAGTCGACGATCTGTATACGTACAGCCGCAGATCCGCTAGAAGACCTCAAAGAGAGCACTCAGGCAGGCACGTCATGCAAGCGCCCCGTAGGTCCGGAGGCCCAGGCAGCCCAGCCCGCCGGCAGATAGAGTAAGCCAGGGCCCTAGCATCGAGCACCGGGGCCAAGGGGAAGGCCCGGCGGCCGCCAGCGAAGCTGCCACCGAAGCATCAGAGGGGCGGCCAGCGCGCGGCCACCGAGCCCCCGCAAGCGCAGCCGCCGAGGCAGCCGCTCCCAGCGTACCGCCCCCGGGCCGCGCGTAGGGGCTAAGGCGACCGCAGCGAGAAGAGAAGCCGAGCAGCTGAGAGCCAGAGGAGCCTAGTAGGAGCGTAGGAGAGCCCCCAGCCCGAGCCCAGAGAGAGCGCACCCGCGGGCCTCCTATAGCAGGCCGCTAGCGCCGGAGAGCCCCACAGCAGGGGGGAGCACGAGGGGGAAGTTGCGTAGGGGCAGAGCGAGCAGGGCGTAGAAGAGCCAGGTGCCCGCGGTAGCTCCAGCTGCCCAAAGCCGCGGAGCCACGCCCCCGCAGCCCAGGTCCCCGGGGCAGCCGCTCCAGCCCACGCCAAAGCGGCCCCCCAAGCCGCCCATGGAGGCCAAGGCCCTCCAGGCCCCAGCCGGCGAGGCTCCCCCCCGTAGCCCCCGCCACCGAGCTAGCCCCACGAGTCCGCGCCCCAGCCACCAAGAGCCCGCAAGCAGCCCCGGGAAGGCAAGAGACAGCCACAGCAGGGCCGCACCATTAGCCCCCAGGCCGAGCCCGGCGCCGTCCGGCCCAGCGTCGCCCCCCCAGCGCCGGCCCGCCTCGGGACCCTCCCCCACCCCGCGCCGACCCAGCCCCCAACGCCCGAGGCCCATCAGGAGCCGCAGAAGCGCTAAGAGCCACCCCGGGCCCCGGAGCGCGGGGCGGCAGTCAGCGCAGCCGGAGCTTGGCAGGCGCCCAGAGGCTAGCCGCCCGTAGAGAGGCGCGGCAGCAGCCACCCGCGCGCGCAAGCAGCCCCAGGCCCGAGCAGCGCCCCAGGCAGCCGAGAGCCAGGAGTCCAAGGACCCCCAAGAGGCGCCGAGCCGTGGCAAGCGACGCCTAGGGGGGCAGAGACCAGCACCGGCAGCCCCGGGCAGAGCCGGGGCCGCAGCAGACTAGAGCGTCAGAGCCCCCCGCACACGCCAGAGCGGCGGCCGCCTCAGCAGCCCCAGAAGCCGACGGCCCGAGGACCTAGAGCCGGGAGGAGAAGAGCTCAGCACTCAGGGAACCGCCCCCCGGACCGCTAGGGGAGGCGAAGCCGCTAGCCCCGGTCCCGGCCGGAGAGCCGCCAGAGAAAGAGTAAGGTCAGAGGCCCCCGCGCCCCAGCCGGCTCGGGCGCGCAGCCGAGGCCGGCCAGCCTAAGACCGGGGCGCCCTCCCCGAGCCCAGGGCGCGCAGGGAGCCCTGAGCGAGCAGCCCGCGCCCCGCGGAGCCCCCAGAGCACAGGCAGATCGCGCCCACAGGAGCACCAAAGCCACCAGCGAGCCAAGCCCCGCCGGGGCCAAGAGAACCCCGCCCCCCAGATCGGCCCCAGAGAGGGCCCCGCGCAGAGCACCCTTAGCAGCCGCCCGCGCCATCGATCCCCCCCCGGGCCGACTCCGCAGAGCAGCCACCCGCACGCAACCCGGCAGCCCCCGCAAGCCAGCCATGGCTATATAGCGCCGCACACCACTAGCCGATGGGGGCCAGGACCCCAGCCAGGAGTCCAGGGCGACGGAGCCGCGCAAGCCCGGCCGCCGTCCGCGGCAGGAGTCAGTAGCATAGGCCGCTAGAAGCCCCAAGTGACCAGGGTAGCAGGCCGCCCCCTCATGTAGCCGAGCCCCAGCAGCCAGCACGCGCCCCCCGCCGTAGCCCGAGGCGCCGGCGCCCGCCGGAGGCAGCACTCCGGCCAGCAACACCCCACTCCCCAAGCCAAGTAGCTCACACCCGCGGGCCCAGCTCCCGCCCCCCCGCGCTAGGCAATAAGCGCGCCCCGGGCGCACTAGAGCAGCGCCGCTCGGGCAGATAGCACCGCCAGCCCAGCCGGGCCCCGGAGTAGAGCGAGCCCCAAGCGGCCCGGCCCCAGCAGCCCGTCCCCACAAGCCGCGGGGCCGGGCAGCGGAGCAGAGCGGGCAGAGCCAGCGGCCGGGGCCCGAGTCACGGTAGAGGGCCCAGCCAGCCGCCCCCGGAGCAGAGGCCCGATGCCATCCGCTAAGAGGACAGGGTAACGCGAGGAGCCCCTAGGAGCAGAGCTGAGCCCCCCCATCGGCAGCGGGCAGGAGAAGCCCGCAGCCGCCCAGCCCGGAGCAGAAAGAGCAGAGCCCGGCCCAGGAGGGAGCCCTGCAGGAGCCGGAGCGCGCTAGCGGTAAGTGTCAGGCCCGCGGAGGAAGAGCGGCGCAGCCAACCAGGAGCCAGCCGTAGTGCAGAGCAGCTAGCAGGCTAGCACGGGAAGCGAGCCTAAGGCTCAGGCACTCAGCCAGCCAACCCTGCATAGAGACCAGGCACCCCAAGCAAGCACACCCTAGGGTACGCGCTAGCCAGCTGACATGGCCGGGGGGGAGAGAGCCGGTGGAAGGAGCCAGCAGCGAGCGCCCCGCGGGCCGCAGAGCAAGAGGCCCGGGGGGGCACGAGAGCAGAGAGGCGGCTAAGCCAAAGAGCGTAGCCCAGCAGAGCAACTGTGAGCCAGCCTCAAGCGCGCCGCAGGCAGGCCCCCAGGAGCCCCAGAGAGCCCTCCACGCTCAGGCCCCAGCCGGCCCTCCAGCCCAGCCTGCGAGCCCAGACCGGGAGCGGGCCGGACCCACCCGAGCGGCAAGGAAGGCAAGGCGCGCCAAGAGCAGAGGAGCCGGGAAGGACGCGAAGCCCGCAGAAAAGAGCCCCTAGGGCGCGGCCAAACCGAAGGGCCCGGAGCAGAAGGCCGGCGCCGCCAGAGGCGCCTAGCAAGGAGCCCGCCGCCAAGCTAGCAGGCCCGACCCCGCGGGGGAGGGGGGGAGCGTAGAAGCTGCGCGCGAGCAGACATAAGTGGCCCATAAGCAAGCCCCACGGCCCCAGGGCCACCGACGCAGCCAGGAGGCCGACCTAGCAGCAGCAAAGCCGCCCCCCGCCCCGCCGCGCTCCAATGGCAGGCCCAAGCACCCCGCCCCGGGCCGCCCACAGAGGCAGCGGGAGCCGGCGCGGCGCTAAGCAATGGCCCCCAGGCGCGGCACGAGGCCGCGAGCCGCAAGCCAGATGGGGCGCCCAGCCATCGAGGGAGCCCGGCCGCAGCATCGAGATGCAGGCCCCCCCCGGGCGGGTAGGGGCCTCCGCCGCCCGCTCCCGGAGCCGCCACGCCATCCCTGAAGAGAGAGCCCCGAGAGCAATAGCCGCCTCCCCGCACCCCAGCCGAGCCTAAGCCCCCAGCCGCAGCCGGGCGCCCCCCCAGCCCCGGAGCCGAAGGCTCGAGCCAGGAAGAGCCGCCCCGTGAGCCCCAGCGAGGCCCGGCCAGGGGGACCGAAGCCCGAAGGCAAGCACGCCGGATCCGCCCGCGCCAAGCTCGGAGCCCAGCTAGCCATCGCCACCGCCCCGAGCCGGCCCAGCGCCAGGGAGACAGCCCCTCAGGCCATAGCCCCAAGCCAAGCCCGGGTAGCCTCCGCCAAAGAGCGGGGCCCCCCGGCCGCCGAGCAGGGGCCCAGCGTCTGGCAGGGGCGGCCAGCACAGGGCGAGCGCCAGGGCGAGGCCGCAGCTGGCCCCCCGGACGCCCCAGGCGCCCGCCCTAGCATCCAGAGTAGAGCATAGATAGGGCCTCCAGCCCCCGGCCCCCCACGCGACCAGAGCACAGAGCCCAGAGGCCCCCGCCGCGCCCGGAGTCCGCGGAGCGAGAGGAGCGGCCAGCGAGCCATGCGAGCCCAGAAGACAGTAGAGAAGGCGAGACCAGGCGGTAGCCCAGGAGCGACCGGCCGAGAGCCAGTCCGACCGAGCGAGGCACTAGAGGGAGCCCGGGGGGGCGCCCCGAGCGGCGGCCCAGGCGCTCGGCCCAAGCACAGGGCCCCAGAGCGAGCGCCCACCCGAACCTCCAAGCAGCCGCGCCCGAGGAGGGCCGCCGGCTAGGAAGCAAGGGCCGCTGCGCGCGCAGCTCCAGAGAGTAGAACCGTCACGAGAAGGAGCGGCGCGCGCCCACGAGAGCAGCCGGCAGCCGGCCCCGAGAGCCTACCCAGGGCTAGAGAGCGCCCCCAGGGGGCGCCGGGCGACAGAGAGGCTAGCCAGCCGCAGGCGCCCGGCCGGGAGCACCGAGCCCCGGCCCCCCCTTAGCCGAGGGAGAGAGTAGCCACCCGCCGGCCGACCGCGCGCGCCGGACCTAGAGAGACCCAAACCGGAGCGCCCCACGTAGAGCCCCCGCCACCCGCAGAGCAGCCCGGCCCGGAGCTAGCCGACAACGCAGAGCCGCTCCGCCCGAGCCCGCGGCCGCTGGGGGGAGCCTGGCCCCCGCCCGGGCTCGACGGAGAGAGGCGCGGGACTAGCCCCGAGAGCCAGAGGCGGCGAGTAGAGAGAGCCCGTCGGTAGGCGCCAGAGTCAAGGAATGAGGCCAAGGAGGCGCCATACGGCACCCGAGCAGAAAAGAGAATCCAGGAGGCAGAGCCCTGGGAGAGCAGCCAAGCGCGCCGCCCCCGGGCCAGGCAGTCAGCCGAGGCGCACAGCGCCCCGCGCGGGCCTCGCGGGGCCGTGGAGAGCCTACGATTGAGATGCCCCAAGCCCCCCTCAAGCCTCCACCAAGACCAAGCAGCCCCAGCCGTACGCCGAGCAGCCTAGAGCAGCTAACCGGGCCCGTACCGAGCCGACGGCCGGCCCAGCCCCGGCACAGCCCCACCCAAACCGCCGAGACCACCCCACAAGGCAGCCAGCAGCCCCGCGAAGAGCGGGCGCCGGGCCAAGCCCACACGCCACGCCGGGCCACCCCCGCCGCCCCGCCAGCTACGCCCCCAACCGCCGCCCGCACGCCGCGGCGCCCAGCCGGCCGGCCTATCCGCCGTCTAGGCCACGTCCGCCACCCGTAACCAAGGCCGCGAGCCCACATCACAGCCGCCCCCCGGTCCCCCCACGAGCAGCCCCCGCCCCGGAGACCGGACGGGGGATACGCCCCGAGCGCCCGCCGGCCGCCCCAGCCCGGACGACCGGCCGCCGCACATTGAACAGCCCCGCCCGGCCATACATCGGCCCCCGGCCCCTACGCCGAGCCCAAGAGCCAGGCAGCCAGGGGCACCGCAGCAGTAGCAGCATGAGCCAGGAGCACCCCCCGCCCGCAAGACTCAGCGCGCACAGGACAGCCAGCCGCCATGCCCCCGCCCCGCTCAGGCCAGCACCTCGGCCCGCCCCGGGCCAAGCCCAGGCCCTAGCGCCGGAACACCGAGGGATAGCGCGTAGGCGCCCCATAAGGCGATGCCGAGAATGCAAAGCAGCGCCAGAGGCACCGGCAACAGCGAGCGCTAGCCGAAGCGCGAGCCAGGAGCACGTCGCTTAGGACCCGCCCGCCGGGGCCGCCTAGCCCCGAGAGCCCCCGGAAAGCGCCAGGGTCGACCGGCCCAGCCAGCGGCCCCACCGAGCGCCCGCAGGGCCCGGCAGCCAGTCGAGCCACTGCAGCCCGACCGGCCGCGGAAAGCGTGGGCCAGAGCCCCCGCAGCCCCCGGCCAGAAGCCCAGGCCTCGAGCGCAGAGCACTAGCCGAATGTCGCCAATGCCCCCCAGAGCCAAGCCCCGCTCGCAACCGGGGGGGAGAGCCGCCCCCAGATGCGCCCTCCAGGCGAGCCGCAGGCAGCCTAGGCAGCAGCCAGAGCCGCCACAGGAGCCGGCGGCCGCCGAGCGCCAAGCCCGGGAGCATCGTCTAGCAGTGAAGGGAGCCCGGCGGCTAGCCCCAGTCAGCACCCGGAGAGGAAGCACTAGCCGAGGCCAGCGACCCAGCGCGCCGAAGAGCATAGCCGCTAGTACGAGCGGCTCCCAGAGGCCCGCTGAGCAAGCCCGCGACAGAGCAGCAAGCAAGCCGTCCGCCCGCTAGCCCAGAAGCGCAGCCACCGCCGGCCTAGCTAGCCCCCAGAAGTAGGCGGAGCACGCTCCGACGCCCAGCAGACCAAGGGCAGAGCTGGAGACGGCGAGTAGCCCCAGACCAGGGGCCCGAGCGGCCCGCCCAGAAAGCCAGCCTGCAGGAGGGCCAGCCCAATGGCGCCCCCGCCCGAGCCCCGCGCGGGGCCAAGCGTCCCGCGCATGGGGGCCCCGGAGCCCCAGAGCCCCCTAAGCCCAAGGGGGCCGAAGCCAGCGGCCAGGCCGGCAGCGGACAGGCCTCACGTCCCCCCCCGTAGGGCCACCGAGGCCGCCCGTAGGGGGAGCAGAGGGAAAGCCTGCACGCCGAGGCGCAGCGCCCCCAACGGTCCCAGTGCCAGCCCTAGCCAGCAGGAGAGAGACATGTCTAAGCCAGCCTGTCAAGGGGCCAGAGCCCAGCAGGGCAGCGCAGCTGAGTGGAGAGAAGCCGAGGAGCAGGGAGAGCGCAGAGCCGCCCAGGCCGGGCAGATCCTAATGCCGCTAGCAAGCGCCCCTACCAGCAGCCAATAGCAACAGCGAGGGCAGTCCGCAGCTGCCAGCACGCGCCCCAGGAGAGCAGCACCCTGGGGCCGGCAGCGGGCCAGCAGTCAGAGCGTAGCACAGGGATCAGCCCCCCTCACGAAGGGCAGCGCGCCCGAGGCGCAGCCCCCAGCCCGGGCTACAAGAGCAGCGGCCCTAGCAGGGAGAGGCCGGCAGCCGCTAGTAGAGAGTCACCCCCCTAAGAGGAAGGAGGCCGCGGGCGCCAGAGCGGCAGCAGAGCGAGCGCAGGAAGCTAGCGTAGGTCAGCCGAGAGCCGTGCCGCGGACCGGGGAGCCGGGGAAGGTAGACAGGAGACCCAGGCGGATGGCGCGCCCCGCCCGCCTAGCCGGGGGCCTAGGCCCGGATGCAGCCCCTAGCCGGTCAAGCCGTTGAGGCCCGCCCTAGCGCCCACCGGAAGCTCACCTCCGCAGCGAGCCGGGCCGCCCCCATCCGCCCAGCCCGCGCAGAAGGCACCTGCCTAAGGCCGGGTCGGCAGAGGCAAGCCCGCAAGCGCAAGGCCAGCCGCAGCCG